>CM068838.1:122548427-123148427 GCA_028554795.2 Sinohyriopsis cumingii | reverse complement strand
GAGCTGAGATGGATGTAATTCCGGTATGAAATTCTGCCAGTGCCTCGTAAACGTTCGGTGCTGTGGTCTTGAAAGAAAGAATGTAAAGATGAAATAAATGCTTAGATCGAATATTGCTTTATGCTTGTATGAAATGACCTTTGTGATACATTAAACTGTCTGTGAGGTCTCTGGAACACAGCCACCATATTCTACAACTTCACTCTTTAATTTCTTTTTATTTATCATTAATCTTCGTCATCATGTGATTTGTACCATTCTGAATAGTAGTATTATTGCTATTATTAGTAGCAGTAGATGTTTAAATATTCACAATATTAACATTGGCAGTAGAGATAGAAATAGTAGTAGCTATATTAGTAATACCGGCTTTAATCATTACCACGACCATCCCTGTTATTATTATTATTATTATTATTGCTGTTCTTGTTGGTGTTGCTGTTATTGTTACCGTGTTCGCTTTGGCTGCTCTAACGGCCCGGAAGTAAAGATCAAGTTCTCTCTCAGTCAACATTCGGATCTCCTTTCTCCTTCTCTTTGGTCCACTAGAAACTACTTGGCGCTTTACACGGCCAATATGATGGACAGATTGCAGCACTTGATCAGAAAGATAATGTACGAGTTCTCTTGTCCCAGTAGAAGCGTTTCTACCACCATGAACAATGCTATCATGCTGCCATTTATATACGTTCGTACACCACGACTGAATGGCATTAGACGGCGTATTCAACCTGGAGGTTTTATGTTGTGCTACGTAAAAGTTCCATGTTAGTTCATCAGGGACGTTTGTTTGTTCCACTGTTGCTCTGACATATGGCAGCAGGCTGATCATGACCACAGAAAGAAAGGAACAAAAGCTCATTCTGAAACGAAGAAAGTTAAAAATTAAACTTACGAATCTATATCATGTTAAAAACTTCAACTCGTGCCTTTTACTTGATTTTGCATGCAAATTACTGCATGTCCCATTTGTTGGTCACTTGTTTCGTCAGCTGCATCATGTGAATGTATTATTTGTATTCTACTTTTCAGATATGCGTTCATTGTAAATCACTTGTTTTCACTTCAATAGAACATCGTTTTTCACAAATAACAATCCGTTTTAACGGTGGAATCAAATGGCACTAACCTTAGAGAATCAACAGATGGGTTCTCCAGATGTAAAACAATAATGCTCCGAAGTTTCAGTTTAAATTTAGTTAAACTCAGGCATGTTCGAGACATTTGCTGAATAAATGACTATTCGACCATTGAATCTGCATGAGGTTTACCGGTTAAAACCAATTAGCGCATACATAATTGGGTAAAGTGAGAAAATTAGTTTGGCCATCAAAGAAGTATAATAAGCTTTGTAGTCAAGGTTATAGAACTAAAATTACAAAACAAAGTCTATATATAGGTGATTATGGCACTCAAAGGTATCAACTACAAAATATGGATACATGACAGCAGTGGTGAACGTTATATGGAGATAGCATGTATGAGTGAGTGTAGGGTTACAGCACTTACCTTTCTTTTAAATGTTACTCCTATAAAGTATATCTTCACTTAATCCAATTTCAGTATGGTCTTGTTTCCTTTAAAGTTATAAGCAGTGTATATACGCTAGTTCAAGTCAAAATGCCATCAAAATATGTCAAGTTTAGTCACACTTAGATTTCCTCAGAAATGTGTGTGTTATGAGTCCAAGCTGGTTTGTTCTGATTACGGACTTGGAGCAGAATATATTCTTCCCCACATGTCGCGGGAAGTCCTAGACTCGACCAATCAAATAATCTGAAGTTGACTACCTCACAAGTGATATTTCTTATTCATTCCATTAGACCAGTTAGACCCTAAAAAGTTATCAAGGCTATGACGCTTTCAGAAGTTACTGCCGTGATGGATTACAAACAATATGTGTTTGACGTAATCAACAACAACAAATCAAAATGGGAAAAACATGACACAGTGCTAATTTACTTCTATGACACTAGCACGGTCACGTGATTCTTTTCTTTGCTGGTTGCTTTCCATCACTTACATGGTCCTCGCGCAAAGGTTGTATAGTGTATTACATTACGGTTTTTGGATTGACATAGTGTCATAATGTGATTTGAAGCTGTTAAGTCGTAAAATAGAATTTTTGTATATACGCTTGATTATGAGACAAAGAAATTATATTTACTCTAGAACTACGGTGTGTATGTTTATACAGATATATATATATATATATATATATATATATATATATATATATATATATATATATATATATATATATATATATATATATATATATATATATACATACATTACATGCTTTGTGCGATACTTCAAATGCTGATTTTTATTTTCTTGGAGAGCCTTACATGCAGATATGCAAATAAATGCCTGTTTCCTTATTAGTCTATCAATACTACGTTTAACTAATGAATAACAATCAGCTGATCTGTACAAGTTCATCACAGGTACAAACTCTCAACACTGATTACTAAACAACAACAACAACCCAACCACCCCAAAGTCCGGAAGTAATATGCAAGAATTACTACTATTAGCCAGAAACTATCGAATGTAGTTTTTGAAATAAATGTAGTTACAAATTATATTGTTAAATATGCATAGTACATTTAGAATTGATTCATGCATACAAGCAAGCCAGTCAAAAATAAAATCTGTCACTTTTTTGTAGAAAGCAAGAAAGTCCAATAAAGTACAGGTGCATATATTTTATATTACTATTGTATTAACTCTATGATATGTTTACTTGTTTTATTTTCTTCCCTTTATCCTACATAGTATAGCGCGTAATATGTTTTCGCACTTTTAATGACTTTCTAAGTTGTTGTTTTTTCATGTACCACTATCAAGTTTCAAAGAGAGGATGAGTTACTTATTCAACTCTTTCCTGTCGAAGTTTAGGTGCTCTGACACACTGTTCAAGTCTAAGACAATTTCGAATACAAGACCATGAGTTCACTGCTAACAGCACTTTCCAGAGTACCGTGACTGGTTCAATATTCAAAAATGTTCTGAGAAGACATTGATTGGTTAAGTATTATAAAATGTTCTGAGAAGACAGTGATTGGTTCAGAATTTAAAAATGTTTCTGAAAAGACAGTGATTGGTTCAGAATGTAAAAATGTTCTGAGAAGACAGTGATTGGCTCAGAATTTTAAAATGTTCTATGAAGACAGTGATTGGTTCAGTATTAAAAAAAACTTTTCAGAGAACACAGTGATTGGTTCATTATTCACAAACGTTCCAAGTTTACAGGTACTTATTCAGGATTCCAGAATACATGGAATAATATAGTATGTTTTAGACGTTTTCAACACGAATCTCAGATTTTGCTCAAAACCCAAAATCATATCTGATTCTTGCGGTAAGTATTCATGAAAAAATAATCTCCTTAATAAACATTAGTCGCCAGTATATATATATGGAGTTCGTCATTGAGCTTAATCTCGATTTTCGTTCTCAAAATGTTTGGCGAATACCGATTCCAAAAACGTTCTGCCAAACATGTAAATTACTCTGTAAGAGATCAAGACGGCAAACATTGCATGAATTACGAAACGTAAATCCTCTTGAGTCTTGAAGTCTCTTTCAAAGTCCGAAACGTTCCATTAATTATACGAAGATACAACTGAATATTTAAGCAAAGCTATATTTGCAGAGTTTGAATAATTTACCTGTATTTCTTTCATAGAGAAACAAACATAACAAACAAAAGTAAATATACACTTATAAAACATCAGGTATATGTATAGTTTTTAATTCATAAATTATCAAGTAGCTTCCACATATATCAAATTACTGGTTGAAAAATTCTAATATATTTATTAGCGTTTTTTTATCCCCCAAATTTGACCAAAGGCTTTATTTTATCGATATTTTTTAAAAAGAGAAGACACATCCGATGAAAAATATTATAGAGGGATAATATTGCTTAATTTTATAAGAACGGGTTTCACTAGCATATTAAATCAAAGATTCTCCTCTTGTGCCATTAAATATGACGTTAATTCTGATCAAAAATTGTGTGTTTTAAAAGAATGATACGCTAGACGACATTTTTATAATAATTATTTGGATTCGAAAACTTCTTGACGCAAAGAAAAATGCTTATTGCCTTTATTCGTTTTAAGGAAACATTTGAGTGTATAGAAAGAGAAGTATATTGGTAAAAGTAGTAAATGACGAAAACACTTGGAAATGATAGTAACAAAAGATATTTACAACTAAATGCAGTAGTGTGTAAAACACTTAAACTCGAATACAGACCATTTCGATTATTCCCTGGAACTTCTACAAGGAGGAACCCTTTCTTCTTGACTATGTACGCTTTATATTCATGTCCAGGAAATTACATTTCAATAAGATATAGATGCGGATCTCATTCTGGAAGAAAATTCGATATGTCCTATATTGTTTTCCGATGATACAGTGATATTATCTGAATCAGCAGATTGGCTAAAAAATATTTTGGGTAGGTTGCATGCTTACTGAGTGAGATAAAATAGATTTCAAAATATTGATAAACAAATGTTATGATTTACTACAAGATTTAGAGACTAGATCATTCATATATGTATGAAGATGTGTCTCTAGACGTGGATAATTTTAACTTTTGGGACTTTTTTGTCTGTTTGTTGCGGGGGTGGGGGTGGAGGGTACCTGCAGAGGCTTGTTTCTTCATGTGCTGCAGATTCTATTCTTAGCAAAGGTGTCGACGTAATGAAAGTCCCTTTGAAAAATACTACAGTGTCCCATGAATGGGTAGAGGACATTTACTTTAAAAAGTCAATAACATATATTATTTCATCGAGTGGGTGCTAATACTTACCTTTTTCACAAACCAGATGAAATATATCCGTTATTCACTCGAATCAAACAAATTTTGTTTTTATTTGATTGAGCTATTTGAAATCTGATTGTAAACATTGCAAGAGGATTTTAGATGTTAAACTATCAACAACAATATATGCCTATATGGAGAATTAGGATGCTATTTCACTTTATGTAATTAGATATGCGCACATCATTTTTTACTGTTTCAAACTGCGAAACACAGTACATTGTATTGTTTAACTGATGCTCACCGATTGCGAATAGATAAATTATAAGAACGGTGTTTTTAATTTGCAAAATATATCACGAACCTCATGCGTTTTGAGAAATTTGGTATTATCCTAATTCATTCCAAAGAGATAGATGTTTATTGCATTTTAAACAAGACGTAATGAGTGTGATGAACCTATATATATATATATATATATATATATATATATATATATATATATATATATATATATATATATATATATATATATATATATATATATATATATATATATATATTCACCACACCCATTAAGTATCGACACTGCTGGTGAACATATCCGAAACGAAAGGCATACTAGAAAATGTGAACTTTCTATAATATGATATTTGGGCACCTATGTGAGCCTCTATGCCTGTGATATTTGGGCACCTATGTGAGCCTCTATGCCTATGATATTTGGGCACCTATGTGAGCCTCTATGCAAATTTTACCGATGGGCCCCGCCTAATCTATAGCTTACAAAATATGCGTGGGCCCCTATTATTTGCATGTTCTTGCTATATTGTAGCTACGCCCTGCCTATATACCTCTCACATAGAAATCGTATGTTGATCCTTATTGTTGGCAGAAACCACTTGTGTATAAACGTAGATCTCGATCTCGATCTCTCTCTCTCTCTCTCTGAGGGTTTATGAGTACATAAATTTTCTGTCGCTCTTACTCAGTCATGTATGCATTAATGTATTATATATGCGTTACGTGTTTCATTCTCCACGCACTCTTTGTTTGCATATGTCAAAACAATGTTCTAATATAGTACGACTGATTCTTTGTGTTTTGCCAATGAGATCTGAATAAGTTAATTCAAAACAAATGGACAAACGACAAGTTTTCTACTGAGTGATCGAAGCAGCTAAATATGTGTCTTTAAACTGCGAAATAAACTAAATATGTCTTTAATCAGCTAAATAAGCTAAATATGTCTATAATCAGCTAAAGAATCCAAAGATGTGTCTTTAATGAGCTAAAAAAGCTAAGTATGTATTTAATCAGTGAAATAAGCTAAATATGTCTTTAATCAGCTAAATAATCTAAATATTTGTTTTTACTCAGCAAAATAAGCTAAATATGTGTCTTTCATTAGCTAAATAAGCTAAATATGTGTCTTTAATTAGCTAAAAAATCTAAATATGTCTTTAATTAGATAAATAAGCTAAGAATGTCTTTAGTTAGCTAAATAAGCTAAATATGTATTTAATCAGCTAAAGAAGCTAAATATATCTTTAATAAGCTATATAAGCTAAGTATGTTTTTGATCAACTAAAAAATCCAAAAATGTGTCTTTAATGAGCTAAAAAAAGCTTAGTATGTATTTAATCAGTTAAATAAGCTAAATATGTCTTTAATCAGCTAAATAATCTAAATATTTGTCTTTACTCAGCAAAATAAGCTAAATATGTGTCTTTAATCAGCTAAAACATCTAAATATGTCTTTAATTAGATAAATAAGCTAACAATGTCTTTAATTAGCTAAATAAGCTAGTAATGTATTTAATCAGCTAAAGAAGCTAAAAATATCTTTAATCAGCTAAATAATCTAAATGTGTGTCTTTAATTAGCTAAATAAGCTAAATATGTTTTTAATCAGCTAAATAAGTAAAATATGTCTTAAATCAGCTAAATAAGCTAATTATGTGTCTTTAATCAGCTAAATAAAATAAATATGTCCTTAATCAGTTAAATCAGTTAAATATGTCTTTAATCAGCTAAATAAATTAAATATGTCTTAAATCAGCTCAATAAACCAAATATGTGTCTTTAATCAGCTAGAAAAGCTAAATATGTCATTAATTATCTAAATAACTAGATATGTCTTTAATCAGCTAAATAAACTAAATAAGTCTTAATGTAGCTATAAAAAAACTAAATATATCTTTAATTAGCTAAATAACCTAAATATTTCTTTAGTCAGCAGAATAAGCTAAATATGTCTTAAATCAGCTAAATTAGCTAAATAAGTCTTTAATCAGTTAAAGAAGCGAAATATGTCTCTTATCAGCTAAATAAACAAAATATGTCTATAATCAGCTAGAGAAGCTAAATTTGTCTTTGATAAGCTAAAGAAGCTAAATACGTCATTGATCGTCTAAATAAATTAAATATATCTTAAATCAGCTAAATAAACTAGATATGTCTTTAATCAGCTAAATAAACTAAATAAGTCTTAAATTAGCTAAATAAGCTAAATATATCTTAAATCAGCTAAATAAGCTAAATATGTCTTAAATCAGCTAAATAAGCTAAATATGTCTTAAATCAGCTAAATAAGCTAAATATGTCTTTAATCAGTTAAATAAGCTAACTATGTGTCTTTAATCAGCTAAGTAAACTAAATATGTCTTGAATCGGGTAAATAAATTAAATATGTGTCTTTAATTATCTAAATAAGCTAAATATGTCTATAATCAGTTAGAGAAGCTAAATTTTTTGTCTTTAATAAGCTAAATAAGCTAAATAAGTCTGTAATCAGCTAAATAAGCTAAATATGTCTATAATCAGCTAAATAAACTAAGTATGTATTTAATCAGCCAAATAAACTAAATATATCTTAAATCAGCTAAATAAACTAAATATGTTTTGAATCAGCTAAATAAACTAAACATGTCTTTAATCAGCTAAATAAGCTAAATATGTCTTTAATCAGCTAATTCAACTAAATATGTCTTAAATCAGCTAAATATATACTTTTAATAAACTAAATATATGCCATTAATCTTGCAACAATGGAGAGTAACCTTTTCACATTTAAAGTGATAAATCATTGACTGTCTCCTCTTAGATCTCTTCGCCCACATATTAATATTAAACACTGTTTTACTGGAGATCAGTCTATACTGAAATCCGTAAAATAATGTTTGGCGTCTGTATAAGTTATTCCTATATATTTTTGTCTTGTTCTAAGTATTAGCGTTTTGTAAATTACACAACAGGTAAAGAAAACCAAGTTTTGACAAAGCAACATATATGGAAGAAGTATATCATTAAATTTCATATCATCAAATGTGTAAATAAATGAGTTATGATATATCAATGACATATAATTAACTGCGAAATGTCCAGGTAATATTCAATATACGTTAATGAAGCGTGTGTCATAACGTTCATTGGTCTTTATGCGAAAAGACCCTCATCACCATCTTAAATTTCAATCAGTTTTAAAAGCATATATAGCCCGGTAATGCGCTCGCGCGCGCGCGTGTGTGTGTGTGTGTGTGTGTGTGATTTCGGTTTTTAACGTAGCTTTTAAAACAATTCAGTCATATCGATACGACGTCTACAGTGTGGCAGTTTATAGTGATGTCTAGCACTGTGGAAATCATACCGCAGACATGTATCATGATGTCAAACCCAGGCACATTATCCTGACACCAGTCCTAGCACTAACCTCTTACGGCTGAGCGCCTAGCGAGGCAGCTGTTAGCACCATTTTTGTATGAGTCTTTGGTATGACTCGTCCAGGGTTCGAATCCGCGAACCCCCGCATCCGAAGCGGACCCTCTAACCACTAGGCCCGGTAATGCAGTGGTCGTTTTCCACCTTAGCAATGCATTTTTGGCAGTCAGTTGCGTCTGAAGCTTTCCACTGTTAAGTTAAACTTAAAAGTTAAAGTTAAAGATAAATAGTCAAGTTAACAAGAGCAGGGTTGTGTTTTGCCCATTGCCTTTGCGTCCAACTGCCAATTCTCCGTCAATGAATTTATTGCAAACGGCTTTTAAAAAAATCCCTACTTTCATACTGAGGTCTGAAACATGCCAATGCATTTTTCTGAAGATTTAGGCAATATTTAGTTGTGATGAACATTTTTGTTTCCGGTTTACGCACGTTTTGCGCATGTTTTACGCACATTTTACGTACGTTCTACGCATTATTTCGTTGATATCAAAATCATGTCCTGATTCTCTAATTGACGAGGACATTTTCTAATGTCATTGGTTGCATACGATCTCCTTACATAGTTGCCATCTGAACAACTTTAAATATGGCTGATGTCAGTATTATAGTTCTTTGCAAATGAAGATATACTTGATGAATCTAGCATGAAGTGGCAAACTTCTGCATTTTCACACATTCATTAAAGTTTCATACCTCGTGCAGGTGGGGGATGCAGAATATGCCGGATGTGCTCATGGGCGTACACATAATTGTTTCGGGGTGGGGATCGTGTACAAGCCATAATGGGGGCGGCAAAAGCACAGGAATATTTCAAAACAATTTAAGCATGTCGTAAGAGGCCACTAATGGAGGCAGGAATTCCAGTGGTTACCGCGGTTGTTGTTGTTATTGTTGTTGTCATAGGGTTTAATGCCATTTTTCAGCACACGATAGGGTATACATGGCGGCCAGTATTAATGGTGGAGGAAGAACCCAGGAAAACCCCGGAAAGAACCACCGACCCACGAGGAGCTACCGGCAAGCTTTCACACATATCCACATTTGCCGAGCCCGAGACTCGAACCCACGCAGTCAGAGGTGAGATGGCAGTGAACCGTGACGGAGAGCGCTTTAGACCACTCGGCCACTTGGGGCCCCCGGTTATCGTGGTTCCCGCGCTAGACTCGGTTTTAGTAAAATTCGGCATCAAATAAATGATATACATAGCAAACTGTAATGATGATAATAAGTTATATTAAACTTCATACCTAAATGGACTAAATCAGATAATTGACGAGGATATGAAAATGACAAATGTGCATTAATGTTGCTATGAGTGATGCAGCTTGGTTAGCAAATTAAATGTTAGAACGAGGTAAAGGAATGTGAATTCGTTAGATGTTACTGATGCCCAGGCTCTTTAGCACTTCTTTTCAAAATGAAAGTAGATTCTAACAGTTTACTGGCACGGATAGAAACCTGAATATCAACATACATTTCAAACATTTTCAATTCTCTGTTTTGACAACTGATATGTTGCGTTATCTTAATTGTATTTATTTACGGTAAGTATGGATGTATGAATGTAATACTGAAAACGACGTGCATCATAAGATAGTAGATTTCGTTTATGTCGGCCTTACCGTTGTCTTTGAGTGAAAGTTATTGACATTATAATTCAGATTGGTTGTTTATCTGCACATAGAAGGCACCATGATGGAAGCTTGCATAACAGCCCAACGTTGATGGATTTATCTTGTAGCTGATGCCAGTGACAGCGGAAAGACGATTTAATACAATAATATCAAGTTATGAATAAATTCAAATATCAAACCGGTGTGTATTCTTAGGAATACTTGTTTGTTTTATGCCGTACTTTTGTCCCACAGAGTGTGATACGTAAACTGTCATGATATGTGATGCTTTTACATAATCTTCAATTTAAAAAGAATGATGGATGTTAAGGTGCATTTTCAGCCTAAAAGTGAAATGTCATAATTATGCTGCCGTTTAACCCCAATACGTTTATTTGCTGATATAAATATTTAGCAATAATAATGGGCCTGAATTTGAGCTAAAATATCATACTGGTTTTTTCAATTTCATTTATTTGCCTTCAACAAAGGTTTATTTCCGCTTCATAACAGAAAACAATAGCATAAACAGTGTCAGAAAACAGTTTAAAATTAAGTAGTTAAAAGGATTATGTTTTAATTTCAAATTTCAACTTTTGACCTTTCCTCTTTCATGAACCAAGAGCGTAGAATAATTTTATCTTATGGAATGCACTAACAAGAGATCAAATTCGTCAGGGATTGACTTAGATAAATGCAATAAACTGACTAAAACAGTGTATTTGTTATACTAGTTTTGCACTGTTTGAAGTCAGTTTATTGCATCATTCGTGACTCCTAGTGTGACATTAAAACATCAAAGTGCAAAATTCACATTTCCAAAATCTATCGCTGTACCAAGGTTTAAATAATTATTATTAAGTTCTGAAAAATGAACAAAAGAAAATACTCTTTAAATCAGTTATGGCATATAGCTATTTGACGTCTACACTACCTCGAAAAGCTATACCAGAACGTGAATTAATACAAGTTTTTGTGTGGGCTCTGTGTGTGTGTGTGTGTGTGTACGCGCGCGCACGCGCATAATATTTTAGTAAAATTTATTTATGGAAGCATATTTAAATAAGGAACTTAACATGAATAACTACTGAGGCCTTCGGTCGAAGGAAGAGGTTTTATTAGTGTTAATGGATATCGTACAATATAACTAAATGAGAAACAAATTCAGTATTATACTAAACTATTATAGAAAACGGTTTATACACGTCAGCTATTTGAGTAAAGGACATTGTTTCTATAATTAAATGACCTAAAATATGTTTACATACACACCTAACAATTTCTTTATTATAAAGACACACACACACACACACACACACACACACACATATATATATATATATATATATATATATATATATATATATATATATATATATATATATATATATATATATATATATATATATATATATATATGGGGAAGAAGCATATTAGCGTTCAAAATAGGAGGACTTCAACTGACTCGCAAAGAAGGTAAAATAAATCTTTCTAACAGAAAGCGGATATTAATCAAAATGTAGTTAATTATATGGGACAGTTGGAAGCCTGATTAACATTTCTGTACTTTGTTTCACGTTTTGACGTCGTATGTGAGGTATAGGTCAAATGAAAGTATATGATGATCCCATTTTAGATGACGTATATATGACCTTTTATTCTTTGTAACAAATGGTAGACGTATATAGTTACTAATTTATCATTAATGCGAAATATCCTGTTCCATCACCGGCCTGCATTTTTCTTCGTTTGTTTTTCACATCGTAAACCTTCTGAAGGAGTGGTTGAATTAATGTAACCGCTATTATTCTTACCTTTACTAATTGTAACCATCAGCAATAAAAGACATATAGAATTACAAATGAGAATATGCCAAATATATTTATGTTCCTAAAAACTTTAAGGTCGATTTCTAAGAAACCCCATTGAAAAGGTTAAACAATTTTTTTTCGCACAAGACAAGTTACGTTGACATCTGTTTAAAACAACCATCGCTGTGCAATGTACAATATGACATCTTAAAACAGGATTCTGCTTCGGATACGACTATTTCTACAATAATTTGGCTTGGTAAATCTACCCAAAATGGCTGAATTAGTAAAGTTACTGATTAAAGAAGGCGAACTTAATTACCTATATATTGCCAGTCACTACTTTAACTTTTACGACTATACTATTTGGTGTTCAATGGGCCTTTGGAATATATATGATAAGCACTGACCTGTATATAGGTTTCAGATAATATCAGGTTTAAGGAACAGAGTCCACCATGGCAAGCGAAAGGATTGCACACGCCATTACGCAGCCATGCAGGCTACCTGTTAGTTTGGACCAATATTCAAAGGCAATGATACGATATTCAATACAAATTTATGAACACACCTGTAGAAACGTTATTATGAAGCTGAACAAATTCATTCATAGTCAAGTAACAGAGTTTTAAACGCGATTTTTATTGGAAAAAATTGGATACGAAGTATTGCATAATTGTACACATTTGATCGTCCGGTATGTGGATGGTTCTTCGCAAGATGTTTTTTTTTCTTCAAATTTCAGGCTGATAAAGTTGTATTCGAATCTACTTTCAAATTCAGTCATTGGTACGATTCGTATCTGTATTAACTTCTTCCAACTGAAGAAAAGAATTAATTGTATCCATGATATTGGTTGAGAAAAAAAAATTAATATCTTGACAGGAAAAGGAGGATACCATACCCACCCCAACACCCCTCTCCTCCATCCTCCATCCTTTTTACATAGGTTTTTATAGTTTCCTTATCAACAATCACGATTTTATATATATATATATATATATATATATATATATATATATATATATATATATATATATATATATATATATATATATATATATATATATATATATATATATATATATATATATTTATGTGTGTGTGTGTGTTCATTGGAGATGTTAGACTGAATTGCTACATACGATGGTCAATAGCCAGGCTGCACTACGGTGTTTTACCCACATTTAAATGATTAGTACTCGTGTATTACCTATGACACTTTGAAGAAGAAGAAAAATCTGATGTGGCAATAAATGGTTGCTATATCAACAATTGGTAGAGCAGGCAGGTTATGATAAGTGGAGCATGGCTGCACAAAAGGTCTTATCGTTTATTATCTGTATGTCGCCTGTCTGGATTTTGGCATTGTATTTTGTTATACGCTCCATGAAGCATATTAAACTATACTAGTCCAAGAGGTACCTTTACTTTTAGTCAGAACAAGATAAGTAGGGTACTATTCTAGCAAGGAGTACTTTCATTTGATATAGAAATCAATAAATGCCCTCATCGTTTTATGATTGCAGAAGAAAAGATCCAACTATTTTTTTATTTACTCTATTTCCCAAGTAAAATAATTGTGGTAATGTTTTCACATTTGAGCCAGAATGTCACAGTAGCAGCTTCTAATGAGTCTGGTACACGTCTAATGAGTCTGGTACACTTCTAATGAGTCTGATACACTTCTAATGAGTCTGGTACACTTCTAATGAGTCTGATACACTTCTAATGAGTCTGGTACATTTCTAATGAGTCTGATACACTTCTAATGAGTCTGATATACTTCTATTGAGTCTGATACACTTCTAATGAGTCTGGTACATTTTTTTAATGAAGTTAATCCCTCATATCATATTAAAGAGTAACACAAAAAAACATCACCAACAAACATCCCGTCTATTTACAAGTCTGCTACTTCTGTACACCGGATGTGGTATACCACCAATCCGTTATTTAGAATGCAAATGTACAATTAGCTGCCAACCAGTCTATAGTGTTTTGCATATAGTCTGCTCCTGTGATGGTATACCGGGAATCAATTATGTACAGTAATAAGTGTAAAATGAGCTGCTTATCAGTCTGTAATGTGTCTTGCAATTATAACACTACATTTTACCTGGTACCTTTTAACTATGGGGCATGTATATTAAGATAGACATATTCACGTGATTTTTTTTACTATTATGACGCTTTCAAGAAATCAATAAAATAAAAACAGATAATTTAAACTCTGTTGAAATCAACTAAGAGCAAACAGAGGCAAATTATAAAACTAAATAGTCACCACCATTATCTTTGACTTTCCATTCAGTAAGTTATTTTATGTCATATCAGTTCAATAGTGTGTTCGCATAAGCATGTAGATTCTTATATATATATATATATATATATATATATATATATATATATATATATATATATATATATATATATATATATATATATATATACGAATTCCGATGCACGCATGCGGTTGCAGGTGGGGCATGGGACACTGGAGGTTGGAGTTGGCTGGGATACAGCTCTGTGACGTCTCTCAGGAGCTGCAGCAACCTCAAAGGTGGAACGGGCTTTTCTGGCCAGGGCTCGCCAATGGCTTCTGTCTGAGGCAATGAGCTCGAGCTGGTGGGGTTGAAGGTCTGTTCATCTGGTGTGCGTCTTGAGATTGTCTTTGTACCTCTTGCGAAGGCGGCCTTGATTTCGATTGCCCTGGGATAGCTCTCCAAAGAACAGCTGCTTTGGGATTCTGTTTCGATCCATGCGGATGACATGGCCAGTCCAACGAAGCTGGGCCTGGATTAGTTCGGCTTTGATCTTTGTTGTATTGGCTCTATTAAGGACTTCCTGGTGGATGATTTGGTCCTGCCACTTGATCCGCATGATGTATCTCAGCGAGCGCTTGTGGAATTGTTCCAACTGACTGATATGACTTCGGTAGACAGTCCACGTTTCACAGCCATACAAGAGAGACGTGAGGACAACTGCATTGTACGCTTTCATCTTTGTTGACAGGCGTATGTCCTTGTGCTGCAAGACCTTGGTTCGGAGTCGTCCGTGTGCTTGACTGGCTTTTTGGATCCTCGCAGTGATCTCTTTGTCCAGGGAGCCATCACAAAATAATGTGCTGCCAAGGTATTTGAAACTATCTACATTCTTCTGCTCCGTGTCGTCAATGGTGATGCAGGGTTGTGAAGGGACAGTGTTTTCAGCGTGCTGGAAGAAGACTTCTCTCTATCGCAGGCTAATTGTAAGTCCAAATCGGTTTGAGGCTTCAGAAACATGTCCACGATTGCCTGTAGGTGAGTCTCTTCATGGGCCATGAGGGCACAGCCATCTGCAAGGAGTGATTCAGTTATGAGTCTTTCTAACGTCTTGGTTTTTTGCAGCTAGGCGACGGAGATCAAACACTGATCCATCCAGGCGATATCTAATGTAGATACCAAGTTCAAGGTCACAGAAGGCATGGAGCAGTACGCGTGTGAAGAAAAGGTTGAAGAGTACCGGAGCGAGTACATAGCCTTGTTTGACACCGTTAGATATGGGGAATTTCTCAGAGGTTCACCGTCTGACAGAATATATCCAGTCATGTCATCGTGGAAGAGCCGGATGAGGCTGGTAAACTCCTGAGCACACCCAAGCTTCTTGAGTACTACCAACAGTGCGTATCTGTTGACTGTATCGAAAGCCTTTGTCAGGTCCAAGAAGACGGCAGACAGATTCATGTTCTGCTCAAGGCACTTTTCTTGGACTTGTCTCACTGCGATGATCATGTGAACGGTGCTGCGGTCTGGAAGAAAACCACACGGAGACCCGAGGAGGTTATCTTCTGGCACTGCCGCAGTAAGCCTGTTGAGAACGATGCGAGCAAGTATTTTACCAGCTATGGAGAGCAATGAGATGCCTATATATATATATATATATATATATATATATATATATATATATATATATATATATATATATATATATATATATATATATATATATATATATATATATATATATATATATATATATATATATATATATATATATATATATATATATAGATAGATAGATAGATAGATAGATAGATATTGCGTGCTTATCAAACGTACAGCTTTAAACAGAAGGTGATGGTATCCAGTACAGTATCTTTCTTTTCTATCCATTCTATTTTCCTTATCTCCCAGTTTCGATTCCAAGATTATAGGGAAACCTATGAGTTTTGTCAAAGGGGATCGATGCTTATGGCTGCAAACGGAGCTGAAGTAATTTTCTAGGCTGTAGTCTCTTTCAGTATAACTATTTAGAGAGTTTATTAGAAGTTTGCATGGCATTATTCCTGTTTGATAAGAAGGCAGCAGAAAACCAATTGTTTAAAACTTGGAATACACGTAAGGCAATTTTTAGAATCTGGAAACAATCACACTTCACAAAACCCAAATTTGTTTAAAGAATTTATTATGAGGGTTTTTAGGAGGGTAACCCAATTAATATGATTATTTGATTCAATTTCGATACATTACTCTCTATTTGTAGTACATGTACAAAATTTACAGAAATATTAGGTCTAATACGATCCTTAACTAACCTAACCAACATTAAATATTCAAGCCAGATTCCTCCAATTTAATCCTACAAACAGGCGATATGATTAGATATTTGTACCTGATAGCAAATGTTTGAAAGGTCATCGCTGTAAACATGCAGCGGCGTCAAGTTCATGCAACTATCTATACATCAGATGCATATATTCACTCATGATCATGCGAGCGCTCATGGTTAGATGCCATTTTAAATGAAAGACATCATGATAAGTTTAAACATACATTGGAATTTTTGAATTCTTTGCCACTAACGCAACAAAGCCGACAAATATATATTTTTTTTAACGGAATTAAAATTATAGCATTATGTTTTCAAAGGTTTGTCAAGAAATAATTAAGCAAAGACTATAAATATTGAACAATCAATCGTTGTTTAACTATAGAAAAGGAAAGATAGGAAAATATGTCTTTTCAGGCAAGTTCGTGTAAACTTTGCGTGCAAGAGCTGTGTAAACTTTGCGTGTAAAAATCGTTTAACAAAAACTGTGTAAACTTTGCGAGCAAAATTACGTAAATTACTAATTATCTCCCTGGAAGTAGCAACTTCCGCGAACAAAGAAAACAGCTACTATCCCAACATCAATCCAGGTGTACCAAAGTTTACATAATTATTTAGTTCTTTAAACCATATTGCATTTTATGGAGACACTTTAAAATAACTGATATGAGTTTTAAATGCATTCAAATGTGAAGAGATATATGTGCGTTTATATTTTTGATCGTATTCCATTATGGGATATTGCTGTCAATCTGAGATAAATTGCAATTACTGTGAAATATGTTGCATTGTCGATGGCCGATGAAAACGCGTGTAAATTGAGATATTAACACTTGTTTTAGTACGTTTCGTATTGCAACCTAAGTGTAATAATAGTTTTGTAATTGTCGTAAAAATAATGAACATTAAAAAGAAAACTGAAACAAAGGATTAGTGAATTATCCCGTTAGGATTACAGTAAAAACAGAAACCTTACATTAGAACAACCATCTTACTTTCATTAGAATATTTTTTGTTTGTGTACCTGCATATTCCTAAGTAAAGATATAAGATCTCGAATGAGGATTCATTTCGAATGATAGATGTGTAAAATACGTTAAACAGTTTCTACATTTTGTGATCATGGACGAACAAGTGCTGCTATTATTCAACGACTTCCATATCTTTTTAAATTTTTAAATGGGTACAAATGTATGACTGTACTGATCACGTGACGAAACATGAACATTTTACTCCATAATACCATTGTATTATGTAGTACAATAACATAGAAAACCACTAAAATAATGTAATCATGAAGCCTTTCAGAGAAGTGATGACGTCATTTGTGATGTGTTTTTATGATTTATGGAAACAATAACGTACGGGATTTTTTTTGTCCTAAGCTGACATCGAATATATTTTGTCTTGTGGTACTTGCGGAAAACGAAGCGAAGACAAATACAAGAATACGTGATATGTTAACAAGTGGATAGCTACGAGATAAATTATATTGTTTGCTATTTCCACCACAAGATGGCATATATCCGGTAATTATGCAGGAAAATAAAATTTTATTTATACTATAATCTAAACTTAGAACCAACAATTTAACAACATTAAATCCCCACCCATCCTCCCCGCCATTACGCAAATTCACCTTAATTGCTGTCTAATGCATGGGATGACCACAATGTGTAAGAGAACGGTAGGTTTGGAATTGCCTAATCAGTTGCAATAAATTACTCATTTTTGACATTTTGTAAACTATTTTACCCTGTTCGACCACAAAGTAAACCCGAATGAGCTCACCGGATTTTTAACATTGCTGACAAGATAGGTAAGGAGACATAACATCGTTGCAAAGTGAACGGTTGCTGCTCACACACCTTCGGCAAGATAACATTTATATGCAGGAAATGTAATGCAGTTTTCATTTATTCCTAACATATTCGTTTTTCTCGCCACTGATATTATCATGTTAGTACATATAATCAGTCATTGCATGGCATGATGGAAAATCTTGTATAGTCACATATTTTTCACGTGTCAATTTATAGGAATGAAAGCAAATGTGACAAATATAGTATCCATAATTGCCTATATTTTACGCAGAATCATATAATTAATGAGCTTATTCAATAAGATAACTTCGTAATCATGTGATAACTAAGTTTAAACAGTCAATAAATGGTTATGACGATCTTTCGGGTATAACGCGAATCAAACTGGACACATCGTCGACTCAGATCCATCGGTTCATCATAAACCTGTTCAGAGTCTGCTCTGTTTCCACTGTGTATGCTTTCAAGTGAAAAGTCCTAAGCTCGATTTGCGTGTATTCTGGTGTACGGTAATTACAGTTTAGTACTTGTCATACAGATAAATAATGTATGTTGGTCCAATCCTCTACGTTTAAACTTGATGTTTTCCGATGCATATTTCTTTGACACCTTCAAGCACGAGACATTGACCTAACGTAGCCATAAATTGTAGTAATGTCCATTCCACGATGACATTCGAACAAGGATGTACATGAAACCTATGCAACGAGGTCAAGAGGTGGTAGGTAAGAAATAATATGTCAGACATTAGTTTGAAATCTCTACGCAAAAGTGAACGTTAAACTAGCGTGGACAAATACAACCTCTGCAAGCTTTAATACAAAATGACTTTCCTATTAGATGTATTATATTTATTATTTATTTTTCTTTTTTATACATACGAAACGCAAATGAACGATTTTGAGGTAGGTTTGTGCATCATAGCAGCAATAAATATTGTTTTAAGGTGTGTATCGTGTGTGTATCATAGCAATACAGAATAGTGTTTGAAAATGTGTGTGTGTGTGTGTGTGTGTTATAGCAGTACAGAATAGTGTTTGAAAGTGTGTGTGTATCATATCAATACATAATAGTGTTTTAAAGTGTGTGTGTGTCATAGCAGTACAGAATATTGTTTAAGGTGTGTGTGTGTGTGTGTGTGTGTGTGTGTGTGTGTGTGTGTGTGTGTGTGTGTATGTGTGTGTGTGTGTGTGTGTGTGTGTGTGTGTGTGTGTGTGTGTGTGTGTCATAGTCGTACCGAATAGTGTTTGAAAGTCTATATGTGTGCATAATAGCAGTACAGGATACTGCTTTAACGTGTGTGTATGTGTCTGTGTGTGTCATAGCGGTACAGAACAGTGTTTTAAAGTGTGTGCGTGTGTGCATCATTGCAGCACCGAATATTGTTTTAAGTAGTGTGTGTGTGTGTGTGTGTGTGTCATAGCAGTGCAGAATAGTGTTTGAAAGTATGTGTGCAACTTAGCAGTACACAGTGTTGTTTTAAGCTTCGTGTGTGTATTATAGCAGTACAGAATAGTGTTTTAAAGTGTGTGTGTATGTGTGTCACAGCAGCACAGAACAGTGATTTGAATTGTTTGTGTGTATCATAGCAGTACAGTATAGTGTTTTAAAGTGTGTATGAATCATAGAAGTACAGTATAGAATTTTAAAGTGTGTGTGTGTATCATAGCAGTACAGAATATTGGTTTAAGCTCGTGTGTTTATCATAGCAGTACATTATAATGTTTTAAAGTTTGGGAGGGTATCATAGCAGTACAGAATATTAATTCTACGGTTCGTGTGTGTATCATGGATCTGTTTCTTAAACTCAGAACATATATATTAAGAACACTGTTTGTATAAACATATTGCGCGACCCGTTGGATCGAAAATAATAATAATAATAATAATAATAATAATAATAATTCATTCGCCAGTAGCCCGTAGTCCTTGATGTATAAGTTTCTTTGAGTTTGAATGTTTTCTCTTACATCTGCTTGTGAATTAAAGAGGAATTTGGTACTTGTGAGATTCTCTGATTTTGGTACTTGTAAGGTTTAACTAATATGTGACCGTACCGGTAGAATCAATAAATGTCACTAGTTGGTTGGGTTACTCTTAATTTTCCTCATGAATTGCGGTAAACATTGTCAATTTTCAAAGATTCAAGAAAGGTTCCGGAAATTATATTTCAGGTAATTACATCTTTCAGTGAAACAATCGTGTACCAAAGGCACGTACGTATCGGTTTATGTGAATTACATTCTATCGTCGGAATATTCTTCCCTTTACGGCAGCATTCGTTATAACAGCTTTATCATTGTGGCGTGATAAGGTCACCAGACGATATACATGACATATTAATGGGTTGGCCTTTTCTTTTGTCTATCACGTATACTGATATTCATTGGTTATCCATAAGAACTAGCCGTGAAACGTAAAAATATCCCGTTTCTGTTTAAAGCTGACCGCACTAATATTTGAAAATATATTCGGGTTCGATTTACGAGCATCGAACTTAGCTGGCCCTATAGCTTTGGAGAATTTAACCACCATGGGAGGTAACTGCAGGCAGAAGATAATAGTTTTGTTTAGTAACAACTTATTATCCCCATTTCTGACGAAGGAGAACATAATTTCCATGCTAACGACGAAACATGGTTTTATGCTTCGTTTTTAACAATAAATTAAGTATTTGAAAGTGACTTATTGTGAGATATATGTATTATATGTTCAAATCGTGTTACATATTTTCTGACAGATATTAAATTTTAACTTTTCAAGGACGACAAAATGTATTTTCTGATATTATTTTCCATAACGTTTTCGTTCATGTCTATTCATATGTTTGTACATTTCCTCTAGATCTTCACCAAATCAAACATATCACACAAAAGCTTTGAGAACATTTTATTGAAAGAAAAGTTTATCTAGCAGAGTTGTGATTCAAGCAAGTAATTCACTCCCAAGTCAGCAGATCAAGGATACTGGCTGAATGTAGAAACAATTTCCATGCTTGAATCTTTAAAACTGAAAATTTAATGGATTTAGAAATTAACTTAAATTTATTTCGCATATTATTTTAAGTAATGTTAAGTATGGTTAAGTTCTTGTCGGAGTATCTGCACCTCTAAGCCATGGTGATACATCATTTACGGGCTGCTTACATTTACGAGTTAAACTGCTGTTCTGTTCAAGTACATAAACGCCTCGATCCTAAGGCGTCGCTACAGTTATAAACATACAAGTAACCCGAATAACATAACACAGGAGTATGAAGATTTATTGATGTTGTTGTTTGCGGTTTTCTGTTTTTCATGTAGTTGAAGAGTCAAACACTGATCGTACTTCTGTTATCTGTAATTAATATTACCTAAAAATGAATACTTAATAACTCTAAAATACATAGATAATATGTGTATAATCCATTTCAACTTACATTATCTTCTCTCTCTCTCTCTCTCTCTCTCTCTCTCTCTCTCTCTCCCCGAGGATTTATTTTTACAACGTTTTATTTCCTCACCATTGTGGATTAATTTATTCATTCAATTATGCAACGATGCATTTTATATGAATTATGTATTATCATTCCGATGTGCTTTTTGCATACGTCAAATGAATAAAATTATGTTATGTTCTGCTATGTTCAAGTTATATGGCAATTTTGAACTGTACAGGTAATGAGACAGTTCGATGATTATGAATAAGGATGCCTTCATTGTACATCTACCTGTACAGTTTCAATTTAACAAGGATTGTACAATTGCAATGTATCAGAATTATTTCGAAAATGAGCCGCTATCTAGGTCGGACAGTTGAACTGCCTTTGAGATTATTGCGCCTTATTACTTTCATCTAACAAAATGAATATTTATATACATTATTAAGTCATAAAAAATAACACAATTTTCTTATAATTAAACGATGACCGCAAATATGCAAATATAGCTTAAAAAACTGAATGGCCTTTCCCTGTTTCACATTTGCATGGCTTCTTCCTGTTTCACATTTGCTTGGCTTCCCACTAGGCGAAGTGCCGAACATTAATACTTCAGGTTCCATCCCAGAGTCTGTACAAAATACAACCTAGAACCGCACTACACAAACACCCCGCATATGCCTTTCCACCACCTGCTGCCACAACCACAATAAAAAGCATCTCAAAATAAGCGGGTCTGCTCCAGCCTAATCATTCTATGGTGTAAATATCGGTCCCTGTCATGAATACCTCACACTGAAAGGTACACATACTAATTAAGATAGGAACTACCTGGCTCTAAGCCCAACGGAAACATTTCATCCTGCTCTAACCCAATCTCATGCCACTAAACACGTATACCATTTTACGTTATGATGTATTTTCCTAGAAATTGGCTAATTACACGGGTTCATAAATATCTCACCAACACCGACTTCCCACAATGAAACAACTAGTCACTAAAACTGACAAAGCTATAAACGGAGAAATAAATACAAATGGCACGTGTCATTGATTTATTACAATATACACTTGGTTAATTACATTTCTCTGTTTAATTTCCTTTCATTTTACTCCGAAACAATCCTACGTCATATGACTATGAGACAGTATCAACTAGATTGTATTCCCTTCTTTGAAGCGATTTGCGACTTCGTGTTCCATCTTCCCCACTCCACTGTGTTTTGTCCTAATATACAACTTTAGTATCAAGAAAGAGTGTGGTTCTTATTCATGGATGGACGTTATGTCGAAGGACATGCCGAAAATCAGATATCTTTTCCGTGCTGCTAATCTTTACAAATATGTACTCGGATTTATTTATTTTTTTTTGGCGGGGTGGTGGATGGTAGTTGTAAGAGAAAACAAGTAAGCATTGACACAAGCTAGTAACTTGTTTACTGTTTTTATTATTCTATCAAAATAAATGTGTGAAATAAAAACATACCTATTCATTTTCATTTCACCTTATTAAATATATTTAAGGAATATTTACTCTTATATTGAATACCTTTTGTCGTTTGACGCTAAATTCATCCTGCCAGCGTGCATTCTGAATCCTAAATTCAGCCTGTCAGCGTGCATGTTGGTATCCTAAATTCAGCCTCTCAGCGTGCATATTGGTATTTTAAATTCAGCCTGCCATCTTGCATTTTGGTATCATAAATTCAGCCTGCCAGTATGCATGTCGGTATCCTAAATTCAGCCTGCCAGTATGAATGTCGCTATCCTAAATTCAGCCCGTCAGTATGCATGCCTGTATCCTAAATTCAGCCAGCCAGCGTGCATGTCGGTATCCTAAATTCAGCCTGCCATAGTGCATAGCTTGATAGTAATACGGTGCAAGATACTCATACAACAGATTGCAAAATAGTTCGCTGCCGACCAGTATATTCTGCTGAATCTTAAAACTATTACAATTTCTTAAATTTATGAAATAATTGACATCACAATTCTTGTCCTCTTTGAATGATCCTCATCTGATGTAAATAAAGATTTCGTTTTTAAAAAGGAACAGGTGTTGAACTAATGACGTCACCAGTCATGTAGGACATGAAAATAGCAAGAGGCCGCTTTGGTTGTTTTTGTGAAAGCCGCTATTACATGACAAATGTGCTTATGTTGCCAGCATATTTAATGTTGAATGGTGTATGTACAGGGATAATAGGAAAATTTAGGGTGCTAAACTTGACTTAGAAATATCGCTTTCAATGATAAGCTACTTTAAGACTTGTTTATATATTGCAATATACTTAGTTAATATGGCGCCCGGCTACATATTACAATATCTTAGTTAAAATGGGGCCTGGTTATAAATCGCAAGATTCTTGTCAGATTGTTTGCAGCACGCGATGAAATACATCCGCCAGATAAGACAAACTCTGTATATTTTCCTAATATTACTTTTCTGAAATGTATAAAAACATGTCAAATATGTAAATACATTGTCCAAATGTGTAAACACGTTGGTTAAATGTGTAAACACATAAGTTAACACCTAAAGACGTAAGTTCACACATAGATTTTGTCATGCTATAAGTATAATCCAGGAGGAAGATTACTTCTCCTGTTAACTTCAGAACCTTTAAATATTTAACTTTGTCTAATAGTTTTGTTATGTTTATTTATGTAGATATAGGTTATTTCTATTTCAATATATATATATATATATATATATATATATATATATATATATATATATATATATATATATATATATATATATATATTCACACACATACACGAATTGATGAATTCTTAAAGTCCCGTGGTCCTTGTTAAAATTGGGGTTGTGATACGATTATATCACAATCCACACATTATTTAAGAATTATGTTGGACTGGGAAGGTGTCTTTATTGCACGGAAGTCTGATTGCAGTTTTCTCTTGCACGTTATATAAGGAAATCAATTCTGGTTTGAAACGGGTCCTGTATTATAATGTAACATGCTTTTTTTCGAGAGTAAAATTCAAAGGTTTTGTAGGCAAATTCTTTTGATTTTTATCTACCGAGAAATAACATCTCCAGTTATCGTTTTATTTCTGCTATGTATATTGTCTTATTTGTGAAGATGTTCAGTTATTTGTAGACATATTAACTTCATCTTTGTCAATGTTAAAAGATTAATTAAAAATGTATACTGTGTCCACCGTTGGCATTCCTTCACGAGGCATCTAACTTAGCATCAATTATTTCCTGTTACTATAGTATGAACTTGCTTGCGGTTGGCGATCTTGACGTCACCAAACCACGGTTGTACTAGATCTCAGAAATAATAGCGGCCATTAGGTGAATATGTATTATTGCTGTCTTTTGTGAAGACATCCATTAACCGTAAGATAACTGAAATAATTCATTACGTATTTCATCTTTTGCAACATTTAAAGTGATTGTCAACAACCTGTCGTGTACATATTGGTTTGAACGGCACATAAGCGCAAGAAAAGTTATTGATTGCCAAGGTAACAGGGGACTAGGGGCCAGAGATGTATAACGGAAGCCAGCCCAGGCGTGTCTGGACAGAATTTATACCAACAAACCACTGATTTCGTGTATATCACGTTCACCACTGAGCCAACATGACTCCCCGGTCAAAGTGGAAAATATAAATTTGATATGGAGTAAAAACAATTACGCAATATAACTTCGAACGTGCGAGCTAATGGTAGAAAATGTGTAAAAGTTTGGGGGGGGGGGGGAATACATCTGTGTCAGTAAATAAAACGACAAACATGCTCGCAACTTACAAGACAAAAGTTGTCTCATTAAATAAGAATATATCAATTTGAAAACTATCGGGAAAATAAGATGGAGCAAGACTTATAAAGATGCCAGAAAACGATTTTCTAGATGTATACATGGCCTCTAAAATTTATATGTAATCATACGATATATATGTCATTAAATACAATATGATCATTACTTGCTATACATGATAAATTGATTAGTCACTCGATAACACATAGACACATAGCATCAGGTAAATATACATGATGTTTGTATGCCTATATGTATGTATGTATACATTATTCTTCTGACATCAACTGAGCCTCAAAATCAGTGTTCAATAGGTTCTTTACACCAAAGGTAACACTTTACATCGTCTACACTGGTTTGCTACTGACATATATATATGCTTTTGTAATTAATTGTTTCTGTAATTAAACATTAAATTATATTATGTAATATATCAAATACATACATATATACATACACATACGGACACACACATACATAAATACACACATATACACACATATATATCTGCATACATATATACACATGTATACATAACACATACATACATATATACATATACACACATATATATATACACATACGGACACACACATACATACATGCATACATACATACATACTTACATACATATATACATGCATACACATACGGACACACACATACATAAATACACACATATACACACATACATATATGCATACATATATATACAAATGCATACATAACACATACATACATACATACATACATACATACATACATACATACATACATGTACATGCATATATATACACATATCTGCATACATACATACATGCACATATACATACATACATACATACATACATACATATACACAAATATACATACATACATACATACATACATACATACATACATACATACATACATACATGCATGCATGCATACATACATACATACATCCCGAAGAGATCCAAAACTGAAGGTGATGACGTGTCTGTTATAGCTTATGGAGTGATGACGTGTCAAGTCTTTTGTTGAATCACAGTAATATAATTCCAGGTTTGAATATACAAAATATTCAAGTGATTGTCTTAATCCAAGAATTTTATCGGAGCAATTTTGCATTTAACGAGAAAATAATCAGTTGAATTCAAGACTTTGAAGAAAATACAATTCAGCCCAAACCGGTCACGACATAATGCAATTTGAAGGTGCTAGATGTTAAAGCACGAATCACCAAGTCCTCATAATCACAAAATTATATAGGTCTCTACTTTACCTCAGGTCACAACTAGCATTTTCTATAATATAAAAAAAATACTTGTTAGAAAATAGCCTTCTAGAATGATCTAATGAGATTTGTTTACTTACAACACAATAACCTGTAAAATTAACTTAGGAAATTCCAAACACCCAACCCAAAGAAACATATTTACTCCTTCTTGTTTACCTGAATAATGATCATGATATTAAGCTTATACTCATAGTGAATAATGAAGCTAATGTTAGTTGTTTACATAAAAAGAAATATTTTTTGAAAAAGTCAATGAAGTCAAGCAGGAATGAACTCAAGTCAAGCAGAAATGAACTCAAGTCAAGTCCAACATGACATTTTACATCAAAATATCATGTAGTAAAATAGAATAACTTAAACAAACGAATAATTAAATGAAATATGCATGATAATACATACATATATACATACTTACATGCATATATACATACATGCATGCATACATACATACATACATACATACAGTCTTTCAGATCCATTTTGTCGAACTGCTCGATGCATTCCTCTGATCCAATGCGTAGAAAACAGTTTTTGCAGTGTACTTTCTCGATTATAAACAAGATATTTATATACAGTGGTATATTTCTCCTAAGCCTTTGTAGCAACAAGGAGGGTGAACATACCACTTGCTTTAAAGTCCATTTATGAAGAAAAAAACTCCATACGAAAACAATGAAAAATATAAGATCACAAACACAAAACCGAAGCCTCTAACTAAAACAAAATATTTCTCTAATTGGGTCAGTTTATTTTGTTACTTAATTTTTCTCGTTCGTGTTTCTCAAAATTTTAATGCGTGTCTTCTTACCCGTCGGACACTCATTTGTGGTCGCATCCTCTCTGCTATATATGTGAGAGTAATTAAATCATTATTATATCCGTCTCTCAACCAAAGATTTCATCAAAACCTATACGATACCGTGATGGAGGATCATGCAAATGTATTGTTATAAATCCCTGTAAGGTAGCTTTTGAAAAGAAGTTTTTGAACTTAATCATGTCCATATTCCCTGAACACCAAGTCTGATGAATATTTCGCGGAGTATGCGTATCGAATCCATTAAACACAACAAAAATATGCCACGTACCTCACCAAATTTGACCTTCCAAAAGAATTTTGGCAAATTCCACTAAAGGAGAGAGCCAAGAAAATGTATGCATTCGTGACTCCAGATGGACTTTACTAGTATAAAGTAATGCCATTTGGGATGAAAGGTTCGCTAAGTACATTTCAACGTCTCATGAATATGATTACCTCTGGTCTTGAAAATTGTGATGCTTACATCGATTACGTCATCATCTACAACAACACCTGGAAAGAACATTTAGCAAAAAATCGGAAATTCTTTGACAGACTTACAGATGCACGTTTGACAATTAAATTATCTAAAAGTGAGTTCTGCCGTGCTAGTGTAACTTTTCTAGGATATATTGAGGGACATTGACAAGTTAAACCTATATATGTTAAGGTCAAGGCTATCTTTGAATTTCCCATGCCTGTTAATAAAAATCAACTGATCCGATCTTTAGGTCTGGCCGGATACTTTAGAAAATTTTGTTCCAATTTTTCTACAATTGCTGAATCCCTGACAAATTAACTGAGAAAGAAAAACAAGTTCATTTGGACTGAAAAATGTCAGGAGGCTTTTTACAAGTTGAAAGCCATACTTTAAAGAGCGCCAGTTCTTGCAGCCCCAAATTTCAACCATTCATTTAAATTGTATGTTGATGCAAGTGATGGTTCGGTTGGAGCAGTTTTGATTCAAGAAGATGGAAATGGTAATGATCATCCAGTGTGTTATTTTTCTAAGACATTAAATAAGCATCAAAGAAATTATTCAACAATCGAGAAGAAATGTTTAGCTTTGATACTGGCATTACAACATTTTGAAGTTTACCTTAGTTCAGCTTCTTCAATTATTGTGTTGAGTGACCACAACCACCTTACTTTCATCAGCAAGATGCAAAAATAAAAATCAATGACTGCTAAGGTAGAGTCTGAAGTTACAGGAATATAATCTTGACATCCGGCACATCAAGGGAAAAAAATAACATAATATTAGACGCACTTTCTCGTATATAACAATGTATTATTTCGTGTACACAGTGTGTAATATATCAGTTCTTTTTGACCTCATTATAATAAGCATGTGGTAAAAAGAAAGCTTTATCATATAAATCTTTCTTTTTCTTATGGGGGACGTGTTACGTATATTTGATTTAATTTGTGTTTGATTTGATTTGATTTGATTATTTATGCGTTTTGGAATCTTTTTATTTTCTTTACAAGTCAATGTAATGTAATTTTGTTTACTAGGAATTTGATAGTTTCCAGAAAATTCAGTTTGCCCTGAATCTTTCCATAAATGCCTAATAATATAAACACTGTTTCTATTTTGACTTAGTTCCTGGCCATGATTGAGGGTCAAGTAAACAACTTTTATTCTCGGATTAAACTGATTGGTTCTTATCAAGGACATACAGGGGCTACGTGATTTTTATATGTAAACATGATCACGTGATCCTCGATTTCGCAATTAGTCATTTCCAAAATTGCGAAATACTTAGTGATGTTTATAGAGAGATCTCATAGTTTTGGGCTTTCAAAAACACTTGATGTCAAGTCATTTCCTTCTGTTGTAGCCAGCATCTGAGTTTAGAGTTTTTGAGTTTTATTTTAATTTTTCGGATTCTAAAAGATTAATTCGTTTCTTTGGAAATATTTTGTGCTCATACAGAATTCTTGAACAAAGACATTTCTTAAATATTTCATGTGGATTTATAAAAACGGGGATTAATTATTGTGTTTCTACAAGGAACTGTAGACTTCAACACAGTAAAGATTACAGCATACGTCATCGCCTTCCATCTTGGATTCTTCGTCGGGACTCGAACTTGAATTCATTAGAACATTTTATTATTAGAAGTTCTAAAATATTTATTCGTGGATTATTCTTGGATTATTTTTGGATTTGATTATTGAAACCGTAAGTTCTTATTTTTTTCCATTCTTACAATATTTTTCCAGGGAAATAATTATATTTTTCAAAACTTGCTGTCTTCACTCTTTCTTGCGTTGCTGTTTATTCGAGCCTGAACACGTAACGACAGAATATAAAATGAATCTCTAGCGAGTCTAACAGTGGTATAAGAAAATCTGTTTATGATCGATAATACATTTATCGAAACATACGCAAGCATTGAAGATCTAAAATGAGTATATTGCGGTCACTCACCGTCAATATAACTCACAATTGTATTTAATTTTGCCCCATTTGGCAAGAAAACTGTTTCTAGACTTATAAATATATTTCTGTTTGTTGTATCAGCAATTATAAAATCTAATTCAGCATCATCTATAATTAATTTTGCACAATGTCGTATATGATCATATGATCCTCCGTGGGTAAATTTACCAATTATTTTTCTGCCAAGATCTTTTGCGATTTTATTCTCAAAATCGGTTATATCAAGATTTTCATCATCATAAAATTCCTTTTGATGTGGTAACCAAACTTATTTTTGTGGACTACATGATATAACTGCTTCACTTACTGTTAACGGTAATAGTATTTTTACATCATGCATATACCGTAATAATACTGTTGGATCCCACATATTTTCTCAAAAGTGTTTGCCAAACCAGACATAACAAATTGGATTAAGATTTTCTGCAAGCTTAAATGATTCAATACAAGCGAATCATGTCAGGTCAAATCTGGTAATGGTCCGTTTATCGATACTCTGGTCATCTCGTGTGCTGGGTGTTCAAATCGCTCAAAATACATAGAACACTCTCACATTCCAAGAATTCTTCCGGGATGACATGCAGCCATATCAACAGAAAAACATCGTTATAATCGTATCTCGTATTCCATAATCCAACGTGTCCGTATCCGAAACAACTCGATATTATATCATCGAGAAAATCCAACCTCCTAGGCTTCCACGATTTTTTTTCTCTAGCAAAATGAGCCGCGATTGATGGACTCGCAAAACAATTACTGAGCAACTTTTCATGATCGTTGGTATATTTCAGCGCAAGAAGTTTCATTTCTTCATGGAGATACTCTGTTCGATAAATCTCACCATTAGGTCTTACAAACTGATCACACTTGATTTCTTCAATGCAGATAATTCCATGAGGTTTATTAATTCGTTGTGATCTTCTTCGGAACTCTGAAATAACCTTATTGATACAGCATCACTTTTACTTATTTCTTTAATAAAATTAAATATATCTTCTTAGTAAAATTTAACAGTTCGATCTCGTGGAAATATTGGTATAGCCAATGTCCACGCATGCTCATTATGGTCAATAATATTTATTGGAGCTCTTTTCGATTTATATTTCGATTCGTACAAAATATCTCCTCTTGTTGTTTTTACTTTTATTTGGAATTTTAATTTCTTTCCGAATTCAAGAACATCATTTATTGTAGCTCCTTTGTCTTTGACTGATTCAGTCCGTTTGTTTAAAAAAATTTTACATCTTAGATCCGTTAAACCGTTTCTACATATCGCGTTTGTAAACTGTTCCATTACTTGCTCGGCTACTTTCAAAAATTTCATTGGTTATAGATTATGTACGCTGGATTTATCATTCAGCGGATATATTACATAAATAACTGCGGTCACAGGATGCGCCCTTTCATAATACGGTTTGTCGATACCAGTAAATATTCCTGGTTTGTAATTTTTATTCAACGTAACAATATTTCCACTGTGAAGACCGACAGGGTCATGGTTATAACGGATTATCCAAGTATCGTCTAATCCCACAATAAATTTTACTGCAAAAAGTATCTTTGATTATTGAGATAATTAATAATCGTCGCATCTAATTGGTCATTCAATGTAGCATAAATAACACCTTCATTGTTAATAATTCTGAATGTTGACAACACATGAGATGCGCCATCTTTCCTAAATTCTTTCTCGGCGTCGCGAATACTATTAATCAGAGCTTCTGTCGGATCAATCATAGTTCGTCGCCGCAAGTCATGGGTTCTTCAATCAAGATTGAATTTAGATTTAGAAGGTTCAATAACAGATAATATTTCCATATTATAATTAAGAGAAATATCTATTTAAATTTATATATATATATATATATATATATATATATATATATATATATATATATATATATATATGATTGAAACAAAAGAATAAATGCAAGTGGCTTTATGATAGGTTCTACAACTCCCTGTAACAAAGGTCATAAAAAACGCTGAAGATAATCTCGCCAGATTTTTCAAATAAATATTTAGACAAATGATATTATTATACAAAATGGAGCGAAATGAATTTGTAAAACATTCTATCATCAAGAAATACGATGCATCTGGTGATGGTATCATCGGGTACTGACGACTAAAAAACAATAGTCGGTGCTGTTAATAATACTGGTAATCTCAAATTTACTGCTGGGAAAAAGATATTTTTTCATAGGTTTGTCTATGAATGTTTTCGCGGGGTAATCGAAGACGGTCTTGTGATGGATCATATTTATTCGATTAAAAAAAAACTCTTTGTGTAATTTACTAGTAATTACAGAGTCAAAATTGCAAATTTGGAAATAATGGGAAATAAAATAAATTTTCTAGGGTTGTTAAATCCGTGAATACAGAAACTGGTAAAGAAATAATATTTCAATCAATGAACGCAACTGGCAAAGATTTTGATATTTACCCATGTTCGGTACAACGTGTCGCAGATAAAATATATAAATCGGCGTTTTCGAAGGAATATAAACAAACAAACAAATTTCAGCAACTCCCGACTGTGTTAGATACAAACAGATGAAGGGACATAACTCTGTCAGGTAAAAAAATAGAGCGATAAAAGAGTAACCTAGCTTGTATTTTACAATATTCTCTTATAAATAAATTATATTGTTTTGGTTGGTTTTCTCTCCTTCGGTACAACAAACCAAATCGGCGTTTTAAACAACGAATATTTCAGTATTTCACTCCAAAGTAATATAGGAAACACTCCTATTGTAAGACAGAGGAATTTAACGTTTTAATGACTTCGTCGATGACAAAAGGTCTGATATGATCCTTGACAGCGTCCTGGTATAATCAAGGGATATAACTCTATCAGATAAAGGTAGAGCCTGTAATCTTGTAAATAACTTTTATTTATTGATGAATAATGTTTTCTGGCTGTTTTCTTAACAAACATTATCCCTATTTTTCTGATTCTGTCAGGTTTCTTGCTTCCTCTATATTTTATCAGCGATAATAATTACGAAAAACAAACAGCAAAAATGCCACGCCCATTGCGTGAGCTGCTTTTGGATTTCAAAGTATTGGTTAGCTTATATAGCGTAGGACCCGTTTTGTCATTGAGGGTACACAGTAAATTGCTCTCTCCTGGGGGGTCGATGTTGGGGGAGGGTATGCAGAAATGTTAAACGTAGAGAAGGCACTGTATCTGTACAGTGTCGTCCTTAGAGTCAAGTTAGATACAGATTCTATGTTGTGTAGTCCACATAATTAAGTTAGACAAGAGTGTATGTTGTGTTGTCCATAGACTTAAGATTATATATGTATCCTCTGAACCTGTGAGAATGTCGTTTCGCAATCTAGGGTTTCACATGGGCGTTGTGCCGTCCGTACAACTAAGTTAATTAAGTTAGTGTTATGCCGTCCGTAGAATTACGTTAATTCAGTTAATGTTGTGTCGTCCATAGAACTAAGTTAACTAAGTTAAAATTGTGCTTTCTATAGAAATAAAATTATATATACTTTAAATATTTCGTGTCCTCTGAACCTGCTAGAATGGCAATCTAGGGAATCATATGGGAGTTGTGTTGTGTAAATATTTTTATTTTAAATATATATTTATTATATAATGAATTGTGAAAATACTAATGGTATTATTTCTGCAATTGAAAACTCAAAACACGGCGGCATAAAAATATCTGATTTTAAATCATGACGACAACGAACATTTGAAGATGGGTATACACTACCAGCAGAAAAAAGGCTCAATAAATTCATGCTACAAACTATGTTCCAGTCCTTGGCTGCCGTTGAAGATACAGAATTTGAACAATTCGGCTCACTTTCACGCGCGATTGAAGAAATTAGATCAGTATTAGCTCACGAATACGAAACATAAAAGATTATTACCACGCGTGTGAGGCAGTTGAGAAAGATCATGTCGGATCGTGACAATGAAAGCACTGTCAGTGACCGTAGTGAAAGTAAGTTATGGCAGTGAGCTTTTCAACTTTGTCTGGTGTAACGGATTGTGAAAATGTAAACAATGGCAAAGTTACTAGTGATTGTAAAAGTGTTAATATCATATAATATTTATTCTGATTCAGATTTATTTTTATTCAGATTCTGATTTAGATTATAATATTTATACTGATTATAAAATTATTCTGATTTAGATTATAATATTTATACTGATTATAAAATTATTCTGATTTAGATTATAATATTTATACTGATTATAATATTATTCTGAATTAGGCTTATTTCTGATAATACTATTTATTCCGATACAGTTCTATAATTATTATTTTAAGTACTAAATACCCCAACTAATTATAAAATCAGTCCTATAGTTATTATTTTAAGTACTATATACTTCAACTAACTATGAAATCAGTCTTATAATTATTATTTTAAGTACTATATGTTCCATCTAATTATTAAATCAGTTCTTTAATTATTATTTTAAGTACTATATACCCCAACTAATTATGAAATCAGTCCTATAATTATTATTTTAAACACTATATACCCCAACTAATTATGACATCAGTTCTATAGTTATTATTTTAAGTACTATATACCCCAAATAATCATGAAATCAGTTATATAATTATTATTTTAAGTAATATATACCCCCAACTAATTATGAAATCAGTTATATAATTATTATTTTAAGTACTAAATACCCCTACTAATTATGACATCAGTTCTATAGTTATTATTTTAAGTATTATATACCCCAACTAATTATGAAATCAGTCCCATAATTATTATTTTAAGTACTACATACCCCAACAAGTTCGATAATCAGTGTAGAATACGATTTTTATTTTTATTCGGATTATAATATTTATGCGAATTCCGAAAATAATATTTTTTATTCTGATAATATTTTATTCAGATAATAATATTTATTAATGATGCTGATTTTCTAATGAAATCTGAGATTCTGATGAGATCTAGCCAAAATGTATTTTTTCCATTGATTTTAATCTATTTGTTAGTAGCAAATCTGTTAAATGACTGATTCTCTGTGATTTTAGGATTTATTGATAATTTTGTTAATTTTGTTCATTTTTAGAAGAAATTTAATCAGAATCAGATAATATAAAAAAATTACTTCATATTGTGATTCATGAGAATTTATCAACAAATCATCAAAATCATTTAAAGCTGAAAGGCTTCGGCTTTCCAACAGACTCACTATTCATAAGCAAATCTATGAAGCCGCTAAGAAGAATGTCACAAATATAGTCCATGCAGCAAAAACACACGACTAAGATCATGGAAAGTTATAGCTGTAAAGAGCTCTTCGAGATTACTAACAAGCTAATGTCAAGGAACAAATCTACACCACTTCCAACTACCTTCTCTCCAGTCGACCTTCCGGACATGTTTGCAAATTTCTTCATTGACAAAGTAAAACCCATTAGAGATAAGCTTGACACCACAATTTCAATTGACTCGTCGACACCATACAGTTGGGATACAGAATTCGAGCGGCAACCATTAGCAGCATTAGAACCTGTCTCTATGGATAACGTACGTACAATCGTGATAAAGAGTGTACCAAAGTGAACTTGATCCAATTCCAACATCACTGCTGCTTGAGTGCTTAGATCCAGTATTGCCTTCACTAACTGATGTTATTAATAACTCTCTCTCTCTCTCACCAGGGGAATTCCTATCATTTTTCTAAACTGCCATTGTAAAGCCTCCGCTGAAGAAACCAACACTATACCATAACGATTTAAAGAACTACCGCCCAGTTTCTAATCTCCAATCCATATCAAAAATCTTAGAAAAGGCTGTTCTATCCCAGCTTGTATCTTATCTGAATTCAAGCAGTCTTTTTAGCAATGTACAATCTGCATATCGCCCTTTCCACAGTACTGAAACTACTCTTCTAAAAGTAGTTAATGACATTCTCTCTGCTTTGGATAGCGAAAAGATTACAGTCCTCACCCTCCTTGACTTGTCTGCAGCATTTGACACAATAGACCATGATATATTACTTCACCGTTTCCAGCATGTATTTGGCATTCATGATACAGCCTTACTGTGGTTCAAGTCCTACTTGGTCAACAGGACACAAATTGTGTCTGCAAATGAAATTAACTCCAGCCCAGTTGATCTATGTTGTGGTGTTCCACAGGTGTCTGTTCTTGGACCTGTTCTCTTCATTCTATACACTCAGTCGCTCTCAAGTGTCATAGATCATCATCGAGTCTCTCACCAATTGTACGCTGATGACACGCAAATATACAGATCTAGCCACCCAACTGAAGTTGATGCTACCATCCAAGGTGTAGAGAAGTGCATTTCTGATGTGAAATCATGGATGGCATCTAGCAAGCTGCAGACGAATGATGATAAAACTGAGGCCATTCTGATTACATCACAAAGACTTTCTCATTCACATCCTTTACCTCAAACAATAAATATCAGCAACACCAACATTAAATTCACACAATCAATACGAAACCTAGGTGTTACACTGAATAGTACTCTCACACTGCACCAACATGTCATGAACATATGCAGGGCTGCATATCTTGAGCTGAGACGCATCAGCTCAATTCGCAAATATCTTTCAGTTGATGCCACTAAAACACTTGTGTGTTCATTAGTACTTTCAAGACTGGACTATTGCAACTCAATTATGTCTGGTTCATCTCAATATCTACTCCAAAAACTTCAAAAAGATCAAAACACAGCAGCTCGGATCATACTTTGAGCACCACGATCAGAGCACACATCCCCGCTGCTCTCTACCCTATAATGGCTATCCATTCGATCCAGAATCAAACACAAAATTTATTCTCTGTGATACGTTTCACTAAGGAACTCTAGTCCGACATATCTATCCGACCTCACCAATGTGTACACACCAGCAAGATACTTAGGCTCCTCTTCTGACAATCGTATACTAATTATTCCAAGTATGAAAACAAAGTCATAAGGACAGTGTTTTTGGCATACCATGGCCCAGCAACGTGGAATGAATTGCCCACTGAACTTAGACACAAAAACACACTGATCACGTTCAAGAGTGCTCTCAAAACTCACTTATTTCGACTGCAAGAACAAACTTAAAGACCTAATAATGTTTCCTATCTTAAATATTCTCAGCATGTTTTTTCTATGTTTTCTAATTTCATGGTGTTTGTGTTTGTAATCATATCGTTATAAATGTTTTTTATCTTATAGGTGTTGTCTAATGCTGTAAAGCGCTTTGAGCTTCTAAAGATTAAGTGCTATACAAAGTCCTCCTCCTCTTTATTATTATTATTATTATTATTATTATTTAGAAAGCGCTTGCGGTCTGACCCTTCCAGAATCGGTAATTTAACAGATTTGCAAAGATCATTCGATAATAATAATAATAATAATAATAATAATAATAATAATAATAATAATGATAATAATAATAATTATTATTATTATTATTATTATTATTCTGATAATATTTATTCTGACAATAATATTTATTATGTAGTTTTCTGTTCTAGTAAGATTTTAACAATTAGTATCAGTCACCCTATCAAATTAAAAAATCTGACTGATTTTCATGATTTTAAGTATCATTCATCATATCCATTTTGAGAAACAAATTAAAGGCAATATACCCATCAATTTGATAAAATTGTTTGATAATCTGAAAAATTATGGGTAATATACCCATCAAATTATAAAATCTAACTAATTTAGTTATTTTGAGCATTATTTTACCCCATCAATTATACAATCTGGCTGATTTTCGTTATTTTGAATATCATATACCTAAATCTGAGCGAGAATCAGCAAAAAATAAATTTTGTTATATTCATTTTATTTCCCCTGATTATGAACCAGGATTGCATATCAATCACTAATGTGAAGATCTATGATCTCACATGCAAATTTCTATTCAGATTTTCCTTGTCTCAAGTCAAGCAAGCGTCCGGATTGGTCATTAAGTTTGAAATATATCCTTGATAATAGCGGATTATGACATTGTAAATAAACTGGATTAATAGGTATTTACAATCAAATATCCAGGACGTACTTGAGGCGTAAATGGATACAGAATATATCCTTGCTGAGCTTGAATTTATTTTTCAAGATCGATTTGATAGCTGCCGTCATTGCATCACATACAAGATTAACTGCAATAGCAGTTGTTATATTTACAATTCCTGGTGAAATATGCCTGCTGCCACCGTATGGAGCACTGTTATGTTTGAGAATATTTGCTGGTGGGGCCATTTTTCTCCATGACTCAATAATTTTTGGAACGTTCAAATTGATAAGTTCGTTGACTGATTTTTTTTAGTTCGTTGGTTCTAAATTCTAGTATTACGAATGTTGGTAATTCTGCTTCGGTTTTCTAATAATGTTCAACAAATAATTGTTTACCAGGTTTCCTCGTATATTTATATCGTCCGATGATTACATACTCGATAATAACTAAATTGTCATACTCATGGTCTGATGTAACTTGATTCAGATGTGGTAATGTTTCAATGAGTTGTTTTACGTCGTTATTGTAGTATTGTATGATACTAGAAAATAAATTTCGTAGAGTATTAAATATAACTTGATGTTCATTTTTAATTCTTTCAGCATATAAATTAATACATTTTTCTTTAGGAGTTTCAGAAAAATTAAATGATTCTTCTGGTAGGATAGAAGGAAATCCAAAAAATTTTGGTCAATGGTCAAACTTTTGGTTGGTCAGAAACTTTTTCATCAAATTCAAAATGATGATATCCATTATTCCATGTATATTTTTTCGATATTCTGGATCCTTTAAGATTATTTTCTTATCTGTGAAGAATTCGTCACATTGTGGTTCTGGTGGTCTTGATGAACAGGCGGGATTCCTGGACATCTTAACACACTTCTTATTGATGTTTGATACATATCTACACAATAATCTTGGGAATTTATTTATATCGAAGCTGATAATCTTGGTTCGTGAACAGTGATAGCTATTTCAGATTTAATTCTGCGTTGTAATTCATCGCTGATTTGTTCAAATCGATAAGTACTAGTGGGTATGCCGACATCTTGCCAATCGGGAGATCCATTTTGATCATTTTTATTTGCAAATTCTAGTGAATTATTTGCTGGTAATCCACCGAATGATTTTGATCTGATATTTGGCCATCTGTAATATACTCTTAAGTGTTCTAGTGCTATTTCTTTTACTGGAATTGCAGTTGAAAAGTTAACACTAAATTCAGGATTGGTTGAGCTTACTATTATTATTATTATTATTATTTAAATCCGACGTGGATTCTATCACAGTCATTACATCTTTGTAAATTCCAATCATCTGTGTAAATTCAACATCTGATATTATTCCATCGCCAAGACTTGATGATAACAACGAAGATAACTATAACGTGGAATATGCCATATGTTTTTGTATACTCATGCAATTTTGTTTTTGTACATGTACATATTTTTTGCGATGATATTAGGAAGACTGATCAACATTATCTTAAACTGATTCAATCTCTTTTCCATCAATCATGCATACAGTACTTCTGAATAACGCCATGATATCATTATTAACAAAACCAACTCTGATATCAGCTCCGTGTGGTGTATTAGCGATGAAGTCTGTTACAACTTGTTCTACTTCAATGAATGCTTCATTGGGTAAGAAATATCAGCTTGCATCCTGAACTTTCAGTTCAATTCGACCACCCTGATTTGGCTGTCGTACTTCATAAGAATAATACTGATAATCGCGCACAGATTCATCTTTGAGACCTGGTGCATCCATGTCAAATGCTGGATCAGATACACGTTTAAAACATTTTATTATAATTACTATCGTCTAACACGAAGACCACTTCCTGCTATCAGAATTGTATTTATATTTGGTATATGAGTATACCAGCCAACTTCAGTGCTGGATAATTTTACTGGCTGAGGTTTTCTTCGTAATAATCATGCTAGTCTTTCCTTGATTGCTGACAATGCTTTACTAGCAACATCATCAACAGCACCAGTACCTTTATCACGAACAACGTCAATAGCTCTCATTGCCACTTATTTTGCAAACGATATTGCTTTTGGAACTATCCTTCTTAATCGACCCTGAATAACATCACCGAGTCCATCTCCGTAGGTACCTTTGTATGTCGGTAATCGCGAATTTATCACCCTGACCATTACAGGTCCACGCTGAGCATTATGTATAACCATCTTATTTTCTTGTCACAGATCTAATTGTGTACCCTCAATCGAGGTGATCTAAATGGCAATTCTTCTGGTTATATATATATATATATATATATATATATATATATATATATATATATATATATATATATATATATATATATATATATATGGGGGGTGGGGGGGTGGGGTGTGTGGGTGAGGATGCTCTTTTAAACTCTTTGACTTGTTTCTCAATTCTGCGAATTCGCCTTTATATTTACCAATGATTCTAGATATAACATAGTACTTTCGAAATACAATAGGAACCCATTTTGTCTGAAACACTGGTGGTGTTTGGATCTAATAATTCATCACGATCTGGATATCCTTTTGCGGCAAACTTTACAACGTTTTTTCGAAGTTGTCTAGGACCTTTTTCTGTAAATCGCGCTGGTGGTTTTGGTTGTTTTGGTTTTGGCGTAACTAGATCCCTTACATCACCGACCTCTTCGTGGACTTTTGCCAACACTCTCAAGTACTTGTATTTCTTCTTGTAATTTCAGCTGGATGTTTTTGTAAAATCTTTTGTTGTTTCTTTCTTCTTTTAATTCTAATATTTTTCCAGTTGCTTTAGCGGTTTCTTCTAACGCGGAAAGAAGACGTTTGGTAGCCTCTGTAACTCCTTCGATAGCCTTCGTAACCGGTTTAAATAATTGTTCTGCACCTTCTGCAAATTCCACCTGAGAGTCCTGACGCGAATGTAGATTTTGTCTGACAGAATCACGGACAAGAATATAGTTTTGAATTGCCTCTAATCGCTCTCGAGCTAATCTAGCTGTGCGAGATTCCATTATTGATATAACAATGATTTAATTAATCCACACCCACACAGCATCAGGGATGTTGCGACCAAAATTGAGTGTCCGACGGGTAAACAAAATACGCATTAAAATATAGAAAAATACGAACGACAAATATGAAGTAACAAAATAAACTAACCCAATTAGAGAAACTCTTGGTTTTAGTTAGAGGCTTCGGTTTTGTGTTATTAACCTTATATTTTTCATTTGTTTCGTATGGAGTTTTATTTTTTGTAAATGGATTTTAAAGCAGGCGGTCTGTTCACCCTCCATGCTGATAATGTTGTCTTGTCATCTGAATCGTTAAAGTATATTTTTCGTACCGGTACTCTCATTAAAGCTTGCTACTAAATTCTCTCTATGATGTGTATTAGTTAACGTTATGAGTATTATAGATATCACCAACGTATAGCTGACCCTTCAAGAGTTTATGCTTGGAGAGAAATATTGAATTTCTTTGTTTCTATATTGCAGGCATTGTTTTTGTTAGTTCATTCCCTATTTGTATACCAACAGATCTGTGTATAACAGCCTAGTAAATGGTGATGCGATGTAATTTGTTTCAGAATCCCTTTGGTCGCATTATAAAGTCAAAGTTAGAGCTTGTTGGGACTGCAAGTAACATTTTATTTTCTACTACGCCATCTTATTCATTTATACTTGCATAACATACATCACAATGTCATGTTAGAGATCGTTTTTAAAATGTTTGTAAATCTGGCGACATATCATGACATCTTAAGAAATGATTTGTGTCGTAACAGCCATTTTGGGTTTCGATAGTTGAGATAGGCCAATGCGTTCTATACCACGTGATGTTATTATTTTTAATTGGATCGTCACACGCAAGTGTATGTGGTATCGCTGAAATTTATCCTGTAAAGATTTTTTGGGCGAGGAAATAATTATTCTTTTTAAAAAAATTACTACATCCTTTGGACGGGTACTCGAATTTGCAAAGTCAAATCTCCCCAGTCAGGCAAATGCAATGGCAAACATGACAGCACAGACATGTTGGCAGACAGGTCAATATACGATAGCAAATAGTTACTCGATTTTCAAAACATGTAATTCAATTCCCATTTGGGGAGGGGTCGATGTGTGCGGAGACGTTAGTGGTTTTCAATTTCTATCAACACCATTTTGAATTCAACTGTGCTTATTGTTTTATTTTCGATAGCAATCGATTGGGGTTTATTAATCGTCCTGAGACTACTTTATGCAGCCGCGAGAAGTTCTGTATAGATGTATTCGTGAATGCAAACATTTCGAAATTAGTTATCAACACCAAATGAGACACTGTTGCTACTGATATAGCTCCAACAACAATTCCGATTGTTGTACCTATGATATTTGCCATGGTCACAATTCCAGTAACACCAAGGGAACACACAGTGTCCAACGACTATGCTTATGAGTTTGTATTTCACAAGTGGTGCGGTTCTCTTGGTGATTTCACCTCCTAGATGTTGTTCCGCTTAGATTATGTTCTCATGTCGGTAAGTTTGAGTGTCTATCATAGCTCTTATATTAATAACGTGATCGTGAAGTATAACTGCTCGAGAGGCTGGCATTCTTCAAATGTTATACGAACATGCACTTCTAACCAATTATTCTTATTTACTGTTACAATTGTGATACAATAATATAAAATATATTTTAGGGAATATTTAATTTTCCGGCGATTGTGCGTTGCTTGGGCATGCTATTATGTTTATATCGAGCCATACAGGTTACTCCATCGAATACTTTCTGACAAGATCGTTCTTCTCTTCGCCCAAAATCTTTTACACGGACAAGTGCGTCCTTGTTAAATAACGGCTCAGAATTTTCTCATCTTTTTTTTAGATTTTGCTGGTACAAAATAATCAGCGGTTAATGCAAACCGGTGTGAAATTGTCGGTGAACTCGACTTCGTCGTTACAGAAACAGTCTCTGAGTGAGTTCATACCTGTTTGTGCACTCTGCGACCTGGTGTTTTCACACGCTAATGATATGACTCCAAGCTGGCCTCGAGTTGGTAATGGTACACTAGCATGGTTCCAACGGTCTATTTCACTCTTGTAATAGCGTATATTATATTTGAGCGTATACCATGGTCTGGTAACACAACTCTGAAGCAGATATTCGTTGTAAAATGCAACTTGTCCAACAGATTCAGTAGCCTCATTCATTACTTATATATGATAACAAATCTTAAACACAAAGGCCAAAGATGCATAAGTAAACTACCGAATATACCTTGAGTCCATAAACTAAATTTCATCTCTGGCAACTAATAAATTACTTATATTACTGTAGCACACTTGCCTCTATAGCCAATTAAGTTAAACAAATACGATTCAAAAGCGCGCCTTCAGGTCCAGATCTATCAAATTAATCCCAGTACATAACAACGAACATCAATCGACAACTTGTTATAACATTTTCCTTTTTCTGTCTGTCACTGGTTCAAATTCCATCGATAAATCTCTGCAAAGTCACTAAGCCTGGCGATGAAGTCATCTCTTCGAACTTTAAATCCACGCATTGTTTCATCTCTGTTGTCATTAATAAACGCAAACGTATCGGATTCACTACAGTTGCATTATCTTTGGCCAGGTTTTTCGCGATAGCTCCTCGCAGTTTCAAAACAACGTCTCGAATGTCCACTTTGGATATTTGCATTTTTCCAATTTGATCTTGTAAAATCGCAAGCTCGCCAGGGTCGACGTCAACAACAACCCGGCTGGTAAACTCAGTCAAATACTTTTTAGCGGCATACGTGCTCAGATCCACATCAGCGCGGCGTCGGGTTGAGTAGCGTCCATAAATATTAGTAGGTATTTCTTATAATTGTATGCATACATTCAAAGTGATAATGTACACTCAGCAAGCGAGGTAGGTGTTGGTGAACGTTCTATTGGATTCAATCTTTCAACAAGATGTCAAATATTGACCCGTCCATGCGAGTTTGCAACGACATAGTCGACTGAAACAAATTTGGCGGCTTTATTGTTCAGTGCCATTGCCTCTGGTTAAATAATCAAGAGTCGGAGCAAGATTGTATGAGACAAAATGCACAAGGTGACGAGGTATTATCATATATGAGACCCAATAAGTGCCAGGTCCTGTTGATGAATGGGATCAGCGATATATGTTCATCTGAAATACATACATCTCAGAAATGCTTCACTGACGTTGTCAATGCAAGTAAGTCAACATTGGTCAACCATACGGCCTTCTGCGAATTGCCCTATCAGTTCAAGACCTTTTCCTCTTTTATTCGTTTACTAGACGCTAGAAGACTTTATCAACAACCTTTTCAAAGCCATTCCCGATATAGTTCCGACTGCTCTTAACGCAGCTGCTTTTTCACCCTCAGGAGTCGGAGCTGCTAGCAACATGCAACGGTTTTGTCTGAATGGTGCTTTTTTCTAAGACACCTTTTACATGGTTCCCACGCTTTTCTAAAAATAAATTTCCAGGTAATTTCCTTGGTTTTTCCAGGATGAAAATACTTTTTTCAAGGTTCACATACGTCCGTTACTGAATGGATTAAAGAACATTTAAGATTATGAAACATGCATTTTCTAAATCTAAAAATATTTCTCTTCCAAGGCTCCCCAAACACAGCGAAGTCAGAAAAGATGATCATGTACAAAACCTCAAATTGTATCACATGAAACAAGTTTGATTATGTTCCTATAAATTGGCATGTAAAGTCATTTCAATGTACAGAATAAAATTTCTAACTTTATTTTGCTGCATTATGTTGCTAAGTGGGAACAACATAATGAACATAAATTATGTTTTGTTTCCTTTCAAACCTTTAATTCTAAAGAATTCTAAAGAATTATATAGCAATATATAAATGCATCTCATAGAAAGTAACATTTTCTATTACAGTATAATAACATAAAACAAGAAAGGATAATAATTAAAATCTTGTCTTGTAACAAAAAGAGTTTAACGCTGAACTTATATGTGTCAATAAAATTCCAAACAAGATTTTTTAAAGAACCTAATCTCATAAAGACGAACTGGTCAATTATCCATCATTTAAAAAACACTTTCAAAAGGGTTGATTTAAATTTTGGCAAAAGACATTCAAAATTATATACTGTTGTATCAACAAGGACTGAATGTTCTGTAAAATCAACTTCTTGTAATTCGTTAAACCAGTCCCCAAACCTGTATTGATACAGGGTCTCGCATCGTATTTTAATATATACCACCATGTCGGCCAATTCTGCTCAACGATGTCATTTCTGTAAACATTGGATCACGTGTTACTTTGGGTCAAAAATCCATTTTGTATCAACAAAAAAAAACGATCTCAATTTAATTAAGAAAAGTGATATTCATAAAGTGTACAAAAATATCCGGCAAATCGACTCGAAATGTATGTGCAAATGTGATTTCTATATGTCAACATGAAGACCCACTCCATGACCTTCTTGAACCGGCAACACAGAAAATCCGATTTACTATGTATCTTTAGGAATCATACAAATAAATACATTATATAAAAAATGGAAATGTATACCTTAAAACAATACTCCATTTTATTTTTTTTATAAAATGTTGAACTTTACTAACTTTTTTACAAGATCGGTTTTGTTTGCTTAATATATCTTGCCACTTATTGGCATTATTACGTTCAATTTTGTAAAACTAGCCATAAATCTGACCTAATTACTCGACTGAAATGCTGACGGAAACAATCCAAAGTAATGCATTTCATTTCAATTGCCCGATTAATAAATATTACATCTTTTCAACGCTGTGCGCAGCATAGGCCGACATATCGTGAGTCAGGAAAACACGGGGTTGGTATCCTCTGTGTCCAAAATTAATATTAGTTTGAACAGAATATTCTAGTGACAACTGCCTCTTTTCAAATGGTAAGCATTGCTGTATTTTATTTTTGTCAATCAGTCGAATTCGGTATGCATTTTGCTTCAATATTGGTGACTGAAACCTTAAGTGCGCAGAAATGCCTGTGAGCACTGTAATAGAAGGAACGACACTTTCTTATTTCAGCTTTCAGATTAAAACAATTTGGACTACAAACTTGGCTTAATACGAATAGCAGTCCTTTTTCTAATCCGAGTTTCCTCCGAATAGTACCACCCCATTTTTCATAGTTGAACATTTAGGTTGGGGTGTGGGGTCATTGCAAGTGCATATCGAAAATATGGAATTTGCCGCCCCCGTGCGGTAGCAACATATGGTAGTCGCTTACCAGCGGGCCTAGAAAATTTAAACTTATGTTTAAATCGACTATACCTCCATGAAATCGATAGGAAAATGATTTATTTTTCAGAACTGGCAAGTTTTAAAAAAGTTATGTCTTTAATCAGCTGACAGACTAGGCGAAAATACGGCACAGATGAAACCTAACCCTGTACTCGCCATCTGCATTACTAGTCACATGACTTCACAAATCTCAAACGACAACGGAAGTCCAATAGTCACCTGATATAAACAACAAACTCCTTTTTAATGTTGTTGCACAGAAATTCAATTATTTTAAATGAAAGTCAGATACTTTTTGTAAAAACCAGCAAACTGGCCAGTCTGATTCATCATGCAGAGAGCAGAGATGAACGTGGTAGTCACGTAATACAAAACTTCAGAAGTTGTTCTCGGAATATATAAATATGGAGAATTTTGTGTTCTTTCCTTTCTGTATTTTTATTACAACCAGCATACGACTTTCATTTTAAAAAAAAAATTTTCTACAACATTTGAAAATATGGATTTTTAGATTTGTGTACTCATGCGACTGACAATTCAAATTGCGAGTGTCAGGTAACATTTCATCGACGTCGTCGTTTTATCTTGTCTTTTAGCGGATTAAAGACATAACGATGTTAATACTCATAATTTCTGAGAAAATATGTAATTTTCATATCGATTTCATGCATGTATCACTCGATCTAACAACGTTTAAGTTTGCTCGGCCATAAGGTAAGCGGCTACGCTTTGCCGCGATCATGGGGACGTCTTTGCGATGCTAAACTGGTTTTTATACCTTCTGTACAAAGAAAGATGCGGATATTGAGCTGACTTTGAAAATAGAAGTCTACTAGACGAATCTAATCCACTGAGCATTTGGATTGACTCGGAATATATGTTTATTACATGCGCCTAAATGATCATACTGCACCCTCAGAATATTCTGGTTAGAACTTTATAAATTTAACTCATGATCAGTTTAGTTATGACTCAATTACGTGATTGTTTCGGGCGTCAAGTGAAGACTGAAAATTCCCGTGTTTTTCCCGACACCGTACGTAATTAACTAGATCAAAGTATGACAGGTTCAGACCTTTGTATTCATAATATGCAAATTTATTCCTGACCCAAAATAAAAAATCAAAATAAATCAATAAATCAAATAATCAAAAGTTATCTAGATGTGAATTTTGATTGTCTGATATTTTCTTCCACAGTCGAATCTTATACTTGGTTATAGTCACTGACGTGGAGAGAAAAAGTCATCATCTTTCTATATCAGTGTGACTTGAGTCCAACTCAATTTGACATTCTTTAATGAAAATGTTGATGGGGCGGATACTATTGGGTGCGTTCTCGTTATTCTTGTAATCTAAAATATTACTTGGCCACTTGAAATTCTCTTGGATAATAGTCTTTCTTCCACTGATTTAAACCCAATTTCACCAGGACTGTCCTAAGGATGTTGTAGTTATTGTGATAAAGATATTTATCACTTTTCCAACTTCATCTTCAATTCTGATATTGAATCTATTTACTGTGCCTCTTCCATCTCGCTAGTAATGAACATTAGCGCTTTAACAAAGTCGTCGAAAGAGAAGGGAAAAAACCCAGATGAAGTAGGGGATTGCTGAGTGTCATGTTTACCCCGACCCAGAGTAGCCCAGTTTGAAACATGTATAATCAAGGTAATTCTGACGGGTCATTGTTTGATGTCGAACATTGCCGAAGGCTAGCACTAATCCGTTACGTAAGACTGTTGTGGCTAGAATCGAAAAACCGGACATCGGAATTGCGAGGCGCCCGATAGCCAGTTATCACATAGGTGTCGAAATGTTTCCAAGATCAAAAGAAATTGCATGAAGAAGTGGGAGTGTCCTAACTTCTTTCCCCTGCAAACAGACAGACAGGTTGAACTGGCCGCTAAGACGATTGGACAGGGGCACAGCACCACCCAATCAGAATCGAGATGGGGGGAGGCCTTGATTTGGGTAGAATGATATCCCTGCGTTTTCCGGCAAAAGTTAGTTCGCTGAGAGAAATTACCCAGAGAAGAGGTTAGCGTAACTCCGAATAGCCATTTGTTATTGGCGGGAAAATCTTAGAGCGGGAAGGTCTAAGTACAGAAAGCTTCAAACGGTCAGTAGATATTTGTTCGGTCTTTGTGGAATGCGACTGCATTTTAATTGTAGGTCGTATGTATACTTTATTATTACTAGAATCGTAGTACGAAGAATTACTTTGTTTTGTTAATATGTTTGCATATTTTGAAGAAATGAGTTGATATTTGTAAAGAATTATATAGCTTGCCAGCCGTCGTAAGAGTTAATATTGTAATTTACTATGTGGGTATTTTATAGTAGTCTAACACATATGTTCATATGATTACAGATTTTGCCATTGTTGAATATTTGTAATGTACAGACATGCGTCTGATTTTGTCAGATTGTAGTACGATGAGATTAAATATATATGTGTATATACTGACGTGACGCAATGTATTGATGTCTGTATAACAATTCGCTGATACTGTGTTATTACGCCATTGTTTACCCTGCAAGAAGTGTGTGGGAATTTCGATGTGTATGTATGCGTGGCCGAAACAGTGACAGCTATCTGATGGTTAATTGTCGTTATAGTGTGAGGTGAGGTTCGATAAAACATTTGTTAACGCCTTGTGGTTTTTCACAGGAAGCTTTGAGGGACAGACCAGTTAAAGTTTGGTCCCGTTGTCTCGGATAGAGAGACGGAGGAAAGGAGGGAAGGAGAAGAAGGTGGAGTGAAGTCTGGGAGCGGAATTGGAGGAGATAATAGAGAGGGAAAGGAGAAGAAAGGAGAAGTTGAAGTCTGGAGCGAAGTTGGAGGAGGAGATAATAGAGAGAGAAACAGAGAAAAAGAAGGAGTTAGAGGAACGGAAAGAAGGAAGAATCAGCGGGAAGAAATAGATGAGTAGATGCAAGGACGGGGGAAATTCGAACTCACTGTAAATCACGTGATGAATTAGGCTGTCACTTGGTCGAGGGAAAGACGAGTGATTGGAAGTTATCGTTTTTAAATTATCACATTTATTAAATTGTTATTGATTGAATTTCATCTTCGTGTTCTCTATAATTTAACCGTCGGCATTGCTGACTGGGGGCTCAGAGCTGTAAATCTACATCATCACTAATTTAACTTTCTAACCTAACGAGCCAGGGTGGAACTTTCAATTTAATTTAATTAAATTATATTGGGAGAACCCCACCCCAATACGACAGAACGTCACACTGAGTTTGCTTGTAATATGGTGGCGGTTAATCTCGTCAGGCCATTACGGTAGCCATGAGGGCCGACTCGGACCCACGCTAAAACGTGCTGACAAACGGGGCTCTAGTGAAGCTGCATGGGGCAATCGCCCATCAGTGGATTATACCTATTACATAAACCATAATGACACCAGAAACTATGGACCTGCAGAAGACCTTCTGGAAGCCATGCTGCCGACCGATCTTCTGAAGATGTTTACCAAGACAGCGGAAGTGGTAAACCATCATAACCATATACGAGAGAGACAAGACATCACAACATGCTTATGAAATGAGACAGGATAACATCAAAAGTGCTTGGCCTCTGTGAAACTCGATGGTATCGAACAGGCCAGGCAGGAAAAAGAACAGGAGAAAACATCACATGAATAGGACCACGACCACAGGTAATGACTTTTCTTTATGTTGTGACTGATACAGCCAAAGTTGCAGAGTGCTGTTAACAAGGCACCTAAAGGAGACCTCTAGATCCTAATGTATGACTCGAATGCCAAAGTGTGCCCCGAAAGCACTGGGAAAGAACTGACCATGGGATAGCGCGGGCTGGGAACCTTGAACGAAACCTGAGAATTTTTCATCGACTTCGTTTGAGGCAGAGTTTTCCCTACAAACAAAATCCACAAAACAATATGGGTTTCACCAGATGGGAAAGAAGAAAATCACTTTACCCACCTGATCGTAGGCCGCAAATGCAGGAGAAACCTCACAGATGTACGCGTTGACAAAGTAGATGCAGCATCCGATCACAACCTAGCAACAGAGACACGTGCAAAAGGCCACATATAAAGTTCAATGTACATTATCTGAAGTACACAGACAACAACAAGGAATTCAGCTGTCAAATTAGCAACAGATGCACGCATTTGGGAACTGGAACAGGACAGGAATCTATTGCCGACATCAGGAACAAACTAAGCGGGCTGTGTTTGTAATCTTTTTACACAACCATGGGCAAGAGAAAAGGAAGACTCAATAAATGGCTGATATCAGACTAACGATCGAGGGACAATGAAGCAGCAAATAAATAAATTCACAGTTTAACATACGAAGCAGAAACAGGAACAAAGAGTCCAGTATGCGCAAGTCAACAAAAAGTTAATAACAGCATCCAGAGATAAAAAGAAATACATAAATGACCCGATCACATAGGTCGAGACAGCAGAAGGGATGAAAGAATGGAAGAGGCTATACGGCATCAAGTGCACGCTTTCAGGCAAATCAAGGAACCCATCACATCCAGTCAAAGACAAATAAGGAATAATACCCGTGTAAGAGGAGGAACAGTGACAGTGATTCAGTATTTCAAACAAATCCTCAATCGGTCGCCACCAAGAGCAATGTCAGTAGAATAAATGCTACGAGTCAACACATACCCCAATCTCTCAAATCTCAAAGGTCCAGAAACACTCAAAACTAGGAAGGCAACAGGCCCAGACGGATCAAACCTGAAGCTCTTAAATGTGACATTGAACAAACAAAAAAAGTGCACCAACTATTCCTTAAAATCTTGGAAACGTGAATCGCTACTGAATGAAATAAGGGATACTTAGTCAAAATACCAAAGAAACCTGGCTCGTGCAATTATGCTGCTCTAAGTCCCCAGAAAATCAACAATAAAAAACTGAGAAACACAACTGCAGGGAGTAGACCTGGAAGAAGTTGAACAGTCCACCTCTCTGCGGAGTAATATCTCGACCGATGGATTTGCCAATTAATATATCGGGAACGGAACTGGGAAAGCCAGGCAACCATTTACCACCCTAAGACAGGCAAGCTGTTCATCGTCCATCTCCAATAAGAATAAAAAATCGGACTGTTCAATACAAACTATCAAGTCTGTCCTGTTCTAAGGCTCGGAGACATGCCGAACTGCAGTCCTAGTGAACAGCTGCCTACGATGCCTCCTCAACCTCTAATAGCCAAAGATCTTAACACTGACCTTTGTGGGAAAACCAGTCAGTCATCTATCCATCAAGAAATCTTCAAATGGAAATGGTGGTCAGGACCGGGCATACATTGCAAAGCTATCAAGCATCATCACTAGGCAGTACATATAATGGAAAGCCGAATGCAAGAATAAGGTGCATAAATAAAAGAAAACCTGACACAAATCAAGTCAGCCAGAACTGAATAAAACATTCCAGAACCGGGTCCGCTGGCGAGTCATGGCAAAAGCCTTATTCTCTCTCGTTCTTTCTCGATCGATCGATCGATGGAGGCGGAGATGCATAAGAAGAAAATAATAGGTAGAGACCGTGGCAAAGATCAATTAGAGCCATATATGTTTGGCATCATTTATTAGATAGAGGAAAAGGTACGTGCAGATTTCATAAAACCATAACTTATATGAAATTGCAAAAGACGCCTGTATAATTCTCTTAATGAATTTTACTAAAGTCAAATTTTACTGGTTATATACATGTTCAATTATTGGTTGGAGAATAAAATAACTTTGGAATTGTATTTGAAATCCTTGATTTCAATAATGTCGTCATTGTGGTTACTTGCTGTGATATCTTTAATTTTATTCATTTACTTTCGTACCTCTCGCTATCACTACAAAGTTGCGTTTCCTGAAAGAATCTGCCTCAGTTTATTTCCTTCCACTAAAGAGTCTTTCCGAGCTCTTCAATGCGGTCACCTACATTGTTTTCTTCGTGACTGCATTCTTGGCATCTTTGCATCTGTTATACTTAATAACTACTGATGTACACTCTTCATGGCTAACTTCGTTGTTGGGTATTGCCTTATTTATTACATCATCTAAAAGATGAAGTTATCACTTATTGCATTGCTTAACATGTCATCGATCTTGCTGAACTTACTTATCACAAAAGTTTATCTTTCACTAGTATTTTGTAACCTTGTTGCAGATCAAGATTTCCATGGCAACTTTTCAAACAAACCCCGGTAAAGGTGCAACAAACCCACCGGGGAATAATAATTTATCTTGCTATTCCAAACCAGCAGCGGCTACATGCATACCAAAAGAAAATGCCGCCATCCAGTGTTTAAAACATATATGATGGCAGTCAAAATATATTATATCTACTACCAATATAACGCATGCTATCACTTCCATATCCAAATTAATTTTTGTCAACCAACGAGCACCTGTTAATAATTATTGATCATACAGACTTAACCAACTTTCTTCGTAACAAAAACAAAAATCAAACACTCTCATTCTGATTGTGGATTTATTAATGACTAATACAGAGTTCAAAACAAGTAAAAGATTCATTCGCAGAGAAGACGTATAAACGTTACCGGGATAAAAAGTAAAACAACCAAAAGTATCTATAAAAATACATTCAAAAGACCGAGACAATAAATCCAACAAATTAGGCGATTCTCTCTCAAGATGAACCCGTTGGTGTCCTTTAACAATTATTAAAAGTTCAACAGTTACTTTCAACAGTTTAAAAAGTACTATATACAATAACATACTTTAAATAATGTCCAATAATATACTTTTGTGATATAAAACACTTTGTAAGAATTTGTAATCTACCTCTCTGACCATGATAAAATAGGCAATATGGTTAACTTTAATAAAACAATGTCTTTATAACAGACACCACAACAATGCATCTTTGGTTTTGGTAATTACTGCCGCTGAAACACATTGACAACCTAATCCCTATCTATAATAATAAAATAATACATACAAAAACTACAGGACAAATGGCATCCTACCGTAGTGCATGTATTGGTGCTCGGGGCAATAACCTTGATCAACAAGAATTTGCGTGGACGACGAGAGATCGACTTCGAGCGAGGAAAAGGTAAAAGTCTGCACAAGCAATTGTTACCGAAAGATGTAACGGAACTTTTTCTATTGAAGTTTCCCGGTTAGCAAGATTTTCATGGCAAAGCAACGATCTGGTCTCTCATTATAGCTTATACATAGTACAGTAGAAGAAACAAAATATGAGATCCCAGAAAGCCTGTTATTCTTAATATGGATTACCTGACTAGCTCATCAAACAGGCTTATAAAATAGTGTAAGAACACAAACACAAATTAACTGTCTTTCAAGTTCTGTACAGGTATATACTAACTATTCTACTCTCCAACAACAAAGGGATGATCAATGTGCTTGGTCTTTTTCTCATAATCGAACTTATCTAAGAAGTTAATGATATAAATCTTTTTAAAACATAATGGAAATTAGAAATTTATTTTCTAGCCATACAGAGTATGGCAAGATTAGCCCATCAGATACAAGATTATTTCATTAATATACACAGATCACACTTGCTATCGAGCTTGTCTTAAAGATGATACATGCTTGTATCCAGTGTAATAACAAAATCAGACAATCAGACGCAAGACTATCTTGTAGATATGCGCAGATGATCCTTATAACCAACTGCATCGCACACTTTGATGATGTACGACAATATTACAAGTCTGATCATAGCCGAATCATAAACAAAGTTGCTAGTGTTGACAAGCTGTACCAATCACAGGCATGATCAGGTCATGGGTAAATTTGGATCTCGCTTTCACGCTCAAACGAGATGATGACAATATAATCCCATTAACCAAGAATAAAATCCTATTAAACTAGTCTTAAAAGTGGTAAACAAAAATCAACCAAACAGATCAAAGATTATTTTATAATATACCAAAGTCCTGCTCAAACACAAACTCATCCAACTTCTTGTTGATACTGTCTAATTACCAAGTTCGATTAAAGACAGTTCAGAAATACTGTCTTTAATCCGCAATAAACTCGCCCAATCATATGGACATACCTTATTATTATCACCTCATTAGCATGTTTAAATCTACCTAATAATAAATAGTTGGATATCTTGATGATATAAGCATTTTTATCACGTCTGAGATCAAGTATGATTAGAAACAGTCGCTTAGGTATTAACACGTGCAACCAATCAGGTGCAAGACTACCTCAATACTATAAATATACAAACAGCTGACATATTTTGATATTTATGAATGGCTTGAGAACTTGACATCTGTTGTTTAACAAGGGCATAACAACTATCTTACAATTCATTTAAATGCCTGACTAGTCATACAAAGTGGAGAGAGAGAGAGAGAGAGAGAGAGAGAGAGAGAGAACTGCTGAATTACTTAGCATTTTTACTTGTGCCCTATTTGTATTATATTAATGTTTAACAAGCCATTTGTTGTTAACATGAAAGGAAGAATAATCAACGTAACAAGTAATCACAGATTCAGAATTCATAACATGTACAAGACAGAGATGCCAACCCTGGTTTATTTATTTAGATATCATGGCAGCCCGTCTGGAAAGGACAAAACGTTCGTTAAATGCAAAAACGTCAATACTCATAATGCATTTTGGTGTGACCCTATGCCTACCAGTAGTAAGTCAGTAAAAAAAAATGTCCGAAAGAGAAGAAATTATGTATCCAGGAACGTGGATACCTACAACATGATTACACAAAATCATAAAGAAAACATCCATATCATTCTTTCCCCTTTAATTCTGCCACCATTTTTCACCTTTGTCCGGTCTCGTTAACTCGTTTCTTGTTTAATTCAGTCTATACATGTACGTACAATCCTCTCAACTCCTGTTTGCATACAAGGACAAACAGACCAAAAAAAAATCGCGGTTCAAACTGTATGCCGTAAAACTATCAATTTTCAGAATTTTGGGAAAAAAAAACGAAATGCTGCAATTTCGCAAAATAAAATTCCGCAAAATGTGAATATCATAAACACAACACGCTTGATATGTACCAAAACCGAAACACAAAACTATATGTGAAGGATTATATATATATATATATATATATATATATATATATATATATATATATATGGATGGATGTACAACCGCTACACTATATATGTTCAGCTTGGCCTGTTCAGACGAAATCAGACGTTGCGAAAAGATACATTTGATTCACTGAAAATCTGAATTGTGTGCGAATATATTTATTAAATGGGTGATTATTTGTTACTTGATTCTAACATAATATAACTGGATGCGGGAGGTCACGGATTCGAACCACAGCCGGGTCATACCAAAGACTTATAAAAATGGTACTAACAGCTGCCTCGCTTGACCCTCAGCATTAAGAAGTTAGTGTTAGGACTGGTCGGCCTTGTGTCAGGATAATGTGAATGGGTGGGACATTATTCTACATGTCTGCGGCATGATGCCCCATACTCCTACATGTAAGACCATGACGCTGATATTTATGTGTGGGCGTCAAAGTCTTACAGCCTAACTAACGGCGCTGTGTAACTTGTTTTGATGTCGACTAACATCATTACGAAAGACAAATTTTCAGGAATACTTCACACAACTGACAACTAAAATAACGACGCTTTTCTACAAAGTCATAATGTTTTAGTCAGACTTGACTTACTCTGATGTCGTTTCTCTAATAAATTCAAATTCTCACAAAAGAAATGGACCTGTTTTCAAGTTTCATTAGCCTACATTTCAGTTGGCTGGAAAGCAACTGAAGCCGGGAATGCAGAAATCAGGTTAAGTTGAAATATTATTCTTGAACGAAACAAATAAAAATATATTGTGCCTATTGGAACTGTAAGCAACGGTTCGCTTCGCTCAAGAAACATATCCATAACATGTATCTACTTGAACAGCATACTTCGACTACCGTCGCATTGCAACATATTCAAACATATGTCAACGGAACGCGAAAATGCGTCCATTTGCTAGTATCACATTTTCATTCCGCCAGGATAAAGACAGCACAATAAGTATATTAATTACACATAAATTAGTGAAAGAGTGTCGATATAGGCTGCAAAGTGTGTGAGATGTTCCTGAAACTTTGATTACTCATTCCGATATCAACGACATCGGAACACGCTATACAAGGCCGTTATTTGGATAGTAAGACATAGCACTTAAACAAAAACATGTGCTAGATGTCCCAGTGCTAGACATCACTATAAACTGCCACACTGCAGACATCGTAGCGATATGACTGAAAATGTTTTAAAGCTATGTAAAATATCCAAATCACACACAGAATATAACTGAATCCCTATGCAACTTAACTTCGTCTAAGATTACATTTTTCATTCAAACGCCACCTGTTGGCAAGGTGCAACCCATGTCGGAACAGAAAAAATCGTTAAGAAACTTTCACCATGCAACTTAACGAAAATTTACGCATTCCAACCAAACATTGTACGCTTCATTCGGCCGCACGTTTAACACAATAAACTATAACATTTCGTTATCTTCGGTAAAAGTTTATACCAACTATGTTTCATCTACTGAGAATATTAATAAAGAAGTCGCCCCTTTGATAATTTCAAGCTCAGGAGGACGTCACTCTACGTCGTTTGAAACAATCTGCAAGGATAGAATCTGGCGTGTTCTCCAAGAGTTATCTCCATTGAAAACGAAATTGTATACTATTTAACAACACACAAAATAAAACTTACATAAAAAATAATATGGTCATTATGAACTAGCGAATGAATGCATACTAAATCATGGATTCAAAATACACTACTTACCATGAACAAAATAACCCATGGAGATTCAAATCTCTATTTTTGACTGTTAACTAGGTGCAAGGTACATAACAGCCATTTAAACTGTTTGGCACAATTCTTTGTTTCTCTCTGTTTAACACATTTTACCGGATGATAGATAGTTTGTTAAATGTTCTCATGATTTATCTTGACTTTGCATTTTTCTCTAACATAAATGTAAGCTTACAAATGTTATCTTACGATGTTGTATTTTACTATTTTTCTTGTAGTAGACATAATAAGTACACACTTTGACATCATAAATGGAACACCAATGTCTGCTGATATATCCTTTTTACATTCTTTTTTTAAAGATGAATTTCGTTTTCAGAAACACTCGTCTGACAATGAATCTAATGTTACGCACTTGTCTTGCGATATATCTAATCTGCAAACACTATAGATAAAAATGTCACATACTTGTCTGGCCAAAGTAACCGGAACAGACTTGTCTAATGATTGGTTTAATCTGTCTGCCAATGTAACCGTTCCACACTTGTCCAACGATAAATTTTAATATTACACACTTGTCTGAAGATATGTGTTTTCTTTCAGATTTCGCGTTTCTCTTTTTTGAAGAATCTCCATGCCAGCATAAAGGAAAATACTGATAACACACAAAATGCCCATCAGAATTATCTTGACTTGCATGCACACAAAGTTGGCATAGGAGAAAACAATAACGCCTGCAACGCCCTGGACAAATCGGAGTGAGCCAAATGCCTCTTCATACTGGTCCGAGAACACTGCGCCGATGATACCTTGTGGGAGAGAGCATGATAAGTATGGTAGACCAATATGTAATCGCTTTTTTTCTATTTCTCTATGAAGGATATGTTTTTTTTTTCTTTTTTTAATGATCCATCGCGAATATTCATTTGTTAATTGTTCTAAACATCCTCAACATATTTCGCAAATGTGTCGATGTGATATTTATACATTTGATTTTTGTTTACTGTATTTTCATAGACGATATTCAAACCTCCGAGCACTTCACAGCATGCGCTGTTGTGAACGATATATTTACATAATGTTTTCAGAATGACTTGAACTTACATTGAGACTGCATGACTCGACACTAAATTATTAAAGCGTGAATAAGTACGAATTTATTGAATGAAAAGAAGGAAGATAAATACAATTCACAATAGATTTTAAGCCTCTAGAATAGTACCTATTAAGATTCACAACAGATTTTAAGCCTCTAGAGTAGTACCTATTAAGATTCACAATAGATTTTAAGCCTCTAGAGTAGTACCTATTAAGATTCACAACAGATGTTAAGCCTCTAGAGTAGTACCTATTAAGATTCACAATAGATGTTAAGCCTCTAGAGTAGTACCTATTAAGATTCACAACAGATTTTAAGCCTCTAGAGTAGTACCTATTAAGATTCACAATAGATTTTAAGCCTCTAGAGTAGTACCTATTAAGATTCACAATAGATTTTAAGCCTCTAGAGTAGTACCTATTAAGATTGTGTTTCTTGTTTGATGTTAAAGAGAAATAAATGGTATGCAAATACGGTGAAACATCTCACGTCTGATGTCAGTCATCAACGCAAACGTTGTAATAACAACATAACAAGTTGTCAACATGGCGTTTTCATGAATGGGTTTTAACATTAGACCTTAAACAAGTGACTTCTCAGAGTTACTGCCACTTGCTAATATGTTACAGATAAATATGTACATCCAAAAGAAAGAACGGTTCTCATATGGTTGTAGTGCCTTTTATGAACACTTGTATTTCTACAATCTAGCTCTGAGAATATTCATAATTATAAAACATATAAAAAGCAGTAAAAACATTCATCTGGTATGTATTTATTTAGCAAGGTCCATGCTTAATTACATTACCCCCTTTAACTCAGTTTCTCATGTGAAAAACATGCTGAATTACAATAACAAGAGAAGATAAAATTCACTCGCTCGTCCAGAAAAATAGGTGTGGAACAGAAAGGTTGTATTTTTGTTGCTTTGTACTTGTGTTCATCACTTACCATTTGTCTGTGACGACAGAATCCCCTCTACAAATCCCCATGCTCCAAGGAGCAGGAAGTACAGAACAATATGACCAGCGGAAGCATCCCACACAGACATCAGGACGAGGAGGAGGATACTCGTAACACCGGCTGAAAGGTACACTTTTCCAGTTAACGTTCTATCCTGCCTAACCATGCATCATGGCAATAGCCCCTTGATATTTTTATTGAAAGCATAAATGAATAATTTGACTCAACTTTGGGTGTGAAGTGTGACTGATTATTCTGGTGTAATATGCAGGATGCAAACGGGTACTTTGTTCTTTGTTGTTTGTTTTTTTCTTTAGACAGGAGCCAGAAAGAAAGAAAAAAAACATTTTAGTACCGTTTGTGCTAAGAACAACCCAACATAAAAAAGGTAGAATGATATTTATGTGCTGGTGTCTTTTAGTAGAATGGATGCATTTTGTACATCAGTGAGAAGTCAAATTAAGAGTTGCAAAATAGGCATCCAAGTCTACAGTTATGTTAAGTGGAGCAGATCTTGCCTTTCTTATCTTCAGATACTTGTAAAGAATCAAATTCGCAGCAGTAATTTAACACTAATCAAACTGTGAACATGAAAAATTCAGCAACACATCTTCAGTTATGACCTCATCTGCAACGACTAATGAACTCCGGGTCCGTGTTTTATTTTGCTTTCCCATATATTTATCCATTTAAGATTTTATAATATCTTGTAAAACAAAAGTACTGACTCATTACTGGAGCAAATCAGCAAATTACCATATATTAAAGCTTTGCATAGCCAGCCAGAAGTCTGAACATACAGACGGATAGGTAGGGGGTTTGAATGGAAATGTGACCACTATACCACTACCTTTGCAACATTCTTCTCACGGAAGACAAAGAATGCATTAAGTGAATTTGCAATACACATCCCTGTATGACGAGGGTCTTGATTTGTCTGGAGACAAGTAAGTTAGTACTGTTGTCATTTACATAAAAGTGAATAAAGGTAAGTTCCCGACCTGGTAGGGATTTAATAAGAAGCGCAGTTCCATAGCTTTATTCAGTAATTTACGATCTACAAACATTAAAGAAAAGTCAGAACATTCAGCTGTGGTAATTAAACAAAACACTTTCCAAATGTATCTGTGCCTCACTGATGTCAGTTTACTTAGAAAGCTGTTCGTCATTCAACAACATAACGAGATTAAAGAAGAGCGGAAGGAAAATATGAAAGCATGTAGAATATCAGCCAGTGAATAAACTCATACAAATACTTCAAAGTTCCTGACATATCAAACAAATCAAACCTACATTCATATTTCGTTACGTTTCAACAACATGACGAGTTTGAAGAAAACAGCATACTGTCAATATTAATCCATCAAAAAAAGGCCCATATCAAGAACTTAAACTTCTCTGTATTATCATATATATTTACTTTTGTTGTTGTTGTTGTTGTTGTTGAGTTTAATTATAGTGGCGTGCGCACAATTGTGCATGTGCCACTCTTTTTCTGACTGCACCGCAGCCTGCTAGTTGTTCCTGGGGAAGGGGATGGTGCCACCTCCCCCAGGCTTTTAAGGATTCAAGGAACCCTGATAGTTTGGCCTCAATCTGTGGGTCCATAAAGGTCCCTACAGTTGAATGGTTGGCTGTCATTAGTGGGAAGGAGAGCTCGGGAACGGTCCTGCTTGCTTTACATCGCTGGTTTCTTGTTGCATTTGCTAGGTGTTTCTTGCAATTTTTTTTTTCGACTTCTTTTTTTTCTTCTTCAAAATGTTCTAAAAGGAGGGGGGATGTTCTATGCTGTTTATAGAGGTTCTTAGTAGAAATCATGTATGAAGAGAGATTTTCAAGGTTATTATGGTATTACTAGTCGAGGTGTTTAAGGTGTGTTTCCTACGTTATGTTATTTATAAGTTTTTAGATATTACCTCTTTAAGTTATTTATTAATTAATGTTTTTAGAGATTGAATGTTATTTATACCTTATTTAGCAAGAGACCGGAGTCCTAGCCGATTACACGGTTCGTTAAGGACATCTAGGACCGGAATCCTAGCTGATTACTCGGTTCGTTAAGGACATCTAGGACATCCGATTTTGCGGTTTATTTAGTTTTTTATAGGTGCTTCGTAAGTGAATTATTTATTAATACTTTTATAAAATTGAATGATATGTTATGGGGTTTTATGTGGTGGCTTCTAAATTTACTGGAAACGAAAAGGTGTGTGAGCTTCCTGGGCATTATTAGCGACAGACGTCTCACATGGTTCTTTCGCTGTTAGGGTTCTCACAGATAAAAGAACTCAAGTAACATCATCAAGCAAATGAAGATGAAAAACTCCCCTCAGCTATCAACAAAGATAACTTGTGATCGAACTGAATACAGCATGTATCCATGATGTAAAGACCGTACAAGGAAATGAGACATTTTTGAACTTTGTGCTTTTTCTACCAGGTTTTTAAAGTTAAAAGAAGTTAAAATGCAACAAGTAATTGTATATCTATTCCAGGCGAGATAAACAAATATTGAAATGACCAATAACATTCTAAGTTTTTATATTAGTGTCATAATTTAGATTTAAAACAGGTTTTATGCATGAAATGAAATATGCAAAGAATCATCGCTCCTACTGAACACGAAATATAGATCAAAGACAGCACAGAGAGTATTTCCTGTGCGACGCCTCACCTATCACAATAACGGGCATCCTGCCGACGTGTTTAACCAGGTAGCCGCTAATAAAGGAACTTGCTGCAGCAACCACACCAAAACAAATCATTGTATAACCAACCATGTGAATCCCTAAGGGACAGGTAACGTAGGCCTGAAATACAGATGGGTACAACCTGTAAGGAAAATTGTTATAAACAAATACCATAATTTACAGTACATCACAATTTAAGAATAAAATTAAACATATTTATCGGTTACCAAACATTACTGCCTGCATGATTATAATTGCAAATGTATGCATCCTTCTTCGAACAACATTGTACTTTTGCCTTCGTTCTTTAAAAAGGTCCTTTTCGTGTACGGTTCTACATATATTTCCGTAGAATGTCATTTCAGTATCTAAGAAAAATCGATTTCTTTCAAGCAAAATTAATTACTATCTCTTGCAATATCACGCATAGTCTTTACGTCTTTAAAGAAAACAAAAAGAATATTCTTTTGCTTGAATTGCTAAAGCTGCAAACTTTGCTCTTGAACAAGCGTTATCAAGCTGTACGTACCTTGGTGATTTCTGCCGTGACAAAGGAACCCAGAAAGATGCCATACATAATTAGCAACAGGACCAATGCAAACTTCTTGTTCAACATCATCTTCATCACTGACACGAACTGGTTGCCGATGTCTCTCAGATGCGGAGGCTCTGTTCTGTAATCAGGTAGAGGATCTAAGAAGACCGAGACAATCACAATGGCGAGAATCACACAAATGGCGTATGTTCCAATAAGAAAGCCCTTCGTCTCCTCAGTAATCTCCATTGTCTTTGTGTCGATTGGATACCAATGACAATACTCGGTTCCGCAATGTGACGAAATGGTATCATTTACGAACTGTGAGGTAGACATGTTGTATGTTGTATTGTGCATTATACTGTCGAACAGAACTGATACATTTCCAAAAGATGTAGAGCCCAGCTTCATCATACTATCAGGATTACTCTGAACTATTCTGCCTTGGGAGAGAATTACAGAAGAGATTAAATTTCCTATAACGAAAGAAAACTGAAATATAAGAAAGAAAGTGCCGAAGAAAACGCTGGTGGTACCGTCCAAGGAGGCCTGCTTTCTGCACGATTCGGCTATACTTAGTTGCGTGATATGAGTACTTACAGAATTCCATGTAAGAGCGTTGGAAAACCCTGTAAGACCAGAGACAGGTAAGAATATATATGACTTAGGGTAGATATTTGATAATACATACAAAAGAGGCGAAATGAAAGAAATGACCAGACAGTGCTTTGGCCGATAGCGTTTAAGAAGGAAAGGAGTTATCAGACTTCCAATCATGAACATGCCAAACGTGACAGCAAGAGAATAAATGCCTATTCCACCCTCATGATTGATACTGCTCTGTAAATTTCTTAAGGATCCCATGGCAATATACACCAGCATAACACCAAGTCCAACCACCACGAGGTTCTTCATATTCCGACTACAAAGAGTAATCTCCTTTTGTATCACTGAGTCTGCTACTGGGTTGCGTTTCGAGGGAATGTATGTGATTATATCTTTTCCATCTTTCAAAATGTTTTGTACTAAAAGAATGTTGGTACACGCTTGAGACAGTGGCTTCTTGGTAGTAACAGGAGATGACAAAACGCTGCTGAAAGCTGGGCTTTCGAGCATACGTTTCATTGTGTTCGAGCGGTCTCGGCCATCCTTAGAAATGAAAACACTGGACACGCTACCAAAGGTCCATGTTGAACCAAGAATTTGTTTTGAATTGGCCAGGTTTCCTTTTTGCTGCAAATCATCAGTAAAGCAGATACTGCCAAGACTTCCAAACTCCCACACGCCGACAAGTGTTACGACAGGTGGTGTGACATTCTCCCTCAACATCCTCGCTTCTGGCATAAAAGGCATATCTTCGATGGGTACCTGGTCGTCTTCACATCCCACCTCCGGCGTCTGACTCGACGAATGATCCTTACAAATGAGTATTGCTGAATTTTCGTTGCACCAAGTGTCAGCATATTCACGACCGTTGATGAGTCGAAGAGGGGAAACTTCCACATTGTTGTCCCTCGCATTTGACGTCTGGCTTCTTGGTTCATCTTTGGCTAACAGTGGTGTTGTGCTGTCACTACTGCCCCAGGTGTCTGTGTATTCAGGACTTTCCAGAATTTGAAGAGTGGACATTGCAACATTTTCTTCCCATCCCTCGTCTGGTGTCTGCCTTAAGGATTCGTGATTTGGAATAAGTAAAGCGTTACTAACATTGCTTGTCAAACTGCCTGTACACTCAAGAGTCTCAATGGCTTTAGGAATGGAACCACTGATACAGTCGATATCTGTAAGGGCTGGCGTCTCGCTCGTTAATTCGACCTTCGGAATCAGAAATGCCGTATTGCTATTGCTACACTGAGTATCCGCATAGTCACGAGTTTCAAATCTTCTGAGGACAGGATCAGCAGCTATGTCGTGAGATACAGCTGATCCAGATTCTGGGGATTCTGTGTCGCACAGATCTTTGGCCTGCTCACCTTTACTTCCATAGCGGAAACTTGCTTCGTTCAAGGAAGTGAGACCCTCTGTTACTGCTGAAATTTCGTCCAGGCTAACGCTGTTGGATGTCATGGCGCTGACGTCTTTATCAAAGTATCGAACAGCGTCTTTCAAACCTAAAAATAATATTTACAAAATATAAGAAACTAATCATATAATGCCTCTTAATATTTCATATTCCTCAAATAATTCTTCAAATCTTCTTGTTTGTTTTTCTTGATGTATCATTATGCTTCATTTGTTTAAACAAGCTTTCAATATTCCCATAGAGATTGCTACTGATGTACGAAACTAGGCAAGAAGTTTTGGATTATTATACGAATTGCTTAAGAGGTTGTTCTCTTAATTGTCTATAAAATGCTTAGCCGTTTGTACCTTATGGTTACTTGGGTAATTTCCACTTCTATCTACAACAAAGAATGTTCCCATTTCAGCAGGCACAATGATTTATCTAACAGTCAGTAGAGAAGGTGAGCACGTGATACATGTGCATTCCTTTTATTTGTAATTGGAGTTATTTCCAAACTGAACAAAAACGGGTTTAAACTGAAGATTCTTATAGTGAAATGACACTCCGTGTTTCCTATTTCCAAGGTGCTCAAGACAACAGTCGTTATAAACTTCAAGATTTTAAACGCGCAAACTCTCATAATCATATTTTTCTACAATCACCTAGTTGCCAGACACAATGAAACTCGAATTTCCCACTTGCATGGTTTTTCTCTTGTCTTACTTTTGTATGATTTATTAGTAGGCATCTTCGAGACGAACATTACTACTTCACACCATGGCAATACAAAATACGACCCCAACATTTTATACAAAAATGTATTCCTATGTGTTTACTAAGACGTATACCTAAAAATGTCAGAGAATTCCCTGTGCTAATAAATTATGGAGGTCGCATTTTGCCAGACTAATCCAAGCTGTCATAAAAAGTCTCGTGAATGCTGAAAAAAAATGAGTTCTGCTCCTAAAATATGGTTGCTGCTGTTGTTGTTGTTGTTGTGGTGGTGGTGGAGTTTAACGCCATTTTTCAGCACACGATAGACTATACATGGCGGCCAGTATTAATAGTGGAGGGAGAACCCGGGAAAACCCCAGAAAGAACCACTGACCAACGAGAAGCTACCGGCAAGCTTTCTCACATACCAACATTGACCGAATCCAAGGCTCGAACCCACGCGGACAGAGGTGAGACGGCAGTGATCAGTAACGAATAGCGCTTTAGACCACTTGGCCACTCAGGGCCCCCTATAATATGGTATGTGCATACAGGTACAACCCGCCATTAGTTAATTCGCTCAAAGTTGTTTCTTTTTTAAGTTGTCAAACAATTTAGACACTTTCTCGCTACGAGTCGTCTGTAATTCGATTTTAAGTTGCTAATCTCCATGTCCGGCCAGCCAAAAGAAATGCGCACGGCTCAATGAAGCGTCTATGGCGTTTTTATGGGATGGCATCACCCAAGCCTTTGTTCTCTATTCGTAATATTCTAACCGCGTCTCCACCATTGTTATTTTCCTAGAAAGGTCTCTGAAATCAATAGCCATCATGTGTCCCGAGCACTCTCCAATGGATGCTGACAACTCTGCGAGAGGCCGTATTATAAAGTAGCCAAGAAAGAGTGACTTTAGAAGTTGAAATGGAGGTAAATCCGACAGACGGATGCAAATGAGCTAGCTGCTGCTGATGTAGCACGTATGCTGAATCTACCCCTACGATGGTTAGAACAATCGTTAAAAATGTTTCAAACCTTTGTGTTTAAGTGCGATGTGTTTCAACAGCAATTTATTACATAAAACTTACCTGTTAAACCTTGTTGATTTTGTTTTTCAATGTGCAAGCATTCCCCACTAATACAGTATTTACCATGTGAATAATTGCTTCAACATACATATTTTTTCACTATACGTCATACTTCTGATGCACGCATCCCTGGCGTTAAACGGGGAATACCTCAACACCAGTATGACGTCATAGTTGACTATGTAAGAAAGTACGTTACTTCCACATGCATAGGGAGCACTTTTTCCAATTTAGCTATAGATGACAAAGAATGATGAAGAACAAATTTAGTTGATGCACGGAGGCATTCAAAATGTAATGTAAATTAGACCAATATTACTGCTATTAAAACTTCGTTCAAGTTCGGCAAAAATTGGGATCAGTGTATCCCTAGCGGTGCAAGACTGAGAGTCAAAATTCTCCTTGGCGTCAAAACTGGAGATCAGACTGAGTAAATAAAAAATGCTTTGGTATCAAAACTGTGGGTCAACTTAAAAATTTGGGGGTCTCTGAAACCGCAATGAGGGTAAAGGGAAACACTGGGGATACAGATTATAGAAGTGGATATCAATTAAAGCCACAATAGGAATATAGGTAAAAGGTTCCATACTTACCTCCCCCAAAAGCACAATGTGCCGCTACCTATGTCTGCCATTAAGGTACTGATCGCGAGTAGACTACACATTTACATCACCTGAGAAGGATTGAATAAAATGAAGGTGACATTGTAAATACTTCCTTATACCTTTATAACATTGAATATAGATCTGAAGTACACAAGCAACTAAATTGCAATCATTAAATATTCATATACTTTATTTAACTGTCATTTTTCTGTTTAGGTATTTCACAGGGAATTGTGGCAATAGGCCAACTGTCGCGTTCATTTATATAAAACTTGAAGCCTTATTTAAAAGTAGTTTCTGCAATATAAACAAGGAAATCTGAAGTTTTAGAATTTTAGAAATTATAAGTAAAGCAAGACTGGCATACCCTATTAGAAAATGACCCATTTGAAATAGGTCATGGTTAATTTGAAACAGGTCATGGTTAATTTTTGTTTAGTATATAAACACACACTTTAAGAAATGGGGGGGGGGTAGCAAAGACTGTGGACACTATCATTACTTTCATTTGTTTCTTGAAAACTGTAACTGAAGAAATCAGTCAACGAATTTAAAACTAGAACCAATGTATAAACAATTAAGAAGTTAAATTATCCATTAATACATGCCTTGGGGTTTTTTTAAAAGCGAAATATCCAGAGGAAAGCATGTGTGGATAGGCCTAAATTATATCAACAATGAAGTTTCTAATCACATGTACCTAATTCAAAAAACACATACCCTCCAGCATGAGCATAATATTACATTTGAAGAACAATGAAAACAAGGTAAACACTATTTAATGTTAAGTCCACGAATAGGGGGGAGAGGCTGAAGTCCACTAACGCGGAATGAGGTTGACAGCAGCAGTATATCACGAAGATACTGAGAGGACATATATTACGAAGCTAGGCTCGATTTCTAACTTTTTTCTATTTTATATTTCTCGTGTAGCATCCCGATAACACGTGCTATAAAGAACAGTGGTAGCAATAACAGCACATTATATCGGTGCCAAGTAACCAGTGACGAGATACGTCTGCACCATCGGCATGTTACGTATCAAAACACTCCGTGATTGCACGTCCGGAAAACGCGTCGTTATCCAGGCGAAATGTGCCAATTTCTAAAGCAATGTGGAAGCAAAATGTCCTGTTTGCTAATAACGTTAAAGTCATCTTCATGGAGAACTGCAACACATGTTGCAAAGACAAGATTTTCAAGGCAGTTGCTGCGGTAGTCCCTTGGATGTCTGAGCCGCGCCATTTTCATTTAAAATAAACTTTATACACTACGATTTTCTCGTGAAAAACCAATGGTAATATTACATTTTGTTCCGGAGGAGTTGCAATAACAAGATTTTTAACATGGCCGCTGTGGTAGCCAACTTTGATATCATATCAGCATAATTTTCATTTAGGACCAGCTATAAATAATTTTAATGAAAACGCCGCGTTGTTATACCCATCCATTTAAAAAAGTGTAGCAAAACAATACATTTCAAGATGGTTGCTGTGGCGGCTCATACCGAATATGACTGGAACTTATTTCATTTGGAATCAACCAGATATTATAATAAGTCTTCTAGTGTAAGCACCATGCCATTATAACGTTCCGTTTCTGACGTTGTTGCAATAACAAGGTTTTAAATATGGCTGCTGCGATGGCCATATTTTACGTCGAATCGTCATCATTTTCGTGTAACAGCAACTAGACACCGAATGAAGTCTTTCAGTCAAAAAAAAACATGCTGTTATGACCATCCATTCACGATGAGTAACAATAACAAGATTTCCGAGACGGCAACTGTGATGGCCGTATTGTATGTCCAAGAGGCACAATTTGTTAGGCAGGACGAAATACCATATGATGAAAATGTGTGTGTCCGTATAAAGTTTCGTGGTTATCCTCTCAGTGGCTTATGATACATGTCATACAGGTCAGGTACGAATATTTATTCATCTTAAATTAAATACAAAATTGTTGTTTAAAACTTTAATATTTTGTTTAACCGAAGTCCATTCAATTCTAATTATTCAATGATCCGCACCTTTACTGTCATGAAGAAACTTCCAGCTGAAAATTATCGATCGTTATTGAATTTTACAATGGTGTCTAGATATAAAAACAACTGGGTCAAGAAAAAAGAACGTCAGGTCTAATCGTCGCCATATAGGGTTGTACGAATATGTTTATCAATATGCGTAATGTTCACGGTAACATCACAGCGCGACATTCAATCTTCATTGTACTGGCTCAAACCTTTAGGGTGACCTCGTCCAATATTGTCCACGTATTTTAACATTGATTTTGCCTATGTACTTCTCGGGGCATGTAAATAGTGACCTTCCAAAGGAATATGAATGTAAGAGGATCCAAATGAAGTAAATCATTGCCATTTAAAGGTATGTGTAATAAAATTCTAACAACTCACAACCATTAATGAATCAGTCGGTGTTGAACGCCTAAATAACCTGAATAACTTTTACTATAGAAATAAGCAATAACAAAATTCAGGTAAAGAAAGAATGTACAAACATAGTACTAACAACAAAAAAATATGATGTCAGTATGGAAACAAGCACCGTGAACTATTATAGTACAAGCCCTTTAGTACGCGCTCTAAGTCACTTTTTGCAGCTACATGTGTCATTTTGGAGAATTTGACAACACATGCCTTTAGATGATGTTTATTCACTTCATTTCACGCTTTGTCCATCAAAATTTCATTAAACATTATTGGATAAATTCCTCGATAAATGCTTAACGGCAAATTCAATGATAACAGACTTCAATATTTTTTTAGGCACAATCAGGAAAGCGGGGTGATCTGGCTGAAACCGGTTTTGTCGCGCGCTATAATGTAAGAGGGAACGTGTCTACGGTTGGGAAAAAGCGCTACCAACATAAACAGAGACGCGAAAAGATCGTCATTTATAAGTAAAGCAATACCGGCAAATAGAAAAAAAAAGGAAGCAATTATGTAATTTCGTATGTATCTTCTGTATGGTATGTCATATCTTTAATTTCAATTCGTACATAATATCTATTTTCTCATAAAAATATGTGCCTTCAAATACGTAAAAGACTAGAAACGCGGATGTCAATTCAAATTTATTTTAGTTAGAGTTCACATCACGCTAAATTATCAATTGTCACATGCACAAGCTAAGAATAAAACTTATGTATATCGTCTATCCCATTCATAGTTGAAAATCCATAGAGGAGATGAAAGAAGATGCACGCGACTAATTGTTTACGAGATCGTACCTTCATACCCCCGGCACTAGTAATAGTTAAATCCAATATCGACTTTCTTGACCCAGTGTAAAGCCGAACTGACATTGTACAAGTCCAAAGCGATTGATAAATTTCGTCTGGAAATTATGTTATGACAATTAATGTGTAGCTCATTAAAACACCACGGCTGAATAAAGTATTATTATTATTATATATATATATATATATATATATATATATATATATATATATATATATATATAACGATTAAAAAACTTAAATTTAAAACAGTAAAAACACTTACATGACCTGTGTGACTTGTATTATAGACCCTAAGTATTGGACGAAACTACAAGTAAAAATAACCGAAGCTACGAATTAAACACAATGACAACTGACTACAGTCGTTAAATCAAAGACTTTTACATCATATGCAAACCCCAGATTTAATCAACAAAAGCGAAGCCCTCACAAGCATAGTACGAAGAAGAAAAGACGCGAGTGAAATATCAGTGTCGAGCTTCACATACCTACATCTCTGTCGTGGTAATGTGTTACGAACAGGTTTGTGATGTGACTTCAGCAAACAGCTATCAATCACTCCGATACCAGTCTTATTGTTTGGTGTGAATAACCAGCCCTTTGTCAGCCAAACTGCACACAGTTGGAAGTAGCTGGTCGGGACTGGTTCAGAGCAGCGTGTAACGGTGCTTTAAGTGCGGTTTCATTCATTACATCAACCGGTTTTACTCAGTGAGGATGCAGAGCATTGCGCAACCCTTTGGGTCAAGAAAGAGACGGAAAACTACACAAATGCATTTACATCCTAAACACAACCTCCCACCATCGTCTGCATTGTACCCCATGACGAGGGAGGGGCGGGGAAACGGTTCCTCATTGAGAAACCCAGTAGCCCAACTGTAAGAAGGAATGAAAGAAGAAAATCAGCCTCCTCCTCCCAAAATTTAACTGGTAAGAGGAAAGGTGAATGGGAGGATCAGAGTGGACAAAAACATGTTAGTTCTTTCTTTCCTTGATACACAAGGTTTCGTTTTCCCATTTTAAATATTGCGCAATTTGTCCTTTTTTTTTTTGGAAGCTTCAATACCACTGGAGATCTGAGAGAGGGTTGTCCCTACACAAGCTGGTACTGCCACTATCATGGGAGGGGGGATAATAATAACCAACACTCACCAGCTCCATGAAATGAGGAAATCAATACGATAAGTTTTAGCTGTAATGGAAGACATTAATTTTACACAAAAATACATACTTAGCATATACTCTTACCCTTTGTGTTATTTCGCCAAGAATCCACCCATAAAAATGTATGGTACTATCTCCGTTCCGAAAACGTTTTTCAGTGTTAAGTTCTGCTTCTAAGCAATAATACAAGAACAGTAAGCTCGACATCAACTGACCATTCTTTGCCGATTGTGAAATCTTAGTACCAGTATATACTTGTGGAATATTCCATCTGTATATCGTTATTTTTTTTTATATTTTATTTTTTATTTTCGTTACGTTGGCCAGTATATTTTTTTTTCTCTGATGAATTTAAGCTAGTAAAACTCATTCATCGTATTTGTTCATGGTTCGTTTCGAACCCTTAACGGTAATTTATGCTCCTGGCCACAGTCGTCATAGTGCTTATTCCCCTAAAGAAGGAATAGAACATTCCAGGCAAATCTCACTAAGCATGCGGTCGATAACTAAACCTGGGGATTTTCGCAGGCAAGGTTGAGTAGAAACAGCTGATTGGTGTAAATAAACCGTAGTACAAGGGTAAAAATAATAACGACATGTAAGTGCTTTTCTTGTGAGCTGTTAGAGGCAAGATAATTTGACCTCGCATTGCGTAAAATATTACGGACATGGACCCAGAAAAAGGATAAAATAGTACGGAAGTTTGAATGATTCAAGTTCGCGAGTAGTCTGAGTTTTCCCTGCCCTTTGTCACCCTGTTTTTGATATTTGGACATTATGTTCGGGTGTAGAGTAAGAGTCCGTTACCTATCAAAAAGTTGGAATTCGCTGACACCATTTGGTGTCGGCATGGGGTAGCCGCTTACTAACCGACCCAGCAAACTTGAACGACCGTTTATGGAGACATACATGTATGAAATCGATAGGAATATGATTTATCTTCTCAAAAATTGTGAGCATCGCATTCATGTCTTTAATCCGCTGACAACGAGACGAAAGTACGTCGTTGTTGAAATTTTACCTGGACCTGGCCATTGGCATCCCGAGTCACATGACTATACAAATCTCGCAACCAACATGTCAGTGACAACACAGCTTATATAGTCACATGATGTCGACAATGAACTAATTTCCAAAGTTGTTGTACCTAGAATTTGGATATATTATATAGAAGTCACTAAATGTTTCTAAATAAATGTAATGCACACTTAATTCTCAACATATTTATTCTGAGAACAACGATCAGAAACCTGTCGGTATCGCAAAAGGGTGGAGTAAACCATTTTCGAGAAGTAGCATCATGTGTCAGCGATGTTTTTGTTGGTGTCACGTGACTGTCACACTGACATGAGCTCTCTGCGTAGTGAATCTGTTCAAATTGCTGAAACATTTACAGATTTTTGGTCGTCGTTTTCACAATAAATATTTTGAGAAGTTGATTTTATCCCCTCAATTTTCTATAAAAAATAACGTGACTTTCATTTATATGTTCGATTTATTTTCCTACAGCAACACTAGAAATTGTATATTGTTGATATCACGTGACTGTATGACCTCTGGTGTCATTGATATGTAGGTTGCAAGAGTTTTGTATTCAAGTGATCTTCGTACTGTACTACGAACGCAGAACAGCACGTAATGAATACACCGTCCGGCTACGAGGGCAAAAGGGCTGTATCTCACAAACCATCGTATGGATATGCCCACCTCTACCGAACTGAGGTTGGGGTGAAAATGAGGGGGCACACCTTTAGTACAGCAACCTACGGGTACTCTCTTGGATTTAACTTTCAGTTGACACGGTTAAGTACATAATATATAAAGTAACGGTTGTGTGAACAATCTCACAGACCGGACATTGTAGATGTTATGTGACAATTATATCAATACTTTTTCGAGCTGTACGAGAAAATAACTGAATAACTTTCCAAATTTACGATAATATTGGACGAGCCCCGTACTTATATAACGTGCCTCTAACAGAAAAAAAAAAATGAATTTGATAATTAATGAATAATCCAAGCATTTTTTCTTGTCTTTTTTTAAACAAAGAAACTAAATATAGACTGAATATATATTTTCGGATAAAGACAATATACTTTGAAACTAAAATTATATATACTCTTTTGAATTGGTATAGAGGTCACTATAAGGTCACTAGCGGGATCACGTTTGCTCAACCCAGTTCGTAAGTCATGTATAAACTAAGGTAGTTGTACAAGCCATGTTTGATGTCTGAACATAACCGCAGGCTAGAGTTAATCTCTTACGCAAGGTTACCGTGACCAGAGAGAAGATCCGGCATCTTGATTCGGCACAGGCGTTAGATCGAGCGACTTCCCACATAGGTATTACAGCTTTGTACTAAGATCAGAGGAACCGCGAAGGACCGGGCGTGTACTAAATCCGTCCTCACTTGGACAGACAGCGAGAAGGACATTGTCCGTTAAGGTCGATTGGATCGGGTCAAAACGACATCCAATCGGAATTGAAATACAGGATGTGATAAAAATTTCGATCCGAGTTATAACTTCTAACTGACAAGCGAAAATTTAGTCTCGCCTAGGAAGACTGGTGAGTAGTATAGGGTTACTCCGAGAGAGCCACTCGTACTTTGGCGGTAAAACATAGAGAGGAGATTCTAAGGGAAAACAATCCTTCGTAAAGATCAGAAAGCTATTTGCTCCATTTTTGCAAAATATTACGGCATTGTAGTTGTAATTATGTGTAGTATATATACTTAATTACTGTGATCATTTAGTACGTAGAATTACCTTTGTAGTGTTTAGTTTACAAGCGTATTGAGAAATGAGTTTGAGTATTATGTAAAGGGTTATGTAGATTGTTAGCTTATGGTCAGAATTAATTTTGTAATTCGCTGTTAGGTTACTTAGTAGTTGTGAAGTTCTATGTGACTTGCTGTTGTGCGTTGGGGTGGGGTGCTCCCAATATTTATTTGAATTACTGTGGAATTCCCACCCTGGCTCGTTTTTGTAGGAAGTGAAATTAGTGATAGAGAGAGGTAAAGCTCCGAGCCCCCAGTCAGCAATACCGACAATTAAATTATTAAGAACACAAAGGTGAAATCCAAAAGAATAACAATTTAATACAAATTAAACGATATTAATTTCTCAACCAATCTACTTCCTCTCGACCATGTGACAACCTATTTCATCACGTGATTATAGTGTGAGATGGCTTCCCCTGTACTTGGTTTCTACTCATCTGTGTTTACTACGCCAATTGCTTTCCTCCTTCCGGCGTTCTCTGATTCTTCCTGTCCTCTTCCCCTTTTGTCTTCTTTTCTCCGCCTCCTTTTCTTTCTCTCTTTCTCCTTCAACGAGGCTTGTTCCCCGCCTACTTCTATTCTCTATTTCTCCTTCAACGGAGCTTGTTCTCCGCCTACTTCTATCCTGTCTCTCTGAGACTCGGGACTTGACTATTCTGTCCCCAAAAGCTTCCTACGAAAAACACAAGGAAGTTAGCATTTGTGTTAGCCATCTCGCTCACACTAAATCAACAATCAATCAATCATCAGATCAAGGTTATCTACATATTTGGTCACGCATTCGTGCACATCGAAAAACACACACGTTCTTATAGAAACAACGTTGCAATAAGAGCAGTATCCTACTTATCATACAGAAATCACTAAATTGCGTCACATTAATATATATATATATATATATATATATATATATATATATATATATATATATATATATATATATATATATATATATATTCTTAATCTCATTATTCTCAACAATATCACAATAATCCGACGCATTTCTGTACTTTACACTCCCACAAGTGTACACAAATATTCAAATATCCATATTATTTAAATTTACACACTGCAACTATTTCCAAAGTTACAATTTAATTCAACAATTGCAAAATCTAGAATATCACATGAGTAAGTACACTAGTTTACTACGAAGTAACTAAATAGCGAAATACAATATTAATTCTGACGAGCAAGCAATCTACATAATCATAGCTCATTTCTCAAGTACGCATGTAAATTAAACAATTATAGGGTAATTCTACGTCCTAACGATTCTAGTAAGTAAATATACATACTGCACTTAATTACAGTTACAATGCCGTAACATTCTGCAACAAGAGAGCAAATAACTCACTGACCTTTACGGAGCTTTCTGTCCTTAGAATGTACTTAGAATTTTCCCGCCAAATCACGAGTGGCTCCCTCGGAGTGAGTATATTCTGCTTTACCAGTACGACGGCTTACAAATCACTAATTCGTTGTCAGTTCAAATGACTGTTAAGTTCTGGTTAGAATTGATGGCCCAACCCTTCCTCAGTTCTGATTGGATATCAATTCTACCCCCAGTCGGTCTCGCTTAACAGACGAGCCTCAGGCCATCTGCCAAAGCGGGGAGATTTACAATAGCGTTGAGGGTCCTTTGTTCTCAGAACAAAGCTTCTAACATCTATATGCTAGTGTTAACACCTAACGGGGGGTTCTTGTACAAACAAAATCGCCGTAACAGTGCAGGGTCGACATACTCATTGCGCTAACCCATTCCTTTGTTCCGACTTACGTAATCGCGGGCAGGCAAACGTGACAGTAGTAAACTAGTGCACTTATTCATGTGATATGTTAGAATTTACATATGCTTGAATTGTGAATTTGGAAAATGATTGAAGTGTGTAAGATTACTTAATATGGATGTACAGCAATATCAGAGCATGGATATTTGAATATTTGTGTACTTTGTATGAGTTGTAATGTAAACAAATGCCCCTGCTTGCTGTGATATTGTTAGTATACTGGGATTAGGAATATGTACTGATGTGACGCAATTTATTGATGTATGTATGAGTAGTAATTGTTACCGTGCTTTCATTACGACGTTGTTTTACCATACAAGAACGTTTGAGTATTTCGATGTGAATGATTGCGTCACCGAAATGTAATAGCTGTTATATGATGATAGGCTGGGTGTAGTGTGAGATGAGAGGCCTAAGGAAAATATTGTACCGTCCTTGTGTTTTCACTGGAAGCTTTTGGGGGGACAGAATTTCCGGTTCAGTGAGTCCCTAGTCTCTATGAGCGGAGACGGAAGCAAGACTAGCAGAGCAGTTGGAGTCGACAACTCTGTTCGGTAGAGAGTCGATGAGGAGGAGGAAAAGGAGTCCGGAAGAGAAAGTGGAGAAGGATAAGGAATATAGAGAAGTCGAGGAGGAGAAGGAATTTGGAGAAAATCGGGAGGAAGAAGAGAAGGAATTGGAGGAATAGGAGAGAAGAATACAGATGAGTAGAATACAAGGACAGGTGGAAAGCTATCTCACACTACTAATCAAATGATGCAATAAGCTATAATGGTTGAGCGGAAGGAGAGTACTTGGGAAATTTAATCAGTTGACTATTGAATTGTCATTAAATTGTTATTGGCTGAATTTCACCTTTTTGTATATTTAATAATTTAGCCGTCGGCATTGCTGACTGGGGACTCTGAGCTTTACATCTATCTTTCACTAATTTAATTTTCAACCAAACTCGAGCCTGTGTGAGACTTCTGTAATAATTTAAATGTTTAAAAAAAATGGAAGCACCCTACCCCACACCTACCACAGTGACGGCATAACAACCCGTCACGCCACAAACAGACGAATTTCTGTCCATTTTACCTGGACGAGGGGCAACCTGGCAGTTTCTTCTATTGAAACCACCAAAACTGACCATTTTGAACGAAGTCCACTGAAGAAAATTCAACTTACTATTTACAAATATAGATACTTACAGAAAGTCTGATATGCGTTCTGTTTATAGATGTATATTTTTGTAAAAGTATATTGAGATTCAATGAATTTATGTTCAACTTCCAAACACCATATAAACTCAACGGTAAATCTTCTAGCACACCACAAATATGGCTGATGATGACGTCATTCGGGAACTATCTATTGGAAGTCTTACTTCTGGATGATGATGAGGACGATGATGGCACAAACGGTTAACAATAACAAAGGGCGAGAACCCGACGACAACGCATGTCACTTACGATGCCCTCAACAGTTTGCTTCAATCTGATGCCGCATAACATGTATTCGATTATTTCTAATGACATTCGATGACTGCGTTAACGCGGCCTCAACAGCTGATTGCCGTTATTAGGCCAATATGAAACGGCTTTATCCAATCATTGCTTAATAATAAGAGAGTAGGTTATCTGATATCAATCCGTCTCATGACAGTGCGTGAATACTGCAGTATCATATCGTCATGATATGTTGCCCTTGTGTTTCTAGCTACACGTCAGTGAAGCTTTCGTTCCATAAACTATTTGTGGTTAAAGCTTGTAATTTTAAAATGAAGGAGATATTGGAGATCACAGTATACTTATGTACCTATTTCGATAATTACACTATATGTTTTGCCATATGACTTCAACTTGTCACAGAATAAACTATACATGGTAATTAATTCTAACTGACTGGAGTGCCGATATTACGATGTTGTAATTGCAACAGGTGAAAACAAAAAGACAAGCACAGGTGGCTGGCGCCAGGGCCAAAGAGAGCGATCACGGGCTCTGGGGTAAGAAACACCCGGGCCTCTCCTAGTTCTTATTCAAGCAATTTTTACTTTTATTTTTTCTTGCCCCCCTGGCGCAAGTTTATTGTTGAAACATAAGCGATGGCAAGAAAGCAGAAAAAAATCGTAACAAGTAACAAAAGTTTCTCAGATTACTGTTATTACCCGCTCTGGCACTTGACCCAGTCTACCACATTATGAAAGTGACACGGTTAGTAACTTGGAAATACCACGTTCAACACCTGTCCATGAGGACACGCAGCCATACTGTATGGCATATTTTGCCCCTGATACATGTTTCTATTCATAAAGCAATCGTTTGCTCTTATGCGCTGGACCAAACTGAAGTTACAGGTCCCAACAAGTAAGAATTGCAGAAATGTATAACCTGCCACCATAACTATTATCCTTCGTCTTGGTAAAACAAACAAAAAAACCCAAAGGAAATCTCTGTAAATCCCCCCCCCCCCGGAATCTGAAGCTTCACTGAATCTTTTATATATTTTTTGCGGGGGGTGGGTGGGGGAGTGCGCGAGAGAAGTTTCTAAACTCGCCAGAATGTGAATAACGTTATTGACTAACCAATCGGGAGACAAATAAGTTACTAGTTATCAACATATCATACTGATTAAAAGGATTTATTGTGACAGGTTTACAAAATGAGAGAATTTGAACTCCATAACTCTGACAAATCAAATATGCTGTCTTTCTACCCAAGCAATCCCAATACAACATTTGATGTGGAAATTTTGATTAATGATTATGGAAGTATTGCAATTTTATAAATGCATTTTTAATTTTGCTTAAAAAGTAACTTTTAATTATAGAGCACCGCCTATTACCTATATGATTGATCTTTTTTATATATTAAAAACATGTTTTCTTATGAGATTCTTTAGATAGATAATTGTTGAGATACTCGCGTTCTATAGCTTACTCTGTTTTTAAGTACGGTTCCACCCAAAAAACAGGAACAAAATGATTTTGTTTTTATTGTATGCATAGAGCTCAAGTCTCCGTTTCGTGGCATTTTCCACACAGTTAAATACAATTTATGTATGATATTCATAAATATTTTGTCTTTCGGAAATTAAATTATTGGGTTCAATAACCGGCATCTTTGGTGACAAATGGCTATTCGGTTTCGCCAGACCCTTTGTATTTATATTCGTCACTTTAATTATCCTACCTTGTGCTTCGCTTCTTCTCAAGTTATTGGACAGTTCTACCTTTATATTTCTATATTTCTTTCTCTCTCTGTCGTTATATATATATATATATATATATATATATATATATATATATATATATATATATATATATATATATATATATATATATTCTTTTGTGAAGGAGGTAAATGATGTTGCATATCCAGAAATTGTACCAATATTTTTTTCAGGACACACCCAACAATAACCTGATTTGAAGCAAAGAGAAACTGAGAGATGGAAGACAAATATCAAAATAAATACAATAGCCTAAAACATCTGATAATTAATTGCACAACACATTCTTATAGGGAGATGTAAATCAAGGTGTGAGAGGTCCATAAACTAAAACAATGATATGGGTGTGTGTGTGTGTGTGTGTGTGTGTGTCCCTCCAATATGATACAATTGAAAGTTAACGAACCATGTCAACCAGGAACTATAAATCTCGATATTTGTTTTTTTGTCGGGAAACTCTGAAAACTGAACTTCAGCTAAATCCTCTTAAAGTAAAGCTACATATCAAATTAAGTTACAATCCATGAAGTCTTTCAACAATTAATGCGCAGAAACAGTTTGTGACGGGCGTAGCATGGCGTGGCGTCCTGCGTTGGCTAAGTATGTGTATATGTGGTTTAACAGCACGTCAGCACATCAAAACCATTTAGTGCAGATGACCGATGATTATGGTAGGTTACAAACTCACCTTGTTTCTCAAAATAGAATTTGATATAATTTACCTACACGTTGCTTTCATGCAAATAGATACTATTGGGGGGAATCACAGTACTAATGCAGCTTCCACAAGGAACCAATGCAAACGCCATATTAAAAATTAAATAACTTTACATTTCCGAAGGGGCCCCGAGTGACCGAGTGGTCTAAAGCGCTCACAGTTACGGATCACTGCCATCTCGCCTCTGTCTGCTTGGGGTCGAGTCCTGGGTTTGGCCAATGTGGGTATGTGAGAAAGCTTGCAAGTAGTTTCTCGTGGGTCGGTGGTTCTTTCAGGGGTTTTCCCGGGTTCTTCCTGTCCGACATGTATAGCCTATATTGTGCTCAAAAATGGCGTTGAACCATACAACAAACAAATACATTTCTGAATAATCATGATCAAACCAATATTTATAAATATAGACACGTCTTCGATGGCAGTTTCTGGAGAAAACCATAGGAGCCCCGGCATTTTCTTGACCCGTATGTGTTTTCAATTCCGCATCTAAGACTAAGGTGCTAATTTCAGTTAAGAGTTTTCCAAACTCAGGTCTGAAAAAGGACTGAAATTTCATTAATAAAACAGTCTCTGTTTTTATTGCAGTTACAACCCCAGAATAAGAGATTTATTGAATTCTTACTTTCATTATCAACCCATCCTGGCCATAGTTTTGCCCGTCACCCCTGCCGGGGTATAGGCCTCCCACAAAAGATAGCCAGAGGCTTCTGTCCTGTGCCATCCCTTCAAGCTGACTCCAGGTGTGACACATCTTAGTGATGACTGCCTCAAGGTCGCGTCGCCAGGTGTTTCTTGGTCGTCCCCTTCTATGCTTGCCTTGAGGGTTCCATTTCAATGCCTGTCTGGTAATGTTGGTTGGCGGCTTACGTAGGGTGTGTCCTATCCAACCCCACCTTCTCTTCTTGATCTCGTCCTCTACTGGAAGCTGGGAGGTTCTGTGCCACAGGTTGGTGTTGCTGATGGTGTCTGGCCAGCAGATCTGAAGAATTCTTCTTAGGCAGCTGTTGATGAAGGTCTGAACTCTCTTTACTGTTGACTTAGTGGTTCTCCAGGTCTCAGCTCCATACAGTAGGGCTGACTTCATGTTGGAGTTGAACAGTCTGATCTTAGTAGTTTAGGAAATTTCATTGGAGCTCCAGATATTCTTGAGCTGTATGAAAGCTGCTCTCGCCTTTCCGATCCTTGCCTTGACAACTGCATCTGTGCCACCCTGCTGGTTGATAATGCTGCCCAGGTACGTGAAGGATTCCACCTTTTCCCTGCAGTGTTACTGGGTTGTTGCTGCCATAATTGATCTTGAGGATCTTGGTCTTGCCTTTGTGGATGTTGAGGCCAACCTGTGCTGATGTGGCTGCCAGTATGTCGGTCTTGTCCTGCATTTGCTGCTGACTATGGGACATGAGTGCTAGGTCATCGGCAAAGTCCAGGTCCTCAAGTTCACTCCACATTGTCCACTGGATCCCATTTCTCCGCCCATTGGTGGACGTCTTCATAATCCACTCGATGGCGAGAAGGAAGATAAACGGCGACAGCAAGCAGCCTTGCCTCACGCCAGTCTGCACTAGGAAGCTGTGTGCTGTCCTGCATGAATGACTCTGCAGGACATTCCGTTGTAAGTGTTCTTGATCATGTTCACCAGCTTGGTTGGGATGCCATAGTTGCGAAGAAGTTTCCAGAGTGTCTCTCTGTCCACGCTGTCGAATGCCTTCTCATAGTCGACAAAATTGATGTAGATTGAAGAATTCCACTCCAACGATTGCTTGGCTATGATGCGAAGAGTAACTATTTGGTCCGTACACGATCTGTTCTGCCGGAAGCCCGCTTGCTCATCTCGTAACTGTGGGTCAACGGCCTCCTTCATCCTCTCCAAGAGGACCCGGTTGAAGACTTTCCCTGGTACTGATAAGAGTGTGATTCCTCTGTAGTTGGAGCAGTTGCTGAGGTCGCCTTTCTTTGGGATCTTGATGAGGTGTCCCTCCTTCCAGTCAGTCGAAATTTCTTCTTCCCAGATCTTCTCAAAGAGGTGGTATAGCATTTCCACTGAAGCATCTAAGTCTGCTCTGAGGGCTTCTGCTGGGATGCCATCAGGTCCAGCTGCCTTGTCGTTCTTCAGCTGGGTGATGGCTTTCCTGATCTCGTCTCTGGTGGGATTGTCACAGCTTATGGGGAGATCTGCATCGGCTGGATGGATTTCTGGGGGATTTAGTGGGGCTGGCCTGTTCAACAGTTCTTCAGAATGTTCTGCCCATCTCTTAATTTGGTGTTCTGTACTTGCTATGGGCTTTTCCTGCTTGTCCTTTACGGGTCTCTCTGTTTTGCTGTACTTGCCAGACAGCTTCTTGGTGATGTCATACAGCTTCTTCATGTTTCCACTTCTTGTCGCTTCTTCTGCCTCTGCTGCCATTCCTTTAACATAGTTTCTCTTGTCTATCTTGATGCTTCTTTTCACTTCTCTGTGGGCGTCAGTGTACTCTTTTTGTACCTTTACTTTTGTAGTTCCTGTCCTACTGCTATTTACTGCTGCTTTTATTCTGTTTACGCTCCTGAATTTTGCGCAATGTTTCAGCTGGAATCCATTCTTTCTGTTGGTGCTTCATGGGGCCTAGTACTTTTTGGCATGTTGATTTTATTACCTCTTTAACTTTCTGCCATCTGTTGTTTACATTGTCTTCCTCATCTTCAAGAAGCTCTTGTAGTGCTTGGTACTTGTTGCTAAGCGTATTCATCTTTAGTTTTTGCATCTTTCAACAGGCTGATGTTATACTTTGTTTTCTTCTCTTTTGTGCCCATCCAGTTCTTCTCCAGCTTAAGTTTCAGCCTTGCGACAACTAAGTGGTGGTCAGATGCCACATCTGCTCCCCTCTTCACCCTCACATCTTGCAGGGATCTTCTGAACTTCTTGGCTATGCAGATGTGGTCGGTCTGATTTTCTGTCACATGGTCTGGTGATATCCATGTGTTCTTGTGGATTATCTTGTGGAGAAAGATGGTACCCCCAATGACCAGGTTGTTCAATGCACAAAGGTCCGCAAATCTCTCTCCATTTTCGTTCATCTCGCCCAGGCCGTGGATCCCCATGGTTTGTTCATATCCTATGTTATCTGACCCATCCTGGCCATGCAAACCCATATATACTATATTTTATGTTCACCCATTTCCAGACTCGTTCCCATTTTTCCATACAATTAGTACCGTGTGTCCTGCAATATCACATTGATATAGCACACAATTAATTTTTCTATATGTTCTCTACATTTGTTTCTCAGTACTGACCTTTCCACTGTGTGACAATCAGTATAAATCATATGTTAATCTAAAATACCTTCAAAGATGACTTCACGGTGAAAGTTGTTGTCAAAGGTTCACCGGCAGTTTTTTGAGAGGCTGGACTGTAAACAAAGGAACATGCAATGGAGCACAGATTTCACTTCCGGATCATCACCAAGGCCTTATTACTCACTGTACATTGTCGCCGAAATACACACAGACAACCACACCATAAGCTCATATTCTCGAGAATAAACAATTACCTTTAAGTCCTTACCAAAACTGCATAAATATAACTCTTCTATAACCAGCAAAATGAGAGAGGAAAAAATGTTCTAAAAATAGACTAGAACTACATTCGTGGGTACTGAACTGAAAGTACTAATTGTGACCCTATTCCACATTGTGTGCACAACAGGATTCGAAGTACAACTGATATGGAAGAATGGGAACCAGTCTAAATTAAAATAGAGAATTTATGGATTTGGATTTGTATGTTTTAAGAAAAAGAATCTTTCGAAAGCTTATCCGAGTTGTAACTGGAAAAATAGAGATATTATTTTGTTTTATTGATGGAATTTCAGTGCTTTAACATTCTTGAGTTTGGAACACACATTACTGACATTAGCACTTTACTCTTTGATGCGGAATAGAAGCACATATTTCAAATACATGTAGGTCCAAAAGTGCCGCGGAACATATCCGTTTCTATACACAGAAGATATCATCCAGTCTTCTTCCATACTAATAAATATTGGTTTGATCATGAGCACTCAGAAATTTAAAGTTATTGAATTTTTAAATATCATGGTGTTTGTATAGGTTCACTATGGTAACTGAATTAGTACCGTGAGTCCTTAATCTGAACTATATCTTCTCCTCTGAACTTTCTTGCTCTGCTCATACCAGTGTGTACAAAATAACACTCATACCAGTGTGTACAAAATAACACTCATACCAGTGTGTACAAAATAACACTCAAAGATAAAATAATAGACAGATTCAATAAATACAAGATATAAAGACATATTGTATGGTCTTTAAGTCCTCTGATTTGGGGAGAGTAGTGATTTGTCGACCAAGAGGATAATTGATGTATTGTTCACTCTAATAAAAACAGCAAATAAAAACTATATTTCAAAGTAACCTCGGTTAATTGTTGTAATTTGCGTCTTGCATTTTCATTCCTCGTTTCAGTAAATTATTATGGTTTTGTTTTATTCTCATTCGTGTGTAAATTTATATACTTCGCAATCCTCTTTTTGGGCTCTCTTTTCTTACATCAATTTATTGTTCATTCGTTTGTTCGTACTATCATTCCTATTTTCTTACGTGTGCTGTTTTACTTATCAACTTATGTAAACTACCTTTGTTTATTCGTCCGTTTAATTGTGCATTCCTTTCCAAGATAAGACTGATGAAAACGAGAATTAAATTAATTAGATTATAAATTGCAATCTCACTAATAATTACTTAGAACACAAAAAACCGTTAGAAGAAAAAAAATCGTCAAGGTACGTAGCTACATTTCAATTGATAAGCCGTTGTTGTGGAATTCTTGAATATTATTTAAACTTTTCACAAACGAAAAGATATGCGATTTAAAACTGTTTATGCATTAACTTTTTCAGACATCAGAAATATTGTTTGCGCCACAGTGGCATGAAATATTAATCAGTAAGCAAAATATATTTTGTATTAAGAAAAACATTACGAAATGTTGAGAAATATCTACGTAGAAGATCATCCTTTACACGCATCTGGACCTTTTATATTTAGATGCTCCGCCATTAACTTCTGTTGAAGCAGGTGGGTGAAAAAGGTGACGTTGCTTCTGAGTGTTTTATATCTTTTGTTCCAGCAATAATTAATTAGTTTTTAATTAAGTATTATTTGATAAACAAGATTACCCAGATATTAGCCGTAACCATGCTGTCGGGGACGGCGGACAAGGATATCACTCACATGCCCCTACATTGTCATGATGCGATAGACAGAACATACGATTTATACGAGAAGAGTGACACGTAGGTTCTAAACCACTTATGTTGCTCTAAAAGACACGTAGCCTTAGACCTGATACGTACATTTGAACGGATCAATCATTATTGTGCCCTTTGAAACATCTATATCCTATAAAAGGTTTAAGACTTGATATGTATGAGTGGACAAGATTAACCTATTGTGTCTTTCGTAATATATATATATATATATATATATATATATATATATATATATATATATATATATATATATATATATATATATATATATATATATATATTGCGAGGTGGAAAATGTTAATACCTTTTGACAATCTTAACTAGGAGGGAAATTTCATTCGGCTGGAAAATTTACTACATTTTATAGTGACTATATTTTACCTATGTGAAACATAATTGTACAGGTAAATATAGTTTTTCACGTGTACGAAATCAATACTGAATATGTTATTTTTAAAAAAAGAATTCCACGTGCGTGAAGACGAGACGAACCTATGTGAAAAATGCATGTGTGTAAAAACGATACTTGTATGTCAATTTCTTTTACATGAAATTAGTTTTTACCCATGTGAAATACATTATTTATAATGTATTTATTATTAATTAATTAATTATTAATATTATAATGTAATAATTAATGTATTAATTAATAATGCATTATTATATATGTAAAGGTTTCACATGCTATAAATAAGCAAGATTTTCATATACGAGAAAGAAAAATAAACTTTCATCACGTACGTAAAATTCTTTTCGCATATGTAAGATAGTTTTCCCCACATATTCGCATGCATAAATGAATGTTTATACAGTTGCTGTAGAGTAAGTACCATGTTCGGATGCACGATGAATTAGTTACTTGGCAACTTTAAAATACCTGTGTTTCAATCCACTGACTTTAGTTTCCACTCGTATAATGTCGCAAAGCTGTAACCCAATTTTTCTGTTCTAGATCTTAATGGCTTTCTGTCAGACTGTATCATAGGAGCTCGTATCGTTGCTTGCAATTTAACTATATGTCATACATACATTTTAAAATAATTTTATTCTATATGTATGCCTAACAATTTAAGCAACGATAAGAGCCCCTGTCTATTGTATGATAATTAAGTCCCCGCGCCCCCCCCCCCCCCACCACCACCACCACAGCATTGATTCCATCCAAGTTTTCCCGTTGGGGGTCCAAGCGTGCTATCTTTAGGAATGAATTACTTAACTTCTTCACAATTTGAAATTAGTATTAATGTGACGTGTCACTTAAGACGTAAGTTCATGTTGTCACCATGGTTATATATTCTGTGACGCTCGTTAAAATTACTCTCAAGTAACGCCCAGGTAATTAAATAATGATCTGTACTGGCCTGCGGCAACGCCTTCTGTCGCCAAGTCGTTTCAGATACATTTTTAACATCTATAGTTTCCCCTCGGAATTAAACAGTTGAAATTCTCGCAAACATCAACCTAGTCATAGTTGTGTGCTCCTTCTTCTACAGTATTTACCCGTAAGCCATGATTTTTGTATATATATAATCCTACTTTGTTAATAAAAATGATCGCATAGGACACATCATTTCTTGTTGGGTACAAGTCATATTTTCAAACAATTTTGAATTAACTTTAAGTAGGTCGCCGCAGGCCCAGCCCTAGGATGTGCGGGGTCCAAGGCAACATGCGGGGCCCCAAGCAAACTGTTTGCATTACGGAGTTGATTTGCTGAAAGCACGGGGCCCAAGGCGGTTGTCTAGATCGCCTTGCCCTAGGACCGGGCCTGGGTCGCCGTCACAGGGTCTTGATTGCTGGAAACAATTACATACCAAGATGTACCAACGTTTAAACTGTGCACTTCCATTCAAACATTTATTTATATTTTGAATTACATTGCTCTTTTCATAAATCGCAAAAAAAAAGAGTTCTCCCTTTGCTTTAAACTCAGCACACTTTTTCTGTACATGAATGCAAACAAATAATGTAGAGACTTATAACATAAGGTAGCTTAACATTAACAAATTTCACAATTTAAGGTCAAGTAGTACTTAACTGTAGATGTCTTACCCGTGGTACATTTTGTATAGTAAGCTTCATGACGCACGACCCACAACCCAGTTTTCACGTAGGACAATGGGGATCCGATTTTAATCATATTGCCCCACAACCTGGCTTTATTTGCTAATTGACATCATATGATGTGGGCAAAATCACAGGGGCTCGTATCGTAGCTTACAAGTTACCTGTCATAAATATACTATATAATAACTACAAGGGACGACACTTCTCTCCTTTCTCACTCGACCTATTTAAGAATAAATGCTGATATTTCAAGCTAAGCTTTGCAAAGCTCAATAAATTTGGTACCCATATTTAGCTCAGGCATTCGACTGTGTATCCCTATCCAATGTTTGACTTAATATCATACCTTTAAAGAATGCCAGACCAATTTCCCACGCTACCGCTCGACATGGCCCTGTTCGTGCCCTCTTAATATGCAAGTAAAACCCCGCTGAATGAAATATTGGTTTAAAGAAAATGACGTCCTACATTTATTTATAACTTATTTTCAGTTGGCCAATGAGAAGGCAGTATTCCATTCAGCGCGTTTGTCTTGCATATTAAGCGGGCGCGATCGTGGCCATGTCGAGCAGTAGCGTGGGAAAATAGTATGGCATTCCTTACAAGTATGATAGTAAGTCAAACTTCGGATAAGCATACAAAGCCGTATGTCTGAGTTAAACATCCGTACCAAATTATTACGATACGCGAAATATCAGCGTTTATTCTTAAATAGGTCCCGGGCCCCGAGTGGTTGAGTGGTCTAAAGCTCTCTCCGTTACGGATCCCTGCCATCTCACCTCTGTCTGCGTGGGTTCGATTCTCGGATTCGGCTAATGTGGGTATGTGAGAAAGCTTGCCAGTAGCTTCTCGTGGGTCGATGGTTCTTCCAGGGGTTTCCCGAGTTCTTCCTCCGCCATTAATACTGGCCACCATGTATAGCCTATCGTGAGCTGAAAAACGGCGTTAAACCCTACAACAACAACAACATAAACAGGTCCATCGAGAAAGGAGAGAAGTGTCCTTCCTTGTAGTTATTGAATAGTACATGTTTGACAGGTAAATGGTAAGCAACGATACGAGCCCCCGTTGGCAAAATCGCTTATCCGGCCCTCTCCCTGAAGCAAGTTGCACATGACTTAAAGGTCAACGGCCATAATCCAACATTTTCCTATTTATATCAGATTTGCATTACATGATTAAAAATAGTTATTCTCGCACAAAAAAAATTATCAAGTGTAAAGAAGAAATAATAATTGAATTACTCGAAATAGAAATATACGACGCTGTTACTTCCCCTTAGTTAGGATTTCCCACCTATGGAGGACGCAACCGGAAACGACGTACATTTATCCCTACAAGACTAAGTACATGCTTCTTGTTGTCGAAAAATAAAACACTATAAAATATGGATAAGGAATATTTAGATGAAACTAATGAAAACTAATTTACTGTTCAGCCTTATATCGGTATGCGTGCACGACGTACTACTGTTCCATTGTTTAAATTTATATTGAAAATTCCTGTTAATACAGGTACAAAGAATTAATGCTGGCTTTCCTGTGTCGGCAGACTTTATAAAAAAAAGATGAAAGAAATAGGCACACTTAAAGAATCCAAAGGAACCAAACTTGACTTCCTTTTGTCGGCCGACTTCAGAATAAAAAATCGGCACACTAAAAAGATACCAAAGTCAAGTTTCCGGGGTTGGTTTGCATTGTAATAAAATAACATATGTATTTGATATCCTGTCGATAAGTTTAAAGAATGAGTTTATTGCTCCCTGCCAGTTGTGTTTATCACCCGGGCTTCTATTTGTTTGCCATATGTAATCATAAATTATGTTTGATGGCAAATAGTATACACAATAATAACTTGATGTAATAATACTTTTGCAACCCATGCTAGCAAAAAGATTATCATTTGCACCCACATTGAATGTATTTTAAAATAATGACTTTTATATTTGCGAGATACAGACTTATAGTTAACCTGGATACAATACAATCTGGGCCAGTTTGCAATAAGTAACTTATCATGCGTAAATGGCAGGTGCCTTCAAGCAATCGGGTGATACTTTCGTCTCATTTGCGATTTTGTTATTTGACATAAGCGATACACGCTACACTGAGGATGCATACACAAGCCGGCATCTGCTACATATACAGAGTTCGTGGATATATATTTTTTTAAAATAATTTTCGCATGATGAATAAAGAAGGAATATATGATAACAATGCAAGGTTAATTTCTTTCATTTTATTTTCAAAAAAGTGAATGTTTATCAATTTATTTTGTACCATGATTGGGGGGGGGGCACAAATTAAACACAAAATTATTTCCTTTCAAATTTGTACGGAATAATGGAGCAAATATGATTGACGATATTAACCAGTAATGACAAGTTTTCAATTTACGTGCGCACACACTAAGACAACTTGAAAAATAAAAACAAACAATAAAATTAACTGGTAAGAGCTTCATATTGCAGCAACTAAATACTGACAAAATGCTCATCATTATTCTCTCTCTCTCTTTCTCTCTCTCTCTCTCTCTCTCTCTCTCTCTCTCTCTCTCGCATGTGTAATCTAGTATGCATTGTATGCAATTGTGTTACAAGGTGAAGCCTAAAATTAAGTATAATTGTTATAATATCTCATGTACACTATCCTTAGCAAAATGTATACGTATTATGTAGAATATTATCTGTTACGTATTTTTGTTTTATAAATGATTATTGATAATTTGACCGGAAGACTTAAATTGAGAATGTCGTTGTGCAGATGTATATATATTTTAGTATAAAAAATGTATATAAATATTTGAATTAGAACAAGCAAGACATGTGAGCTTGTGTTTTCTCTCATAAATATGTACGTTACGAAGCATGATTATTTTCTTTCAAAAAATATCAAAATAGTTTGTTTAAATTTAGTTTTTTTTTCCCCCTAAAACCTATCTTATATAGCATCTACTTTTTGTTGAAGAAAAAGAACGTATAAACTATTGTTAAGTTTGGACGAACTGTATTTCGAGTTGGGCCGAATTGTCTTTGGGCCAAATTCACCATAATCCGGCATAAATGATACAACTTTCCCATCCCTCCCTATTCGATCCCACAGATTAAATCCACTTTTTTCTGGTAAACATGGTTTTTCGGATAAAGAAAGAATGCTTTTTCCCATCATCACTCATTTGGTTACATCCGTATGCAACACAGTGCACCATATTTGCTGCACAAAAGCACGATTGTACGCTATATCACATAGGCATTTACGTGGGGAAATTAAGCACTTGAATGGCTAGGTTGAATAGAAGGGATAAATGTACGTCATATCCGGTTTTGGCACGTGGAAACTACCGATTGTTTACGGAGATTGCCGAATGATTTTTTCATTTTATAAAGTGGAGTTTTAAGTCTAATTAAACATTTTTATGGTGTGAATACATAACCAGTGCGTTTTGTTTATAACTATAATAATACCACACGTTTGTACAATATAGGTGGCCAGTGTCCTTTAAAGTAAGCAGTTCCCTTGTGAGCCACATTTTGTTATGTTATTAATCATTCGCAACCTGATTTGCCGGCCCTGCCATGGGTCAACGAGATAAGGCGGTGCTAAGGTTGATTGACATCTCAGGAAGGACTTTTCAGCAAAGCAACGCGAATATGAAGACTGGGCTTGGTAAAGCCATTCTGCACGATGATCATGATATGTCAAAAAGCAAAACATCGTGGCCTAAGTTTTTAAGGACGTTTTTGTCTGACAAACTCCTTCAAGCCAATAATCAGAAAAAGGTGCAGTTTTGTTCGTTTTACTAGTATGTAAAGTGTTAACGTTCTTATGAGAGTTTTGTTCATAGTTATATATTTTTATTTAGAGCAACAATTTAGCACAAGTCACACTGGTCATGTAGGCATTCAACACCGACTATTTCAGTAATAGGTGTCATTTGTTTTTCAAATGTGATTAAAAATACCATTAAGTGGCAAGTATTGACTTCATTTGGATTCGTACACATCCATATTCCTTATTTAGTCATATGATTTCAGCTGTCGTTTAACATGCCATTCTCTACCTAACATTACCGAAATAAGAAGTTTTATGTAGTTGGAAATAATAATTGGGTCTGGTAATCTCAGTACAGAATTTGCGAAGGTTAAGATCAAACCTGATTGTTAACCCTTATTATTCAAAATGAGGTGTCTTTCCTCTAAAACAAAAATTCACCTAGCTAGTAATTCACACACGGTCAGTTAAGACTGATAACCAACATTCTCCTGACTTGAAGGCCTATCAACAAACAAAAAAGCAGCCAGTAAATCGATGCCAAACTGGGAGGGTCAAAGGAAAGTATTGACAGAGAATCTATTTTTTCAATGACCTACGTGAGTCATCTACACCAACCCAAATACCAACCTCGTTACTAATCTCCCTGCATAACAAACTGGTTAATTAAATTTTCAATTCGGCACCCAGCATGAAACATCTAGCCTTAACAATAAATATGTAATAATAGTGGGCATATTTCATTCAAGTACTGTAATAAAATGGAAAATATTTATGCATTTAATTCTACCACTGTAAAACATCTAAAATATTTATGCATTTAATTCTAGTACTGTAAAACATCTAAATTGTTTTGAACGAGATGCATCAAATTCATATGGGGACATTTTAATTGATGACACCAAAATCAGAATAATTAAGAGAATAATAGTCATTTACATAAAATATGATAAAAACATTTTTTTTTTAGGTTTCAAGATGAAATGTAATAAAACAAGAACTTTGATAATATGAACGTACGAACGTATATGAATTAGGAAAAGTTATGATTAGATTTGCTCCAGTTTGGCTTGATGTTTAGCGGCACATAAATACACGAAAGGTTATTCCACGCCAATAGAAATGGAGTAAAGTGTTTATCTATAGACAAACCAAAGCAGCAGACCCCGTCTGGTCTGATCTGGTTTAATTTAAATTTTCGAAAAATTAACTTTGCTTTAAATTTCTGTTTGATCTTAGATGTCGAAATTTTTTAAAACTAAGTTTGTGTTCAATGAAATAAGGCTGAAAATCACATTTAAAGACAGACATATCTCGATGTATGTAGGGTTTCCTCGTCTAAAATAGAGCTTGACTACGCTAATATGATCACGTGACAAATAGTAATCTAAGGCGTGAGTGGATGCTTATGCTGTCACATTAATTTATGTGAAAATAAAATACTACGAGCTGGTGTCGCGGATGGGATGAAGTAGTTTTAATACATATTAATGTGCTATCATCTATGAATAGCGGTTTTAACATGCTGTTTTAGATAAACTGGATAAAGCAAATATTTTTGTGCAATGGGATCGTGGAGGTCATCTCAAAGTGTTTCCGACTGAAAGTGTTCATTGTAACGTCTCTCTCTCCCTCTCTCTCTCTCATAAAATAATAAAAGAATGATCCCTCTGTTTATTTATGACACACAACATACTGTTATGTATATTTAATTTTCTTTGGTTATTTGTTAGTTTTAAAATATATATATATATATATTTCTTTATAAGTTATTGTAAAGTTAAAATTGTATGTTGGACTTAACCTTGTCCAAAATCAAGTTTATTTTCTACTTACGTAAACATGTTTATTTGGGTATGGGTCTAGGTTATTGGAATTCCCCATACAGTTTACCTGGCGTACCTGACATAGTCCAATTTATATATTATAATTTTAGTAACAGACCTTCTAATTATAGTTAACATTTTATTCTGCAAACATTAATAACTTTCAAGGTTATTTTCCATTAGGTATTTTTTTAAATAGAAAATATTCATTGTGATTTGAGGTAAAGAGGAAGACTACATAGCCTTCTAACTGGAAAGATTATTAATTCGTGATTTAAGATCTAGCAGAATCAATTCTGTATTATTATTGTGTCCACAGTTCATTTGGGATGTAATTTATTTCTTCAAATTATTTAATTCAGTGGGGGGGGGGTCCTCTGGAAATACAGATTGTTCATCAAAAAATAATATCCTTGGACAGAGACGTTCACTAGGATTTATAGTGAATTAAAACATGGAAAGATATTAGGCAGTCGAAATCTTGGGGCCTCCCCCGCAAATTATCTCCTAATACGTTTTATCAATATTATTTTGATCCGTTGTCGCGGGGCCCCTAGGCCGGTGCCTACTCTGCCTATTTGGTAATCGGGCAGTCATAAAGTACGACACCCTGCAGAATGCATCTGCAGTCCATACAGTGCGCACTAATGTAACGTGATGTTGAGTACAACTGAAATTTGGCTTAACTAGAACAGTTACTTAAATTAAGCAACATTAATGACATTTGAAAGTTTCTTTGGTTATGTAGATAGCACACACTGTAGTCATGTACCCAGTTAAAGGGTGAACAGGATATTGACACCTTCACTCTCCATGTTGACACCTTCACTCTCCATATTGACACCTTCACTCTCCATACTGACACCTACACTCTCCATATTAATGTCTAGTAACAATAACTTTATTCATTATATTGAATGCATATCTGTTCCTCCATCATTAATGTAAATAATGTGATTTAATTTGCTGCTGACATTGACTGGAAATTGTGATACCATCTAGGTTAAAGAGTATTAATAATCCAGCGTTTGTATAACGGTTTGAGATCCCCCTCGTTCTCTCATATCAGTTTAATTTAAGCCATTTTCAATATATGTTGGAAACATCCAGCTCCACTGTATATTTCACACTGTCTTCTACATCTTCTTTGTCCGTCTTATTGATAAAAAGAATCCCATCAAGTACAGGTAGATTTTCCACAAAACACATTTCTTTTTCTGGAATATGTCTTCGATAACCCTAATGTTTACATGGAATAATGAGCTTCTACGGTAACAGCCACAGTTGTTCGGATATGTAGATACTATTCCTATTCTTTATTTACAGAAGTCAAATATGATGTCACTTGTTTAAAAACTGGAAGTTTAACTTACATTATTTGACACGTACTTTATGGGGCAGAAAGTTGCATTTTTACAAGGACAACACTCCTTTTGAGCTTCCTGATACTTGTAAAACAAAAATTCATATTATGCAGTGATGTTCCTTTAATATGGCAATACACCATGTGGTTATCTATGTGAGTTATGACTCATATCTACTATCTTGGAGATTAAGTCCTCATAACCATCATGACATGTTGGTGCAATGTGAGTACTGTCCAGAGTAACACCTAGGTTTCGTACTGACTGTGTGAATTTAATGTTGGTGTTGCTGATATTTATTATTTGAGGTAAAGGATGTGAATGAGAAAGTATTTGTTTTGTGATCAAAATGGCCTGAGTTTTATCATCATTCATCTGCAGCTTGTTACATGTCATCCATGATTTCACATCAGAAATGCACCTCTCTGCACCTTGGATGATAGCATCAACTTCAGTTGGGGGCTAGATTTGTATATTTGGGTGTCATCAGCGTACAATTGGTGAGACACTGGATGATGTTCTATGACACTTGAGAGTGATCGAGTGTATAGAATGAAGAGAACAGGTCCAAGAACAGACCCCTGTGGAATACCACAACATAGATCAACTGGGCTGGAGTGTATTCCATTTGCAGATACAATTTGTGTCCTGTTGACCAAGTAAGAATTCAACCACAGTAAGGCTGTATCATGAATGCCAAATACATGCTGGAAACGGTGAAGTAATATATCATGGTCTATTGTGTCAAATGCTGCAGACAAATCAAGGAGGGTGAGGACTGTAATCTTTCCGCTATCCAACGCAGAGAGAATGTCATTAATTACTTTTAGAAGAGTAGTTTCAGTACTGTGGCAAGGGCGATATGCAGATTGTACATTGCTAAAAAGACTGTTTGAATTTAGATGAGATACAAAGCTGGGATAGAACAACCTTTTATAAAATTTTTGGTATGAATGGGAGATTAGAAGATTAGAAATTGGGCGGTAGTTCCTTAAATCGTTATGGTCTAATGTTGGTTTCTTCAACAGAGGCTTTACAATGGGAGTTTTGAAAAATGAGGGGAATTCAACGGATGAGAGTCATGTATTAATAACATCAGTTAGTGAATGCAATACCGGATCTAAGCACTCAAGCAGCAGTGATGTTGGAACTGGATCAAGTTCACGTGACTTTGGTGCACTCTTCATCACGATTGTACGTACGAAATCCAGAGAGACGGGTTAAAATGCTGCTAATGGTTGCCGCTCAAAATCTGTATCCCAACTGTATGGTGACGACGAGTCAATTGAAATTGTGGTGTCAAGCTTATCTCTAATGGTTTGTACTTTGTCACGGAAGAAATCTGCAAACATGTCCGGAAGGTCGACTGGAGAGAAGGTAGTTGGAAGTGGTGTAGATTTGTTCCTTGATATTAGCTTGTTAGTAATCTCGAAAAGCTCTTTGCAGCTGGAACTTTCCATGATCTAAGTAGTGTAGCGGGCTGATTTCGCTGCATGGACTATATTTGTGACATTCTTCTTAGCGGCTTCATATATTTGCATATGAATCGCGAGTCTGGTGGAAAGCCAAAGCCTCTCAGCTTTACGGCGGTCTCTTTTAGCAGTGCGAAGCTGGTCCCTAACACTGCTATACCATGGAGAACACTTTTGAACTGATACTCTGCACTTGGTAGCTGGGGCATGTTTGTCAAGCAATGAACGCAGGCAGTTATCGAGTTGTTCTGCGGTAGGAGGTAGGCAAGTGGTTAGGTTAACTTGGATGTCGTGCATTAGTTTGGTTCTATTTATCATACGGAAGTTTGTCTTAGTAGCAGATAAAGGTGGAGGGTTAGGGACTGATACGTCAAGATGGCATATAATGCAGATGTGATCTGATGCAAGGTCATGGAATACCAGGGAGGACCGCAGAATGTTATCATCAGGTCTATGAAGAATCCAGTCCAAAATGTGACCATGTTTGTGGGTGGGTTGGTTAACTGACTGTTTGAGGTTGAAAACGCTATGAGTTTTTATGTATTTGAGTTTCCGGGACAGTCAAAGTGAAAGATGAAATCTCCAAGAATAACCAGGTTGCCACCTATCGAATTTCCATAGTCCACGAGATTCGGAAACTGCTCCAAAAAAAAAAAGAGTCTGCCAGCTTGTTTTTTCTACTAGGAGGAGGGCGGTATAGGCAGAACAAATGGACTGACCTTTGCTCTAGTGTGAGTGTGGTTTGGACTAGTTCAAACGATGTGTGGTCGAAATTGAATGTTTTGGTGTGGTTAAGACGTTTTATCATGGAGTTCTTTGTGAAGACAGCAATTCCACCTCCGCGAGAATTACGGGGGAACGACTTGATGGAGTAACCAGTGGGTGTTAGATCCGCACACTTGGGCTCATCGCCTGATGTTTTTAGCCATGTTTCTATCAGGAAAAATACGTCAATATTCTGGTCGTTGATAAAATTAACTATTTCTGTGCGCTTTTCCGTTGGTCTTACTGACTGGGCATTGAATAATGCAATGCGCTTCTGTTCACATTTAGGTAATGATGAATGTAGTCCCAGTTCGTTTAGTCTAGAGCACAATGTAGTGTGGAGAGCCAAGGAGTGATCATTTAAAGCAATTAATGAGGGTCCATCGTAGCATAAACGGGTTGACTGGCGAGTATCACGTGATGGCGGTTTGTTTAAAAACAGTGGAGCAAGACAGCGGAGAAAAAGTCTAATTGTTCTCATTTCCAAAACAAGGAGATGAAGAAACACGTACGAATTTAACAGCCAATACATAATGAACACAATAACGAAGACGAAAACGAAAACAGGCAACAAGCATAAATAACATGAAAACGGCACTAAAAAACGGAACAGCTGCTTCAAGCCGGTTAAGCGATAGCGGCCATCTTGTGTCATATAACCATAGGAGTCTTGTTATATTTTACAAAACATTCATGACACAATAACACGAGGTTTTCATCTTTTCGTCTTTATTGGCTTTTCTCAAGATTTTATGCTGATGCAACTGGTTATTCATTACTAAACAAAAGTGTCCATGAAAAACAATTGCTCTAGGTCACATTGCCTCCAAACTGACCTAAATATGGAACTTATCTAGACTGATGGATGGACAGACAAATACACAGAAGAAAGGACAACTATGTACCCCAACAGCAATCAAGACTGGATACAACAAGAATGAATAACAGAAAAAGCATGCCTGTATATTCTTGTAATGCAGGTGATAATAAAGTCTGATGTCATTTCATTCAAAATACACATTTTATTACAAAACAATCTCATTAAATAAGTTGTCACAGAATCAAAAGTGTGATACAACTCCTTGTGAAATTTCAATTAAATTATCAGAACATTTAACGAACCATTTATCAATCTCAAATGTAAAAACTATACCTTTCTCACTTTTTATTCCTTCGGCTTAAAAATGCAGCCAGGTCATCTACATAAATGCCCATCAAATTTTACTTGTATATGCCATTTGTTCTGTGTGCAATTCTGTCAACAAGGTATCCACCAACAAAAGTTAAACAAAAGGCCCAATGGATCAGATATCACTCCCCTACCTGGCATCTGTCTAACAGCCAAACACTAAAGCAGATGTTTTCTATTAAATTTCTTCCACTGCTGCTGACTGATTTCCCTTCATCAATATTAGACAGCACTGCAGCAACTTTCTGTCAAATTTGATCAGCCTGTCATTGTTTTTTTATTTTCATTAGAAAGAAATTATTATAGGTTATTCTGTTTCTAGTTCCAATACACTCATTTGAAGGTCAAAAGGTCATTTGTACAACATATAGACCTTCATGCCAGAATCCTGTGTTTAAAATCTAATCAAACTATTTTAAGTTGTTTGTGTGAAGATGTTGTTTAACGGTTTGTCTTTTTTTTGTAATGGCAGCCATATCTGATGACAAACCAGCATCAGTTGATTAAACATGAAAACTCTCCACATTTTTGTCTAGTTGGTAAAATTCTATTTAATAGTTTTGAAGAAGCTGTTTGAAGGTTTTCCAGTTTTAGCAATGGTGGTTAAATCTGAAGGTGGATCAGCATGATTTGTCAAATCTTGAAAAGTCTTCAATCCAGTATGCTTTCTGTCAAGACTGAAGAAATTCTATTCAACAGTTTAGTGACATCATTTAACATTTTTTTAAAAATAATGGTAGCCATATTTGACAGTGAATCAGCATAATCTGAACAAATTTGAATGGCATTCATGTCAGGATGATTTCTATCAAATCTGAAAGGTCTTCATGTCAGGATGATTTCTATCAAATCTGAAAGGTCTTCAAGTCAGAATGCTTTCTTTCAAATTTTAAAGATCTTCATGTCGGGATGCTTTCTGCCAAATTTGAAAGGTCTTCATGTCAGGATGATTTCTATCAAATCTGAAAGGTCTTCAAGTCAGAATGCTTTCTTTCAAATTTTAAAGATCTTCATGTCGGGATGCTTTCTGCCAAATTTGAAAGGTCTTCATGTCAGGATGATTTCTATCAAATCTGAAAGGTCTTCAAGTCAGAATGCTTTCTGTCAAATTTGAAAGGTCTTATATCAGGATGCTTTCTGTCAAATTTGAAAGACCTTCGTGTCAAGATACTTTATGTCAAATTTGAAAGACCTTCCTGTCAGGATGCTTTCTGTCAAATTTGAAAGGTCTTCATGTCAAGATGCTTTCTGTCAAATTTCAAAGGTCTTCCTGTCAGGATGCTTTCTGTCAAATTTGGAAGGTTTCATGTCATGATGCTTTCTGTCAAATTTAAAAGGTCTCATGTCAGGATGCTTTCTGTCAAATTTCGTCACATCCTACTGAGCTCCATTTCCAAAGAACTATATGGTTTTTAAGGGCAGATTGATATAATCAGCAAAACGATGAAAGCTCTTGATGCCAGGATGATTTCTGTCAAATTTGAAAGCTCTTGATGCCAGGATGATTTCTGTCAAATTTGAAAGCTCTTGATGCCAGGATGATTTCTGTCAAATTTGAAAGACTTTCATGCCAGGATGATTTCTGTCAAATTTGAAAGACCTTCATACCAGGATGATTTCTGTCAAACTTGATCAAATTCTATTCAGCAGTTTTGGACAAGTACTTTAAAGGTTTTCTGTTTCTAGTAACTGCAGCCACATCCTTATATATGTACCAAATTTCATAAACATATCCTTATTGGCTTGGAGATCTACCCAGGAAACATCCTTCATAGATTAAAGATCTATCCAGGAAACAATAAAATAAGGCTAAACAAAAGTTACCTGTTAACTTCAAAAACACGAATATTGAGAAATTTTGTAGGAAATACCTCTCTACACTTGTTATCTGATACATGTACAAAATTTCATAACATATTTAAAATGTTTAATTAAACTCCGACAGGATAAAATATTGACAACTTGCATCCATGGAATTGTGTGGATTGTTTTAAAAAGCCTCAGTATAACAAAAAGAACTTCCATGCCACTATTCTGATATGTGTTCCACATTTTCTATCTTGCCTGAAAAGTTTCTGAAATACTTCAAACTACATTTGAGATGCACTACATAAACAAAAGAGTAATGGACATATAGATGGACAGAACCAGTCTAGAAAAGGCTTCCCTACAGAACAGAGTTTGTTAAAGAATAAAAAAAATCTCAATAAATTAGTAGTCATTTTACCCACATAACACACCATAAACACTCTCATTTGACTAAAAATATAGTAAATTCAAACTTATATGATAATGTGAATAGAACAAAATGATTGGAACAAATGAAAAAACTAATGAACACTGATCAATGAATTACATGCAAAATTTTGTTAAGGCCATATTGCACTTATCTAAGGGTAAGAATGGTAAAGGCTGAGTTAGTGTTATTTAATAAACAAGTTACATGTATTATACATAAACACCCTCAATTTATGAATTTAAATAATGGTCACAAGAGAACTGATGACACATGAAATTAATTCATCATACATCTAGAAATGTGTCCATTTGACATGAAGGCACTAACAGCACAATTATATAAAGCTTGTTTCATTTTGCACCAGAAAATTCTCAATAAAAAATGGGCCATAACTTGGTATAATTTCTCCCTTCCACCACAGTGAAAATCAAATTTGAGATCTTTTTTATATTACATGTAGTACCCAAATTTTGATCCTGGTACCATGAAATTCTTCAAGATCTGATTTTAACCAATGAAATCCTTCAAGATCTGATTCTGACCAATGAAATCCTTCAAATGTTGTTCAGCAAAAATTACATTTATAACATATTAATTTATGTAAACAGGTGACATTATATGCTTCTTATGTACAATTGGATATGTGTAAGTGTAAAGGTATTTTCAGTATGAAGTATATACAAAATCTGATTATGACCAATGAAATCCTTCAAAATCTGGTTTTGACCAATGAAATCCTTCCAAAAATCTGATTTTAACCAATGAAATCCATCTGAAGTTATTTTGCTGAAAGAAACTTACATGTATACTAATACCATCAAACTTACAAGGTCAATTCAGGATATGACTCGTTGAACATTTAATGGAACTAGATTTGAAAAACCATAACATAATTTCACTTGGTCTTACAGGCAGATGAGCAAATAAATTGAGAAATTCCATCTGTAGTGTGAATATCTAATCACATCCCTTATATAAGCATACATATATCTACCAAATTTCACTTGTCAAAGACAAGCATACAGATGTCTAACAAATTTCACTTGTCCAAGACAAGCATACAGATGTCTACCAAATTTCACTTGTCCACGACAAGCATACAGATGTCTACCAAATTTCACTTGTCAAAGACAAGCATATAGATGTCTAACAAATTTCACCTTTCGAGGGCAAGTGGTCTTTTTGGTGCAACTGTATTTATAAAGTTTTCACCAAATAAAAATGTCAAATTCTCAAATGTTCAAAAATGAAGGTGGAAAAACAGCAGACAACTGCTCAAGTTACAAGAAAATGAAATCAGGTCTAACACATCTGCATAAAAACACACATAAAAAATTAATTTATCTGTATTAATTAGTTTTTGACCAATAATGAAGATGGATAGGAATAAATCAATATTCTCCTGCTTTCAGCAGTAGAGGCATAAAAAGTATAAACCAAATGTCAACATTATTTCTCACATCAAATTTTACTTCAACCTAAAACAGTCCTTCAAGCAATCAAGTCCTTCAAAAGTTATTAAAAAGAAACAACACTCACAATACATGCAAATTTACAAGTCAAACAGAGTCAGTCAATCATGATGCACAAGTTCTGGTCTAAATTTCACATGTATGATGAGTTCTGGCCTCAGTCTGACATGTACATTTGCAAGCATCATGAATTCTGACCTGTGATTGATTTATGTGTCATGAGTATTGGTCTCAGTCCAACTTGTAAGTTTGCATGTGTCATGAGCTCTGGCCTAAGTCTGACTTGCAAGTTTGCATGTGCCATGAGTTTTGGTCTCAGTGTAACTTGTAAGCTTCCATGTGTCATCAGCTCTGGTCCTAATTTGACTTGTAAGTTTGCATGTGTCACAAGCTCTGGTCTTAGTTTGAATTGTAAGTTTGCATGTGTCATGAGCCCTGGCCTCAGTTTGACTTGCAAGTATGCATGTGTCACAAGTCCTGGTCTCAGTTCGACTTGTAAGTTTGAGTGAGTCTCAAGTTCTGGTCTCAGTTTGACTTAAAAAACTGCATGTGTCAGGAGCTCTGGTCTCAGTTTGACTTGTAAGTTTGCATATATCGTGGGTTTTGACCCAAGTCCAACTTGAAAATTGTAATGTATCATATATTCTGGCCTCAGTTTTCCTTGTAAGTTTGCATGTATTATGACGTTTATCACAAGCTATGGCCTTGGTTAGCTACTGTAAGTCTGCATGTAATGTGAGTTAAGGCCTCAGTTTGCTATTTTATGTCTGCATGTGTCATTAGTTAAGGCCTCAGTTTGCTATTGCAAGTTTGCATGTGTCATTAGCTAAGGCTTCAGTTTGCTATTGCAAGTTTGCATGTGCCATTAGTTAAGGCTTCTGTTTACTATTGTAAGTCTGCATTTATCATGAGTTAAGGCCTCTGTTTGCTACTGTAAGTCTGCATGTATCACGAGTTAAGGCCTCAGTTTGCTACTGTATGTCTGCACGTGTTGTTAGTTAAGGCCTCAGTTTGTTATTGCAAGTTTGCATGTGTCATTAGTTAAGGCCTCAGTTTGTTATTGCAAGTTTGCACATGTCTTTAGTCAAGGCCTCAGTTTGCTATTGCAAGTTTGCATGTATTGTGACTTACAGATTCAGCTTGCTCTTTGAAGTTGGCATGTATCACATGTTAAGGCCTCAGTTTGCTATTGTACATCTGCATATATGATGAGTTAAGGCCTCAGTTTGCTATTGTACATCTGCATATATGATGAGTTAAGGCCTCAGTTTGCTACTGTAGTTTGCATGTGTCACAAGTTAAGGCTTCAGTTTGCTATTTTAAGTTTGCATGTACAATGAGATAAGACTTCCATGTACCAGGGGTTAAGGCCAGTTTAACTTTTAAGTTTAGGGCAATAACTCATGACACATCTATACTAGTTAAACTGAGGACAACCCATGAAATATGCTGACTTCAAAATATGATGAAAAATAATACAAATCACACTGGAATTCGGTCATCTTCACATTAAGCCTCGTACAATCTTGTTTAAGTTTTTATCTGTTGAAGTAAATAATATCGTGTACATATATTAAGGATAACAAAATGACATTTACATTTATGTTAATACATTCACACAAATACATATACAGTCTTTTCATACAAAATGAGAACACTCTAAAATATTTGATTTTACCATTTAGTGTCATGCCTGTATGTTTCAGTTTTTAGCCCTATATATATATCTTCCCCTAATGTCCAAAATTACACTTTAGGACAGACTCCAATTTACTATTTGATGCACTAGGTTTATTTATGGTCTGTTTAAAAAAATACTTTTAAAGTATATATTTTCTTAATACCATGTCAATAGAGATAACACTTTACATTCAAGAACTGCAGGTTTTCCATACTTTTTAAAGACAGTTTTCGATACTCTTTAAGGATATGGTTTTCCATACTCTTTAAAACACGGTTTTCCATACTCTTTAAAGACAGTTTTCCATAACCTTTAAAGACACAGTTTTCCATACTTAATAAAGCCACGGTTTTCCATACTCTTTAAAGACATCATTTTCCATAACCTTTAAAGACAGTTTTCCATACTCAATAAAGACATGGTTTTCCATACTCTTTAAAGACATGGTTTGCCATACTTTTTAAAGACACAGTTTTCCATATTCTTTAAAGACATGGTTTCCCATACTCATTAAAGACATGGTTTCATTTCTAACATACAGCATCTAAATTCTGTATTATTACCCACTTACTGAATATATTTCTTTTTTAAACTGTATATCTGATTTAGTCTATGACAAAAACAGTGGATCAAGCAGCAAAGAGTTATTAAAATTCAAACTTCCTTTTCTTCTTTCCTGATTTCATAAACACAATTATTAAAATAAATTTGTGACCCAATCAATAACTCATACCTGTATTGGAATAATAAAAAGAGGGTGAATATATACTAATATTAGGAAATAATCCAATCTACTCATTTCTCCTGGGTCCTCTCTAACAATAATACTTATTGTTGGGGTTTCTCTCTACCTATGTCTATCAAACCATAGCTCTCCCACAGAGTGAACATTCGACCATAGACTTTTATTATTATGAAGGTAATTAATGTTGGAAGTTCTGAACACAGGAAGACATTGCAGTCTCCATCCAGAATAATTGATTTGTTGCCAGTTTTCTAAAAGATTTTAAATTTTACCCCCCCGCCCAATGAAAACAAAACCTAAGACTTATCTTTATTTGGTCTGTATAAAGGGCATAATGGCATTCTATAACCTTTGATAGCGATGTCCAAAATACATTAGGTAACCATGGTAACTACTATTGTTTCATGAAGCTGATACTGAGCTATAAAAAAATGAATTGAACACACCCACCTGCTTGAACTACTCTTGAATAAGCTGGGGGGAAAAGATTATATCTCCATTCTATCAGCTAATATTGTGGTCTATTACAGGCACATGCAATTGGTACAGATGTCTCTACATGTAGCTGGCACAACAGCAGACACTTAATGGAAACGTAAATGGTTTGTTAAGAAAATCATAAATCATTTCTGAGACTAGTTGAATATTTACAGTAGTAAAATTCAAAAATGTTTTATAACCATCTCGGAGGCAAAATATTTAGGAAGTATTTTCAAAACATCGTGACAATCCTTCTCATTTAAAACACATTTTGCCCCAAGACACTTATATAATGAAACAGTAACTAGACTAAAGCATGTGAATTCCTTTGTGTTTAGGAAATATCTTTAACAGTTTGGAGGTTTTAAAAAATCTACTCTCTCCAGCTGGCCAAAGAAAGGCTGATATAAAATTATACTTTGCATCTAAATCTTCATACAGTTTTTATCTCATTTCACTGATAAGCAGAACACTGTAGGATTTTTTCTCACCCCTGGACCTGTTTGATAATAATTGTACTTTGCATCTAAATCTTCATACAGTTTTTATCTCATTTCACTGATAAGCAGAACACTGTAGGATTTTTTTCTCACCCCTGGACCTGTTTGATAATAATTGTACATGTTATGGTAATATGTCATAAAATAAAAAACATTTTCTCTGATATGTTGCTATACTGGGGTATAATGCCTTTTATTCTCAATTGCATAACAAAATGCATTGTTCCAAGAACAAAGGTTGTAACAGGGACATGATACCAACAAGAGGCCCAAGCTGACCTGATATTGCTCACCAGTCCTAATCTAAATGGAAAATATAGTAATAAGGCAGGTGCTTTGGGCTGTATTCAGGAGAAAATGTAAGATTTTACATTTAATAGTGTTTCTCCTTCACATTAGTTAAGCTGGACAAAATGGTACATTGGAATTTTTTGCAATAATGTGTTTATATGTTAACATGTAGTCTGATATGGTAAGGCAGTTATGTACAGAGTCATTCTGTGACAGTTTATTTATATTAGTAACGGCTATCCATACAGTGGGGAGATGGGGGATATGGGGCCAAATGGTTTAAAGAACTTGCATTAACCAGTCACTGCCATCTCACCTATGTCTGCATGGGTTTGAGTCCTGGCTCAGCCAATGTGGATATGTAAGAATGCATGCCAGTAGCTTCCTGTGGTTTGGTGATTCTTACCAGGGATTACCTGGGTTCTTCCTCCACCAAGTTAACTGGCTGTCATTTATAGATTATCATGGGCTGAGAAATAGCATTAAACTATATTTAAAAAAACACATACAGCCATACCTAATTTGACATGAATACATCAGAACCTGCCTCAAAAGACCTCCCCTTCTGCTAAAGAATATAAGTCTCTCATGTGACTTAGATTGGTGATCTCTCACAGCAGTTGTCTCTCAAGACAAGTTTTCTTGTACCATCTGTATGTTTTCCACACTGTTGCAATGGAAGCCCAACCACTGCTAATGGAGCCACCCAAGACAACTCTGACAGAGCACTTCCTATGAAAAGTTCATACCAAATTTGATCAAAACTGACAACTTTCTAGACAAGTCAAAAACTGGTTTTTTGCCTGTTGCTAAGGAAGTCATAGCTAGGGGAGACATAAGTACATAATTTTGACATAGCAAGTTCACATAAACATTTCTTGCAAAAACAGGCTCAGCTGTTGTAGAAAAAAAGTCAAAAATGTTTTTTTTTTAATGGTTGACAAGGAGCCACAAAGTTTTGTTGAAGCATGGCTCCAGAAATGTTTCAACCAAATTTGATCAAAGCTGGATCAGATGTTCTGGGGAACAAGTTGAAAATAGGTTTTCCATATGGTTGCTATGGAAAACAGACCTATACTAATGGAATCACCCCTGCCACAGTTTTGATGATGCATGTCCTATGAGAATTCCTACCAGTTTTGATAAAAACTGGCTCAGCTGTTTTAGTGAAGTCACTTTTTATCCACCTTATTACAATGGAAGTCACACTTTTGGTAAAACCAGGATAATGGACACAATTCCGACAAAGCATCTTCCCACAAATATTCTTACTAACTTTCATCCAAATCAGTTCAGCCATTCTAGAAAAGAGGAAAACTATGGGTTTTACATATGGTGCCTAGAAGCCAGTGTCACTGGAGGAGCCAGCACAAACATAATTTTTGATACAAAATGTCGTTAGAAACATTCCTACAAAGTGTGATCCAAATTGGCTAAACCATTCTGGGTACGTTAAAAATTGGTTTTCCATTTTAGCTACTACTGAAGCCATATTTTTGGCAGAACATGTCTTAGTGAACAGCCTGTTAAGTTTGGGTGACAATGACCCAACGGATTTTGAGAAGTTGTTGTTGTAGGGTTTAATGCCATTTTTCAGCACACGATAGGCTATACACGGTGGCCAGTATTAATGGTGGAGGAAGAACCAGCAAAAACCCCAGAAAGAACCATCGACCCACGAGAAGCTACTGGCAAGCTTTCTCACATACCCACATGGGCAGAATCCGAGACTCAAACCCATGCAGAAAGAGACGAGATGGCAGTGATCCGTAACGAAGAGTGCTTTAGACCACTCGGGGCCCCTTTTGAGAAGTTGAAAACAGAACTGATTATAGATGAAACAAAACAGACTGATGCAGGACAAAACCACATGCCCACTAGATGTTTTCAGTATTGTGATGTATAAACCAGTTGCTCAAAAGAAAATATTATCACATGATCAAAGTTCCTTTGCATGAGCGCTGGTAAATACTGTAAAACCTGATTTGAGCGATATGTGATTCGAGAAACCACTTGTCATTTATGAACCAAACTGTTGTGATCGATTTACTACATAAACACATCGGCACCAGCAACACCAACCCAAAATAACCAGCAAGGATAACGTTTTTTGCAAAAGATGTGTCTTAACATTGCTTTCAACAATCAAACAGGATATAAACACTAAAGAACATAACTTATTCCATATAATCACAACTTCTTGGTACAATCTGCAATCTGAGTGCCGATTGTTCTGAACAAATATGAATCCAAAGAAAAAGGAAGGAAAAGTTGATTCTGGTCACCAGTTTTATTCACTTTAACAGGTAAAGTTGTTCAGCAAAGACAATAAACCAGACTTATGTACTTTGTTAAACTGTTAGTGGAGTACAGTCATTAAAATCTCTGTTGCGAAAACCCACACAATACTGTTATTGTTATAATGATAACGTCAGATCCCAGACAGCTTTCACTGTAGCAAGTCGTGTACTGCTTTAAAGCATTGTTTGCAGAGTTACAACACATACTGACTGAGATAAATGACATCTTTGTTCTTCTCTCTTATTAAAGTTATTTCCTGGATGAGTAAATTCTCTAGCTGTTATAAAAGTCTGTTTTTTAATCACTGTTGTTAACACCCACATAGATAGTCTAACATGCCATACTCTGAGATCTCGTTATCTGTTCCAATTTGAGTATTCGTTAATCTGTTGTGTATTGAGCTGATTCATTTATTTATGTCATGATTGACTTCATCTTCACTAGCCAGGGTTCTGATATGTTAAGACCTTAGCAGATCAATCAGATATTTCAGTGCTTCAGGTCTGTGAATTTCATTGGTGCTGCCACCACATCCATTCAAAATCAAGCTTTTCAAATTTGAACACTGTGTCCACATGACTGAGACAAGGGGAGTATACAACTGTAATTGACTCATAAATAAGCCATTTTCCATTGCTGGTCCATGTTGATACAAATACATCCTTTCTCTCAAATACACCAATAATGGCTTCTCTCTGGTATGTAGTCATACTTCGATGTTGGACTTAAGTGAATTGCCTCCACCATTTCTGGCCGATGTACAATGCACCACTTTACATGGTTAGCTGGCATTACATATTAAGGAAGACAACTCATGAACTCCAATAGTATGTCATTGGGACAAAGCACAGAAATGTCTGATAGTTCTAGGAAAAAGCACAGAAATGTCTGATAGTTCTAGGAAAAAGCACAGAAATGTCTGATTGATCCACTAAGGTGTAGATAGGATTAACACATCAGATATTTGGCTAGCGAAGATGGAGTGAGTTTGGGTTTTGCTGTAAATAAACTCAATGAATATGTTTCCATGATAGCTAACTTTACAATGTATGGACAGGATAAGTAAGTTTTAACTTATAGTTAGTTAACTTTGCAACTCATATGCCATAATCCCAAAGGACTACTTGGAACTTCAGAGAAAACTGATAATATTTATGATCACTGTATTTGTAATGCTTTATAATTTTTTTTACATAAATGCATACATAATATTTTAACAAGAACTATGAATAAAGAACAAAATATATATACAGTAAACCTGGATAATTTACCTTCTTAAACCCAGTGGAAATGTAACCTTATAAACTGTCCCTCCTGTACAGACCTGCTATTAGAGACCATCCTTCTGTGATCACTTTTTGCTGGCAGAAATGGTGGACTCTAAAAACAGGTTTTACTTTAGCTAAAAATAACAAATTTTTTAAAATGTGCCCCTGGATACCTGTGTATGACTTGCAAAAAAAATAATAACAATTTCAACATAGATGACACTGTAACAGCTGTCACTGTTTGGAAAATGGTACTATGTTCCAACCTGATTACACAGGTAAGACAAAATTCCCATGATTTGCAACAACAATCATTGAATTTGATAATCATAGGAAAGTCAATGCTAGATATTGGATGCCTAACTACCATAACACTTTGAAAAGGTCATGCAACAGATTTCTTTCCCACCAATTTTACATAAAAGAGAAATTAGATGTGATTATTTCTTGTATTTCCCTATATAAAAAATTGTCATTAAAGACACTTATATGAGCAGACAATTTTATCTTTTATAACCAGCCCCCAATTTCAACAACCTAAAGTCTTTAAGTTTAGTCTGCATTTCATACAATTTATCAGTAAATTTTAAAGCAAGACTTGATTTTCAGCCCATCAAAAAAAACAACATTATATTCAAGATTTAAGTGTGGGCCCAGCCTTGTCTTTTTCTTGAAATCTTGTCTTGTCTTGGATTTCACCAACAAACCTGGAGTCTGGGCTTTTAGCTTTTAACCTGCAATTCAGTAATCTGATTGGCACAAAATGTATGTCCAACTTAAAACTGACCAATAAAATGTTTTAAGACATTAGACATAATGTCCATTATAAAAAGGTGAGCCATATATGGACATGTGTGCAAATGCAAGGATCAGTGTATATGATATGAATGTATCAAGTACTATCAGGAATAATGTCTAAACAATATAGCACCAACAAACTAAATATACAGCTGTTCAGAACCAAGTGATGATGACTGGTGGAGTTAGCTCCCCTGCTCCAGCTGGTGTCATAACATGACATTGCTTTGATCTTTCTTTGTGTTAAAGGAAGGCCACCCTGTATTTCTCCTCAGATTCATGATTCCAGAGGGAAGATTCCTACAGAAAAAAGAAAAAAAACCCAAAAATTCTCAATAACTAATTTGTACATCACAAATTAACAAGGTATTTTTTCACTTTGTATACAGAGTACTTCGTTAAACTGAACTCTCAAAACAGAGGCCTTATCTTACATATTTTGGTTCCAACAAGGCCTTTTTAATATTAAGCATACCTTTTTTGACTAAAAATCTTAAAAAGTACATTAGTTGGGGTGGATGGGTGAGTAAGAGCAGCTGGTTTACAAAAAATTAGTCATTAATTTAAGTTACACATATGAGGATATAGATAATCATATGGTTTGGATTGGTTTAATGCCACTTTTTTAAGCACACGATGAGCTATAATTGACGGTCAGTATACTGAATGGAGGAAGACACTCCACATTCCAAGAAGCTACTGGCAAGCTTTCTCACATACAGTCTTTGGTTCAGCAGAAACTTGCACTTACATCGACTGAGGCAAGATGTTTGAGTGATCTGTAGCCACCCAGGATCCCCAGAAAGACATATGAACAGACATTTTGATTAAATATATACTATACCAAGAGTTATTCTTGCAAAGAAAAATATAGCTCATTTTGGCCAAGAGAGTTGTTATAATACATGATGCTGGTAACAAGAGTTTTATTTTTGTGACAAAACTCCATTAGTCTATTCTAGCCCATGGAAAACATTGTCTTTTCAGCATATGTTCAGCTCTATTTAGGACATGTGCAGTAACATGTTACCACACATTCAGAAAACTGCTGAGAACAAATAGTGCAACTGGATTATGAAATTTGTTGACAAACAGGTCTGTTAAACTAGATTATGTAATTTGCTGACAGACATGTTCATAATTTGACCAACATATCTGTTCAACTGGCAACAAAAAATTAACTGCTTTAATTTGATCTAAGGTGCTCCCTGGGATTAAAACATAGCATACTTCCTGATCTCTCATGACTCTGATACTGCTGGTTCACAATTACCAAGATGTGTGACACAAAAAATCTGCAATATTGTTAACAGCAATTTACTCTTTCCTCATATCATCACTGATGCTGATTAATGAATACTGAATGATCATGAACCATTGAATTTATTTATCAGTCTTATACCAGTATCAACCAGTATCCAGTGGCCTAAGTGGTTAGATCATCTGCCTCAGATGCGGGAGATTGTGGGTTCAAACCCTGACCGAGTCATACCAAAGACTTACAAAAATGGTACTAGCAGCTGCCTCGCTTGGTGCTCAGCATTAAGAAGTTAGTGTTAGCACTGGTCGGCCCAGTGTCAGGATAATCCGACTTGGTGGGACATGATGCCCCAGTGCTATATACATCACTATAAATTACCACACTGCAGACATCGTAGCGATATGACTGAAAAATTGTTAAAGCTACATTGAAAAACCAAATCTCACACATACACATGTGCACAGACACAAACATACACAAAGAAATGATCTGTTGGTGCAAGTGCTGGACAGCTGCATATATGTTGTTGTTACAGGATTTAATGTCATTTTTCAGCATAAGATAGGCTATACATGGTGGCCAGTTTAATTTGTTGAGGAAGAACACTGGAAAACCCTGGGAATAAACACTGACCCACAAGAATCTACTGGCAGGCTTTCTCACATACCCACATTAGCTGAATCTGAGACTCGAACTCACACAGACAGAGGTGAAATGGTAGTGATCTGGAATGGTGAGCACTTTGAACCACTCAGCCAATTAGGGTCCCCTTGCAGATATGTGTTTGTGACATTGGTAAATGAAATGACGATGGCATGAAAATTGACACCTGCAGATGTGTGTGTGTGCAACATAACTGGTAAATGGCAGGGATATAAATATATTGGAGAATAATTATGTTACTGTGCAAAGAACATACTGTAAAGTCTTAGTGCTCTTTTGGTACTGTTCCAATGATATCCAAGTCGCCATGGATACAGTGCCTCTTAAGTTTTGGACCTATTGGGTATTTTGCTCATAAAGTACATACTGAGTGAAATTAGATCTCAAAAAAATATATTGGCTTTTTTCACATGTAAATAATAATCATTTAAACTTGAAATATACCCAATTTATTTTTGTTTATATTCTGACACAAATCAATTTCTCTGCACTGATATTAAACTTGGAGACACTCTCTCCCTCTGTACATTAGGTGTGACCTCATCAAACCAAACATTTTTCACCTTGTATTTGGTACAATGCATAAATCTCTTTCATCTACATAACATACATAAAATAATTCCATGCACAGTAATGATGGATTCCACAAATCATTGTTTCTGATTTCTGTTGACAATTTAAAAGTCTGTGTGAAGCAGATTTATTTGTTATATCTGGATAACACTTTTCACCATTGATGTTAATGATATACTGTCATTGGGCTGGAAAATGCTAAGAATAGCTGAACCTTTCATTTTAGCATCCTCTGTCCGATATTACCTGAACACTTGATTTTATACAATAAATAAGCAAGCAGGCACCCTGTCAATTGTGACAATAAAAGTAGAATGGTATAACTTACTTGTTGAGACACTAAGCATGAGGATTTTTAGTTTATTTTATCAATATTGGAAGTGTCACCAGACAATAAAATCAGTAGGACTTTTAAATCAGCTGTTTGTTTACACAAATATACACATAGTATCATTGATCTTTTGAATGCAAGAAAAATGCTCGCATGTGATATACATACTAGATTATTGGATATTTTAACTGAGTGAAATATGTGGATACACTATTTGTTTGGAGCACTGCATAGAAAATGTTCTTTGACAGATTTAATTTCGTGTCATATAATACACTTTCTAGATGGTTTAAACGATGGTTGTGAATTCAAGGAAGATGACATTGTCGAAAACTGGCATCTGCAATTAGTGAACGTAAAGTGGCAGCTGTGAATGGATGAAGAAGTTATTTACTGCCAAACAACTACTCGCCAAATAACAAGTGTGACCCCAAGTCGTTAAAGTAAGATTGTCTAAAGTAATGAAATGTGGATTTACTTTTTTTAACCCAACTAAAGAGAAAAGAATCCAGTTTGGATTGGAGAAATCAAGCAAAGACCACAAATTACTCAATTTAACTTTAATAAACATTTTTTTATGCAAAAGGTCTTCTTGTCCAGGTACCTGTGCCTGGTTCTGCTCCAAAGCGTTACCAAAATTGTGAACGCTAATGAACCACCTGTCTGCACACTGGTACCTGACATATCCATCCAAGACATTGTGACACACTTTCTGATGGTGTGCAGAATACAAACATTGCCACATTTGCCATACATCCAGGATTTACCTCCAATTTATTTGGCTGAATCCCATTTTCAAAGATTTGCTCAGGGTTAAATGATTTGAAACCCACCAAACAGCTGAAATGCAGTTTTCCAGTCACCGAACAAGACACCACAAAATGATATTTACTAACTGAAAATCATACTGTCAAAGTGTGAAGATGTGCATGGGCAAGTGCTTCAACAGGAAGCTTTGATTTACTGTTTACTAATAAAAATATCTTTCTGTTGTTGTTTTGGGGTTTAATACCATTTCTCGGTGCAAGAAAGGCCATATAGCAGCCAGGATAAGTGGTGGAGGAAGAACCCAGGAAAATCATGGCAAGAACCACCAACCCACAGGAAGCTAATGGCAACTTTCTCACATATCAGCTGATCCTGAGACTCGAACCCATATGCACAGTGCTGAGATTGCAGATTGGTAAAGGTGAATGCTTTAGATCACTCGGCCACTCAGGGCTCCAAAATACTTCCTTAAACAACAATAATCGTACACTCCTATTTCAGCTGATTCTGATGAGGCATGCAGCTCGTTCCCCTATATGCCGAGGCAGAAAAACATGTCTTGTAAAATAGCTGGGCTGAAAGCAGGGGTTTAAACTGAGGTGAACTGAGCCATGTCCATACCCAGGATAAAGGCTCCATATGTGAAACAAAGTGAACGAGTTGGGCCTCAGTGGTTCAGTATTGGACAAGTCAACAAGGTCCATGTTCTGACCAGCATTTTTCTTTTCCATTTCTGAAAATCTCAGAAATCATGGACCAATAACCTTAGAGATTTTTCTGAATGAGCCCAAAAAGTTCCTGATGTATAGTTTGCAGAAGAGGGTTAATGTAATGTCATGGTCCCTATACCTGTTTACAAGGTCTAACCACTATCCTTCAAATGCCTTCAAGGTGGAGGGCCATTCAGCTGTGGGTATTTCTCTACAACTGAACAGCTGAATTCTTACCATGCAAGGCACCTCTGGCAAGAGAAAAGTGAGAAGGTTACACATGGAAAACCAGTTAACCTCAGTACTTGAGTATGCAGGAGTTGTCATTATCTTCCTAGAAATGCCTAACGTGAAGCCAATCAGTAAATTAAACCAGGATTTGTTTCATTTGAGTGGTGTGATCATTGTGGGAATGGAGAGCTGAAGATGGCCACTTTGTCTCAAAGAAGTCTATCATTGGACAACACTAGAACCAAATGTGAACATATAAAAGAAGACAGATGGGTGTGAAGACCATTTTGTGTGTAGCAGTCCTGAGAATGAGGTGGTCATGACAGACCTGTACTGAGATACAGCCTCATGTACCAGTGGTGGAACTCCCATATCACAACACACAATTCCAGTTCTTTGATACCCCCTTGTTTGAGGCGATAATTCACCCCCAGAGTTGCATAACATTACTAAGCTCACCATTCCATGAGGCAGGTCTTTCCTAACTTGAAAGAATTAAGAATGGCCTTTATCTCTAAGTGGTTGAAATAAATGGTGCTCCCCTCTGGTCTCCACAAGCTGCTCTCATGAAACAGGGCAGTAGGTGGGTCCTCAACAAAACAAACATATGTGCAGATCATAGTGTCTGGCAGAGTAGATTCAAGGGGATTCCCCCTTTTAATCTGTCCCTGTTCTACCATTGGTAAAGGATGCAGCAGACTTCAGTTGTGATTCCTGTCCAATGAGTTATTGTTGTTGTTGTTGTTGTTGTTGTAGGGTTTAACGCCATTTTTTAGCACACAATAGGCTATACATGGCGGCCAGTATTAATGATGGAGGAAGAACCCGGGAAAATCCCCGGAAGAACCACCGACCCACGAGAAGCTACTGGCAAGCTTTCTCACATACCCACATTAGCCGAATCCAAGACTCGAACCAATGCAGACTGAGGTGAGATGGCAGTGATTGCTTTAGATTACTCGGCCACTCGGGGCCCCCTCCAATGAGTTAAGCAAATGAAGCAATAGCTACACTTGACTATGAGCACAGTTTGCAAGGATGTATGAAAAGGCAGCCAAGACAGAGCAAGTAGAATGTTACATCTAGAAGGCAGCAAAGTTGAAGCATCTCCCTTCCCAAGATAGATGTTTTCACAAAGATCAACTCTGAAAGTTCAATGATCGAAGCAACATGTTTTGGGGGCAGAAGGAATAGCCAGACAAAGTTGATGAGGAGATAGCAATTACATACCAAAATCAACAAAATGGATATAAGGGACAAGATCTGGCCTGTATCTGTTCATGAAAATCCAGAATCAGCAAAGGCTGGCATGTTTCAAGTCCTGAATCAGAACTGAATTTATCATATTCTTTTATACAACATTGTCCAGGTATGGTACCATCACTGTGGAGAAGGAAGACCTGGAGTGATGACACAGTCCAAGAGTTTGGTTAAAACCATGGGTTGAGACTTAATCTGAAAGGATGAGCATGAAACAGATAGTCCTGTGGGAACTGTAGTAGAGATAATTGAGATACCACATGTATTGAGTTGTGAATGTACCCATCTAGCAAGGTGAGGTTGATCACATGTCATGAAACTGATTAGCTGTCGATGCCATGTTTCATTTCATAATGAAAAGACTTATTACTACTACTGAATCATCCCTTGTTTGATCATGTGACATGCTAAAAGGTGGAAGGGGTGGGCAGGGAGAACTGAAGAGATAAACTGTGTGCATTTGATGTGTTTTACCAGTAACTTTTATTCTACGTAACCTGGAATGATCTGTTACAGAATTTAACATGATTTACCATTTTTATGGTTTCACTTCATGTTTAGATTTATTTGGATGGAATTATCTTTCTAATGTTTTGTAATGTATATTTAGAACTTAATTTGTAATTAGCACCATATTGGCATTTGTTATGATGCTGAGGTGCCGTTAAACACTGATATATACAAACAGTTTCTTGATTTCTCACAATACACCCTCCCCAACAGATGGGAGCATGCTGCAGTGTAAATGCAGAACAGAGTAAAATGACATCTCCATAGGGTCATCACAGAACTGGTATGACAGCTATGTGAAATGATAATTCCCATACAGGGTCACTTCCAGCTTTATCTGGCATGTGGGACCCTGGGTAGTGCTCTAATGTGATCGCCTTTACAGATCATTGATACATCTCACATTTGTCAACATGGGTTCCAGTCTTGGGCATGACCAGCATAGGTATGTGAGAAGAAAGCTTGACAGTAGTTTCCCATGAGTCAGTGTTTCTTTATTCTGGCAGCCTATTATGTGCTGAGAAAAGTCATTATAACCCCATCAGACAGACATTTTCCAGTAGCCAGAAAATCACCAGGACACCATATCAAGTATTGACAAAGTTGTGCAAATATTGCTCATCAGTTCTGACATGGCACTGAAAATCTCCTACCTGTCTTTTAGAATGCATTCACAGCTCTGAATGCTGAAATGACATGCATCCAAATGGGACTGGTACCAGTGAGTTCAGAATGATACCAGCAGCTACCTCTGATAAAAGAATGCCTTGGCATTACTTGGGCAATAGTTCAGGCAGCTACCTCTGGCAAAAGAATCCCTTGGCATTACTGGGGTCTTTGGTCAGGCAGCTACCTCTGACAATAAAATGTTTGCATTACTGGGGTCAATCATAGCCAACTGAAGTATATAAGACTTTGACTGAATTTTGGTTTCACACTCCAGTTTCAATGATCAATAGTTATATAACCTGGTGACAACTGGGTCAGTTTGCTGGATTTGCTGGTTGCCAGCTGAGATGGCAAAAGATATGGCATGGGTCTGGAATATGGTAGAGGCCATGCTAAGGCTTGCTGAGGTGCTTATGCCCTTTGTGCCTGCTGTGTTTATGCCCCGTGTGCCTGTCTTACTTATGCATTGTGTGCCTGCTGCACTTATGGCCTGTGTGCCTGCTGTACTTATGCCCTGTATGTCTGCTGTACTTATGCCCTGTTTGTCTGCTGCACTTATGCCCTGTGTGCCTGCTGTGAAGAGAGAACATCTCCCATGTTCTTAAAATCAACTGTTGATTTAAATGAGTTTTGAAACAATGTCCCCTGATGTTAATATCTCTCTCAAGTTGTTTTTGGAATCAATCATCAAAAATCTTGTTGTAGGGTTTAACGCCATTTTTCAGAACAAGACAGGCTATACATCGTTGCCAGTACATGAAGAACCCGGGAAAACCCTGGAAAGAACCACCAACCCACGAGAAGCTACTGGCAAGCGCTTGCTCACCTACTCACCTATCCAGATGAGATGACAGTGGTCTGTAAGAGTTAGTGCTTTAAACCAATCCCCCCATCATAAAAGTGATTCCAGCTATGAGTGTTGGATCCTGCACAGACTGAACTGAAAATTGTACTTGGCATTTTTCAAGGAATCCTAACCTGGTGTGTTAGTGCCATTGCTGAATCCCCACACTGCTAGCCATGGACTCAGAGTGGATGTAGACTTGAAATGGTCATTGCCATTCCACTTCCAGCCACATGATACAGACAGTTTGAAGAAGACACTAAAAGACACCTGTAAAGAAAATATTTCACCTTATGGCTGGAAATGTGATTAGTTTATTTCCAGGTCTTCTTGTGATTGGGTAATGTATTCACTGATGATGTATCTGATGGAGAAACAGTGAACTTTCTCTTTTTTGTTTTATTGATATTCTGACAATATAGTCATAAGAACTTGATGTGGAAAAACAAAAAAATAAAAAAACCACTATCTGATTGCATTGGTTAGCATTTTAAAGAATGGAAAAAAGTATATCAAACTTTACATTGTAATGTTAGCGGATACAGGTCTTGAATTTCAAGATGTAATAGTCATGTTATCACAATAGCATTAAAGTTTATGACAGCATGCCAAAGATTTAATGACAGAAAGTGTGTTATATTCACACATGTGCTTAAATGTAGTGGGGGGTAGGGGTAAAACTAACTTTATTTATGTCATACTTACCAGCTATTATTACCTTGCTATATCTGTTCTGGTCCCTAGTCCATTCTGATGCCCTTTTTATTTCTGTGTTGTGGAATATCGTTCTTCTTCAATTTGGACCAAGATGTAAAGAACATTAGAGTGGGATGGGTGGATGTAAATTTGGTAATAATAGCAAGACCGGTGCATTACAAAATTAAAATTAGTTTCATTGCCAAAAAACTGTTTAAATAACAGTAATACAACACCTACTACAGTTATTTTGCTGACTAAGCCTGCATGGTGGGAACTTGATGGCACAAAGAAAATATGTCAAGGTGAACTTACCATTTGCCAGAAGCAGGGTGTTCTAATGCAGACCTCTAAATGCATGTGTGTGTGTGGCCATTTTTAACGTATCTTTTAAAAAAATTCAGTCTTATCGCTATGATGTCTGCAGTGTAACAGTTTATAGTGATGTTTTGCACTGGGGCATCATGCCGCCGACATGTAGAATCATGTCCAACCCAGTCACATTATCCTGACACCAGGCAGACCACTCCTAACACTAGCCTCTTAATGCTAAGCACCAAGCGAGGCAGCTGTTAGTAAAAAAATTTATAACTCTTTGGTATGACTCGGCAGGGGTTCGAACCCATGATCTCCTGCAACCAAGGCGAGTGCTCTAACCACAAGACCACTGCAGCAGTGGGTGGTCAAGAGAGGTGGTTGGTAAATAGAGCTGGAAAAATATGTGGAGAATAATAAGATTAGAAATTGGCTGGATATTACTGAATGTGTGTGTGTGTGTGTGTGATTTGGAATTTTAACTTAGTTTTAACAATGTTTCAGTTATATTGCTACAATGTCTTTGGTGTGGTAGTTTATAGTGATGTATCACTGGGCATCATGCTGCAGACATGTAGCATCATGTCCCACCCAGTCACATTTGAACCCATGATCTCCTGCATCAAAGGTAGACACTCTGACCACTTAGGCCACTGAAGCAGTCACTTACTGTTACAGGGAATGTTACTAATTAACAGAGGATGGATTAAACATCTAAGATATAATTAACATCAGTGTTTATAAATATTATATATCTGTGCAAATGTGTCAACTACATCTCCTGAGGACTCAGTATGTATTATTGAGCAAATACAAAATCACATTTGATTAGATAGAAGATCAATCTCAGTATTCAAAACATGTTTAATATCCATCTTTATAGATAACTACATTTTGTGCAGAAACACTCTTTTGTTTCAGTCACAATGACCTTGACATTTTACCTTTTGACCCTGAAATTGAAAGGCTAATCACCATTAAGTGTTAGACATACAAAAAGTCTAGTCCAGGTCTTTGATGCAGAAATAATCTTATTATGCATAAACCATCTTTCTTCTTTCAGTCACAGTGACAGTGGCCTTAGATCTTTTGACCCAAAAAATCAAAAGAGCTGTTTCTTTCCTCAAGAGCAAGCCATCCACAATATTTGGTCCATCTATTGGATGTAGAGCTAATGTTGATGTGTGGAAACCATATTACTTCTTCCACCAGCAAAGACCTTGACCTTTAATCTTTTGACCCAAAATTAATAGGGTTCTTTCTTTCCCAAGTCAAGCAATAAGTTTGCTAATGTAGATAGTGGAGAACTGAAAGCTTACATGCATAAGTAATTTTTTGGAGTATCTGATGCAGATACCCTGAACTTTGACCTTTTGACCTCCAAAATCAACATGGTTCTTCCATATCCCAAATGCATGCCATTCACAAAGTCTGGTAGCTGTAAAGTGAAGACACAGTTGCTTTTCTTTATCCAATCAATGATCATGACCTTTTCACCGCAATATCAATAGGGTTCTTCCTTACAACAAATGCATGCCATCAACAGTCTGGTATAAACAGACGGCAAATAAGTAAGTTTTTTGTGCAGAATCAATTTTTCTTCTTTATGTCTCTGTGAGCCCAATCTTTGAGGTTATGCCATCAACACAGTCTGGTATAAACAGATGGCAAATAAGTAAGTTTTTTGTGCAGAATCAATTTTTCTTCTTTTTGTCTCTGTGAGCCCAACCTTTGAGGTTTTTTCCCACAACTTGATTGGGTTCTTCCTTGTGTAAATCATCTGAAGTTTAGTAGCTGGACATTGCAGAAAACTTGAGTCCTTGTACAGAAACAAACTTGATCACAGATGGATGGACATACACTCCAATGGATGGATGGACATCATAACATGATATACTAGTTATGGCCGCTGTAGAGAAACAACAAACTGTGGATAAAAGCAATAGGCATTTTAATATTATTAACAAGTATGAAACAATCATATTTATCACATACAAAAAACACTATGACCAATATTACGACTAATATAACAATTGTTCAAACATTTCCTTACTTTCCTTGAGAAAGTTTTAGACGTACAGTATAAGCCACTTGTAACAATCCAGTTGAGTGCCAGGTTAATGATGGGAGTCCAAAACAAGTGGCAAATAAAAGAGGGATATAAGGACAATGACAGAAAGGAAAACCAAATTGGGGATGGGGTAGGTGTTCAATGGATAGGGCAATTAACATATCCAGTTGTTAGTTGGTAAAAACCAATCATTAACTTGAAACAAGTATTCTTGTATTGGATCACACAATTCATATGACAACATGGCACTTTATTACTGAACTCCAATTTCATCAGTATCATATATCCAATAATGTGCCTTTTCAAAGTACTTCAAAAAGACCAATGACATACTTTTATTTCAATTCAGAGCTCTTTTTTACATTCATACTGTTGACTTTTAAACTATCGATCATTTTCTTGTTGGACAATACACACATAAAAAAAGATACAGATTGTCTGATGACATCACAAGACACAATCACAATGCCCTGCCTATTGATACCAGCCATTTTGGATTCATAAAATCAAAGACACATATAAACAGATTTCCAGTATATTGAATGATATGAAAATACTGAAGTAATGCTTTACCAAATACAAACTTGCAACATGTCCACAACATAACGAAGGCATTTCACGTACAATTACACAAAATGTCTGACAGCAAAAACTGCAGGTTTCATGCAGAATAAATGACTCAGCAATGCAATTCCCTACTATACAATATTTCCAAAGAGCTGTTCCATTTAGGTTTATACTGAAACAGTGGAATGCCACTTTTTCTCCAACCCTATCACCAAACTTAGAAAAACTAATGGTGGAATGCCACTTTTTCTCAAACCCTACCACAAAAGAAACACAAAGGATGAATACATATATTTTCTTACTGGGTTCTTAATTTAACCATATTACAAGTACAAGCACAATTCACTTGCATTCTACCTGCCCCTCCCTGGTAAATTTAAATGGAATAGCCCTTTACATAGCACAGATAAAATTACAAACCATTTTCAATATTCAAATCCTGTCAAAATATAAAACTTACTTAACTTAAAATGTGTTCATAGAATATGGCTGTCCCACCACAATGCCAGAAATAAGCTAAACACAACATTTGAAAAAGATGTGACAGACATATGTACAGGTGTGACAGGCATACATACATATGGACATACAAGGGTAACACTATAGGCTTCCAAAAATTGTCAAGATGCCGTATTTAAATACTACTACTTGCAATATACAAGATATTCACTCTTTTTTCTCAATCATGCTGGATAAGAAAGCATTCAGTTAAAAACAGTAATTATATACAAATATACACTACATTTACCCTTTTCTATATAATATAAATGTTACTACTATATCTCACCATGCTTATACAGGTTATATTGGCAAAATAACTAAAATATTGCATGGAATGATTAAACTCAAATCTAATTACTTGTCCAAGACGAAGAACTGAAACTAAGTAGCAACAGTTGGGCAAAATTGGACCAATGAAAAGAAATTTATGACCATATCTATGTTATATTAGCGACAGTGTTATATTGTGGTATTTCGACCTCTCTTAAAAAATAATGACCATGCTGATGTTATAGTGATATACTAAGGGATTTGAAGACGAGGGACAAAAATCTGACCGATTTAAAAGTCATGATCACACCCACGTTATATAAGGGATAGTCATATATTGAGAGATCTTAAAATGTGGGACAAAATAGGACCAATTTAATGTAAGTCATGACCACTGATATAATGTATTACAGGATTTTGACCAATTTAATGAAATAATGACCACATCCATATTATATAAGGGACAGTGGTATATTATGGGATTTTAAAACAAGAGACATCAACACTATGCATTAGGTGTGTGATTAGATTCAAATATACTACAATAATCATGCAATCCATATTTAACTCAAATACCCACGTCTACCATTACTAAATACAGTGTCCACATTCTGTATTTGACATGTATTTAAAAACGTACAATTTGGGTCAATTTCATCCAGTTTAAGTTCATCATAATAAGCACACACTGATGATATGTAATCAAAGTTTCCCAATCACAAGTACATTGCCACAAGAGTTTGCTCCCTTTGGCCAAAATGGGAATTATCGACTCTTTCCCACTATGGTCATGCTTATTAAAACAAAAATACTGATTTGACCCACAAAGAAATAAGTTGAATTGATCCACCAGGCATGCATGGTGACAACTGCACATAATCCTCGACAGACGGTGCTAAAGTTATGATAGAAAGAATCCATCTTAACCTAGAGGACTGGACAAGTAATTATTATACCATCTCTTCGGCATCCAGCCACTACTCCAGGATGGATACATGTCCATATGAAATATATAAATAATTAAAAATCCTCTGAAAACAGTGACAGCAAAATGACTGGTCAGCAAAATGACTGGTCAGCATGCATAGCTTCTGATGATGGCCACACTATATTCTCACCAATGCATACAAACCTGCACAAGCAGAAACATTCACAAAATTCCACCATAAACTGCACCCAACTGTTAAGTTAAAATGGGAGAAAAAAAAACTCTTTAAAAAGTGACGGAAGCAAAAAGGTTTATCAACATGTGCATCTTTTGATGATGACCTTAATATCTACCAAGTTTAAAAGTGATCCATAAAAAAGATGCAAGACAAGTTGTGTTAACAAGATTCTAACATGGCACTGAACTGTATGATTCAAAACTCTAGCAAAAATTCATATACATCTTCAAACAATGACAACACAAACACGAAATTTAATTTCAATCTAACTTCTGCCACAAGATTATGTGACACACCGCATTAGGCTCCAATTAAATAAAATTTTAAATCAAAATAGTGCAATAGCTCAGAACAATTCATTGATTTGTCAATATAAACATCAGCAAATGTTGATTTTAACAATTCCAAAACTTCCCAGTTTGAAATCTGAAAGACTAATTGCTTTCAGAAAATTCTGTATTTAGATTCAGATTCAAAAAGGACAAGAAGTCTTTGATCTTACAGTATGCACATCTTCTGGCTATGGTCATAACATTTACAAGTTTCACAGAATTCTTTCAAAATCTGGGGTACTGGTTGTGCTGATGAGATTGAATCATACATGGCATTAAGCCCCATTGCTGCACAAGACAAAAAAGCAATAACTCTTGACAAAACTCTGCAGGATCAAAGTGATTTGTTGAGAAGTAAATCTTCAGAAGATAACCATAATATTTGCCCCACTTCATTGCAACCCATCAAAAACTTCACTAACGAGATAATATTGTGTCATACATAGTATTAATCTATGATATTCAAAGGGAATACAATGAAAGAGAGAGAGAACAGTGAAACCCCTGATCTGCCCACAACAGATACAGGACTATGACATGGAAACAGTATAGTTATCTCAACTAAATCAAACTGTAGGAGTTCTTTTCCATTTTATTGACCATTAGCAGGTATTTACACCCAAAAAATCCAGGCTGAAATTTGTACCTAAATTTTGATATGGACATGAAAAGACATGGGGAGAAACACATGTTGCAGGGCTCAGGTAGTTGTTGCCTTTTGTGATGAATTTGACAAACCTACACAATGCAAACAAGCTTGGCTCCGGGTTGAGTGGTCTCATGCACTCACCTTTACCGATCACTCAGTGTTTCCCTTTACGCACGTTTGTGCATCAGGGACGCACACTGAATAAAATAAAATTGACGCACACATTTTGTTGCCGTGTGTTTTTTGACACAAGGGATTCACATAATGCACTCAGGATTTTTTATTTAATATCCAATGAGTTGGACGAAGGGTGGCATCATGTATACTTTGAGCATTGGTATTGACTGGTTCCCCGCTTTGTTTACTTCCTGTGTTGGGCTCCTCTATTCATATAGCGAAGTGGAACACAGGGAACATACGAAATAAGGAACCAGACTAGCACAGGCAATGTTATGATGGAGTAGCTTCCCCATATCTCGCGAGCTCTCACGCGATTTCCATTGAGCACAGCAAGATGTCATCTTGATGTTTAACCTCAGTGCTTGCTGCACTAGAAAGTGATCTCCAGATTAAAACGTCGTGCACTAAAAATCATTAGCGAAGAAAGTGAAAGAAGCAGAACACAAAAGAATAACTGTGGATCTAACTTTAATGAAAAATGGAGAAGAAAATTCCGTTGACTGGAATATGGCACATCCATTAGGATTACCGGTGTGACTTCTGATAGCGTGATTGTGAAGACTGCAGAAGTGAATAATCCTTTCGTGACAGGGTTTAAGAATTTTAACAAATCTACCCTCGTTCGCAACAAGATATCTGGAGAACACATTGTAACCTAAGACATGCTTTCACAACAAAGAAATCAGTAAACTTGCCAAGACAAATGCGTTTATTTGGATTACACAGTCAGGGGGTCATTGCAGATTTTGTTGGTTTTTAACTTTGCTGCAATAAAAGAAAGACCTTAAAGTTCAAGTGTAACTTATTAGAAACAAGATGAATCATTAGCCTCCTTCATTTTTGGATAAATCTGTTCTAGGATGAAGTACAATGAAACTGACGATAGTACACATTTTATGACAGGCAGTAAATTGACTGCCATTCGGTTAAAAAGATTTATTAGGCTTTTTGTATTGGCTTGTATGTAATAAGATTATAAGGAGACTGTTAAAAGTACAATTTTAAAAGAAAAATTAATAAAATTATTATTTGAATGGACAATGCATTTGTTTGTTAACTGTGCATGTTGGTTTATTTGTATGTTTAGAGAGAGAGAGAGAGAGAGAGAGAGAGAGAGAGAGAGAGGGAGAGAGAGAGAGAGAGGGAGAGAGAGAGAGAGAGAGAGAGAGAGAGAGAGAGAGAGAGAGAGAGAGAGAGAGAGAATGTTGTGCAAGTTGCAATATCCTATTTCAAGCTGAAAAAGTACGAGTTGGATGAAAATTTGTCAGTATATGTTTTACCCCCACATTTTTTATTTGACCCCCCGTTCTGACACCAAGGGTTTTTTTTACCCCTCAGTTTTACACCCCTGGGGGATACACTGCCACTGTCACCTCACCTCTGCCACATGGGTTTGAGTCTTGGGCTTGGTCAGTGTTGGTCAATGAGAAAGGTTGCCAGTAGCTTCCCAAGGGTCATTGGTTCTTAACAGGGTTCTTACTCCACCAGCTATACTTGCTGCAATGTATAGCCCTATCATGTGCTGAAAAATGGCATTAAACCCACAACAACAACGAGGACAAAAAAATGATGCGTATGTAAATCAACTTCTCCTGAATCAGGTCATATTAGTTATAAGTTTAGATCAATTATAAAGCAATGGTCCATATCATATCTGATGCAGACATTATTTTCATTAAATACATATACAAAATCTCTCTTCTACACAGACTTTGATGATACATACAGGTCGTTATGATATACACTGATGAGGAAATATATTTAGACAAATACAATAACAGGCCTGCCAACCCTAACAAGCTTTTCACAGCAGCCAATTTGTTTTCTGAAGATAGAATAATTTTTAGCATGTCATTTACTACTATTGTTGGTTTGGAAAATGAGCATTTAAACAGTTCAGAAGTATGATCCAAGTCCGACACTGTAAATGCAAATATTATCTTCAACTAAAAAGTCCACCTAGATCTTAATTACCTCCACTACAGTTTCATAAGCTACAGCTTGTACCCCATGCAGCACAAAGGCTTCTTGCTCATTCTCCCAACTTTACATAATCTTTGGGTTTACTTTTAGTTTCACATGGCAACATTTTGTGATTTTTTAAATTAAGTCTGTAATTTAAGAGCAATTTTAGTATGACTTACAGCTGAATCATATAATGTTGGCAGGTACATAATAATGCACATTTATGAGTTTACAGTTATTTGTTCACCATCACGTGGTTACATGCATATCCAGATCTGACTGAAACAATTGTATTTTCATAGTTCTTGCAATTATACTAAGTTCAAAATTTAAAAGTCATTTCCGTTAAGACTCAATGGTCAAACAATAAGGGAAGGCAGGTCTGCATTACAAATGATGTCACGCAGGCAAAGCCATAATGACCGAGACTTCCACATGTATTGCAAAAGTAATTTCATTACATGAATGTGCAGTTTTGCAACAACAACAAAAACCACAGTATTTTTTTATAAACAGAATCTTGCATTTGAGCTAATTTTAAAATGAAATCAATGTATCTCTGAATAATTTCAATCTTTTGAAATGAGCATTTGTTTGTTTAAGACCTTCTCTATGTACATGAAGGCTAGGACATTTTTTTCTAATGCACTCCACACACACAAGGTAAGACAAACTGGTTATACGTTATCATCCATCCATCTGCCAAAACATTTAGTCTAAGAAAAGCTCTGTAAATGTAAATCTAGAAATATGCACACATTCACTTTTCTGCTCAGCTTAAACATGAATGAGCAATATGAAAATATTTTTTACAATACAAATCAGCCAAATATGGATATTAAATTCAAATAGTTTTACATAGTACGAAAATGTACTGCATACTGAGAATTCACTTCATATTATGGCGTCACAATGTCACCTGGCTGTATAGTCTTATTCATTAACACAGGACTCCGAGAGATCTTTTCCAAACCAGGGTTCGCTATAATGCATTATTGACCACTGTTACCTTATAGCAGGCATTTCAGTACAACTTCTCAGAAGTAAACCAACGAAGACATCCCTCAATATCACTGAATTTTTAAAAAATGTTCTGCTATCATTCAAGTCAAAATAACGATGAAAACTTAAAAGGATAAAACTGAACATGACTACTGATGCCTGAGGTATCTCCCAGTCATCCAATGAAAAATTTCCTTTTTCAGGAGGAATATGATATTTTATTATCAAAACGATGCAAGATGTCACTTCATCTCATCAGCTACAATCCACAATGTTTATCATTTTAAATCCATTTATATGATAAATTAATGAATTCAATTATAGGTCACAGAACACTATAAAAATAGTTCAGATTGATCTGATTCACAATATCCCATAATTTCAGTCCCTACAACTTACAAAATAAACAATGAAAGTCCACATTTTTTTAAATTCATAGCATTCTGTGAATGCCTCTACCTAATGTCATCTGGTACAAAGTCCTCATTGTCTGATAAGGATGAGAAATTCTCCATCTTTGTATAGTAAATCGTCATGGACTAGACACAGTAAATATTTACCGACTCACTTTCCTTGACCTAACTGTCATATGTGGGGTTTTATGTAGAGACTGAACTTGGGATCTGTAAGAAACACTTTCATCACACAGTTTGTAAAATCTATTAATGGCTGCAATTGAACATGTGTCAATTGTGCAGCAAGATCAAATAACCAGCATCTGCTACTTGCCACTAATCAAGTATCACTAACTGCTCAATCAAAGGGTTGTCATGTGGGAAAACAAGTCAAGAGATTATGGAGGGGCCCCCAGTGGCCGAGTGGTCTAAAGTGCTCTCCGTTACGGATCACTGCCATTTCACCTCTGTCTGCGTGGGTTCGAGTCTTGGATTCAGCCAATGTGGGTATGAGAAAGCTTGCCAGTAGCTTCTCATGGGTTGGTGGTTCTTTCCGCGATTTTCTCAGGTTCTTCCTCCACCATTAATACTGGCCGCCATGTATAGCCTATTGTGTGCTGAAAAATGGCGTTAAACCCTACAACAAGAGATTATGGTCAGACATTTTACTTAAGAGGCAGAACTCTACTTGACAATGAAAATGTACATCTATTAAATTCACAGCTCCATCAAAAGGATCGTCAACTTGAAAACAAACTTAGTGCTGCCTTTACACGCCAAGGACTTGTTAGGCTACATGCACTGGTAGAAAACGTGTATATGGTAAACAATGATTCATTTTATTACCTGAGTTGTTATCAACAGACAGGTACCCGTTCACATCACTACATATATGCCAACATATCTGGATTAATGCTGTTTACAAATCAAATACTGCATTAATCTCATTTCATCAAACTTCTCACAGGGCTCTTTGAGATCTCTGTGAAGCAAAAGGTCTCTTAAAGTAACATCAGTATGATGCTTTCCCAAAATTTGGAAAAGCACTTTAATTCGTTCATGAAATGAGGTGACATGATACATTACTGAAAGGATATGCGTCACAAAAATGTTGTCATTGTCTGCTCCTCTCCAATTACAAGACGCTCCTTCCAGTAGCATTTGTTAAAATGATGTTCAGTGTTATTCTTTATAGCACACAATCGTTATTTGGCTTGAATGACTGCAGTGAGTATGTCATGATACATTCTACAATAGCAAGAATGGTCTTGCTAGACACTATGATCCAATGAAGCCAGTCAAAAGTCTGGTTGACCAAGATACATAATGTGTGTGTGTGTAACGCTGCAACAACAGACCTTTCCATTGCTGTGATAACCAGTCTTCAGGTAACAGAACATATATTGCAATAATGTCAATGATCAAAGTAATGGTATGGCATGAACACATCAACAACATTTTCTTTTAGCAGAGAAAGCCGAAGTGTCTTGAATGCAACTCATTATGGTTGTGACTGATGGATATGCATACTGTACCATACAAGGCAGACTGGATAAAGGTTATGTATGATGTATATGCATGCTGTACTGTATTGGATATGGCAGACTGGCTATAGGATATGAGTGACATTTATGCATACTGTACTGGATATGGCAGACTGGATAAAGGTTATGAGTGATGTATATGCATACTGTACTGGATATGACAGACTGGATAAAGGTTATGACTGATGTATATGCATACTGTACTGGATATGGCAGACTGGATAAAGGTTATGACTGATGTATATGCATACAGTACTGAATATGGCAGACTGGATAAAGGTTATGAGTGATGTATATGCATACTGTACTGAATATAGCAGACTGGCTATAGGTTGCAAGTGACATTTATACATACTGTACTGTACAGGATATAGCAGACTGGCTATAGGTTGTGAGTGACATTTATGCATACAATACTGGATACAGCAGACTGGATAAAGGTTGAGTGATGTATATACATACTGTACTGAATATGGCAGACTGGCTATAGCAGACCTGCCAACCCTTACGAGTCCATCTCAGTAAGACAGTTGATTATTTTCCATAAGTTTGACCAGTTTTCAGTAAGGTGTAGCAAAATATTATAAACTGCTATTGCAAAGCTGGAAAACATAATTAAAAGTTCGTTATTCAGAATGTGCAGTGATGATAAACATTATGTTCAACTGAAAAGTTTGTAAAGTATGTGTAGACTTTATTTACCACTAGTAGAGTGCACACATTTTAGATCCAAACACTATGCAGCTCAATGGTTTGTTACGGTCTCTCAACTTGACGTAATTCCTGGAAATTCGTTTTCTATTTCACATGACGATGGCAATCATATTTCCTGCCATGAGTCATACTCAAATTGGCATGTGATGTCCAATAAACATAATTGTGTCCCTTCCAGCTTTTATTCACAAGAACCTGAATATTCCTTTTTATTTTTTCCTGTGTTGATTATTAATACTTTTCAAGAGGCTTATTTTCCCTTTCATCTTAAGCATGAATCTCTTGCTGGACGCTATTTTAAAAAAATTCTATGATCAACAGTTTGATCATGCAGACATTTCGCAAGAACAAATAGGTGCAGTTTAAAGAGTCTGATGTGCTGCTGTAAAGTTAGTCTCGTTCCCTGACCAATTTCACTACTTCTAATATGAAACCCAGATCTAAATCAAACATGGACAAACATATTTTCCAGATTTTTCGGCAATGATCATTTTCCTGTAGTTTTTGCTTTTATGCTGTAAGTTTGTATTTTAAGGGTAATTTTCGTAAGACATATGGCGAAATCATAAGAGCTGGCAGGTCTGCTATAGGTTATGAATAACATTTATACACACTATTGTATTCAGATAGACTGATTGTGAGTAATGCATATGCATACTGTACTGGACATGGCAGACTGGTTATAAGTTATGAGTGACATTTATGCAAACTATGTTAAACATTACAGACTGGCTATAGCTTGATGATGCCTTATACCACTCTAATTTCCATTAGTTACTGGAGCAACTCTGAAGTACCTGACACCGGCATTTCCACTGCCTTTATCACCTCCTGCACTCTGATTTACTTGGCCAAACTGAGGGTGCTCTATTTCTTGTGGGCTGCCATCACCCGTCAAAACAGCAATGCATTTCCAGCTGCCAAGGTAATTGGCTGAGGGAGAAAGAAAAAAATCAAGATAAAAGTGAACATTAACTCCTTGGCTACTGTAGTATCATTTTTTTTGTGAGTTTCAATTTGTGTGGTTTTATATTAAAACAGAAAAAAAAGACATTTTCATGGTTACTTAAATTCATGGTTTTGCCTGTTAAAGTTGGCATTTTTAAGTATTTAATTTCATGGATTAAACTCTACAATTACCAAAAATAAATACAAAAGAACAAACTATGCGGACAACAAATGATGGTCACTTCGATGATTGAAACAAAACTATCAATTTATACAAGTACAAATCAAGTGGTCTAAAGCGCTTTCCATTATGGATCACTGCATCTCACTCTGTCTGCATGGGTTCGAGTCTCAGATTCAGCCAACATGAGTATGTGAGAAAGCTTGCCAGTAGCTTCTCATGGGTTGGTGGTTCTTTCCGGGGTTTTCCCGGGTTCTTCCTCCACCATTAATACTGGCCACCATGTATAGCCTATCGTGTGCTGAAAAATGGTGTTAAACCCTACAACATCAACAACAACAAATCAAGCAGCTGTCGAAAAATCAATCACTTACACTCAAAATGTGACATTAAAATCAGCCCCAAACACTAAGCTAATTTACAATATATGGTCATCATCTCTTCCATAAAGTTGCACCATCAGCACTTTGTGACAACCAATGCATTAACACAGTCACTTAAGAGTAGCAAAATTAAACTTAGATTGTGGTCGGTATAGATAAAGTCATCAATCCATATGTAAAGCAAACACATGATCACCTGTACTTTGCTCAATGCAATCAGCAAAAGCAGTGGCAACATTTGAAGTGTTCTGAGACCATCAAAGTGCAAAGATGTTTACTAAATTGAAAAACAATGGAATCAATCCGTAGTTCAAGCCTGTCTCATATATAAAGCAATTTCAACCCCAAAACTTTACAATAAATAAAATGATGAATTAAAATAATATTTTCACAAGTAGTATGCTAAACAGGTCATGGAGACCATCAGGGAAAAGGGCCGCATCAGTATATTGTGTCAGTGAACCTTAAAACCTAATCAAGCAAGCCAATATATGTAGCTGATGTGAAAATGTGTACAAGATTATACCAAATTATCAATGGCTTTGAGAAAGCTGACTTATCTAATTCAACAATTTCAAGTTTATTTACCTGGCAAACATCTGTATCAACCATCAGACTTGATTGAGATGAAGATGATAAAGTAGTTACATCGGCAAATCAGTGAAATGTAAACTTTAACACTCTTCTGCCATTAGTGTATATAGATAATGTGTTATTAATAATTGCACTTCATTCAACAGTTCTTGTATTTACAGTCATGTTATTCATTTGGATTAAGCATTCATAGATTCATAGAGACATGCTTTCATGTGGGATTAACATGTTTTTTAAAGTTTCACCTGAATGAAGAACTGATCTGAATAAGTATTAAATTATTTTCAATTACCAGTATCATTTATTCTTTCTTTTAATACCATTACTAGCATTTTAATATCGTATGCGTTTTCACCTTTCTCTATATTTATACTTATCTCACAAAATATTTAAGGTAGTGAGTGGAAATTACAGCAATCAGATACAATATAGACAGGTGTGCACTTAAACAATATCAAACACTTTACAGTTATTTCTACAAAGAATTAAAAATAAACATATAAGCCGAATCTTTTTTAAACCATGTAACAAAAAAAGATATTGATTTATCAAATAGCTTGCTGATATCTAGTAACAGAACACTGTATACAAATCGGGTTGCGGCTTCTTCATTATATGTAGCTAATTGTTCACTGTATCTTTAAATTCTTGTTTCAGGGTAACAACGAAATCCATGAAAATTGGTATCCCGTAAAAATTAGCGATATAACAGTATTTCTTTCTTTGTTCATTAGACAACTGTTGCTTTCAGGAGTTGATGTATGTATCAGGGTTCTCAACAGATTTCCAAACTGAAGAGTCAGTCGACCCTCGACCCCAAAATCTCAAGAGTCAATTCTTTTGGACAATCATAAGCCCATAGCTGTGATTCCTCGTTATGGGCAGAAACAAATGATGTTTAAGATTTCTTGTCTCATGCTGAATAATGAGAAATACCTGTTCCGTATTTTGTGAGAAATATACAATCTCATTTTTGTAAAAGTGTTTCTCTTTCTAACTATGTTACTGTGTGTATATTTTGTATATGAAACAGTCAGATGATTATTTGTATACCTTATTATATTTTCAACTTCTCGCCATATTCTATTTTCAACTGCTCAAATCATTTTATATGAAAAATTATAACCATACAGCTATGAAGGTTAGATATTATTCAAATATCACAGAATTTTCAGTTTACTTTTCTACTCATCAAGAAATTTTCTAACAAATTTCAGAGATTTACTCTTCTTCTCCTCAGAACTGACAAATTTAAGAGAAATTATGGTATAAGTAAATTCAACAGTGGATTCAATAATCAGAAAAGTATCATTCCTTTCACAAGCTACACTCCTTTGTATATCGGCTTAATGCAATTGTGACTTTAACGTTTTTATAGTGATGCAAAATCTTTGGAGTCTCAGGGCCAGAAAATTCATCACCGCCAGGTCATTTCCGAGACGGAGACAGAAAAGAAAATAATACTTCTTTGTGCCATTGTGATTTTAAAGTTAAGATGTATGCACTGAGTGTTATGTCCATTCAATTTTTTCCAAATGATGCATTAAAAAAAATGCTCAAGATTTTAAATGTTTTACTGATTTAAGCAAATTAATTGTCTATAAAACATAATCCCATGCCAAAAACTGCCTTAGCAAGAAGCCATATATTCCCATTTTGTCTAACTGATTATAATTTAAAGGGCAATACAAAAATGCAGATAGTCTTTCAGAAATGAATCCAGTGAAGTCATTCAATGATTCCAAACTTAAACATCCTGCTAAATGAAGCAACTTGGGAATAAATCAATTAAAGTTGGTCTACAGTAAATTTGTCATGGAAAGTGTACTCTTAGAAATTAACTAAGCTGGAAGCGAATCAAGGGTAATTAAAATTGATGTTGCAGCCCAAATCTACATGCGTCAAAATGATACACAATTCAGTTTCCACACAACAAAAATGGGTCATTTTCAAATTCCACATGTCAAAACCTGAGGGCATGTGTCTTTTGACAAATGTTTTTTAAAACAAACATATGAACAGAGCTAAATACTCATCTGCCGTTATGGAACTCATATCGGTTCCTCTTATTAGACAGACCAATGCAATGAGCATGGACTATTTATTTAAAAAAAGATAACCCTGGTCGATACAGTGTAATTCCTGCCCTTCATCCAAAAGGCATCTAGCTCCATATTCCCCCAATTTTTTAAAAAACAAGATCAAACATTTTAACAATCTGTACTGTAACCTATAATAAAGTTAGCAAACATATAACACCCAAAATATTCTGTATGTAATCCATGGCATGGAAGGTTTTAGCTTCAGATATGTGTAAATCCAGTGCCTCATCTAATGGTACGTGGAAACTAAGACAGGTGAAGAGTCATACGAGTCTACAGGCTGTAAAATATAATCTCTCTATATGCAAGACAGACAGCTCTCTCTTATTACAATGCAGCAGTCAGTGTCCATAATGACATACCACGTTATGTACCTAACCATGTTTAGGGAGTTAGCGTGTCAGACTTGCATCCAAAAGGGTGTAGGTTCGAATTCTAACATCAGACCAGTTTGGATCAGCTAACACTGTGTTTCCTTGGGCAAGGCGCTTTACTTCAACTGCCTCATCACTAAATAACCGACTTGTGTTACTATGCCATATGGCACCAAACTGAACCAAAACTAAACGTGTTATACTGAGAATCACGATATAATCAGGATAGCATAATAAACAGAACAGTGGTATAGAAGGAACTATTTTTTTTTAAATTATGGGGTGTTTTGAAATGGAAATAAATATATAAGACTATGTTTCACCGTCTTCTTTCAAACCAAACAATTTATTATACATTAGTATGATTTTAGTCATGGGGTCAATAGAAGCACTGAGTTTTATCCTGAGTCATGTCATAACAAGGTGCATTATGGGTACAGCTGTATATCTAGTGTAAAGATATGTTACATGAGCAGTTACTTTCAGGATTCTGTATTGCCCTGCATAAATAAGTCTATTTTAAATAGATGTGTTCTTTAAGGAAGTGGATGAATTACAAATGTACATGAATTTTAATGTTTGTGATCAAAGATTCTCATTACCTATTAAATATCAGAAAATAAGTCTCCTAACAAAAGAATAATACCTTTCCACAACCTAACACAGCTATCATCACCAGATGAGGCAAGGACTGTTCCTGTTACATTCCAACTCACTCGCCACACCTGTAAAGATGCAAGAAAGAAATAATGTTGAACAGGCTTAATTACGCATAAAGCCAATGTGGACCTCAGTCTGCTAAGCATACTGGTTTAGGACCTGTGAAAAATACATTTTCTGAAAGGTTGGTATATCTAACTTTTGCAAATGGTCATGAAGTCCACATATGATAAATATTGTATAACATCACTGTCAATTTTTCTTTCAAAATTTGTGAAGTGCCCTTGACTTGTACTTTCCCAGATGTAACATGTTTTTAACATGTAAACAAAATCTCTCTCCTCTAACATCTTTCTGTCTGTAACATCCATGAGTCACGCCAATAAAGCCTGTTAGATTTTTTTAAATTTAGACTGGTCCACTATGTGTGTGTGTGTATCAAAATGGAATGAATCATTGACATGGTTGCACATTTAAGAAAACATGTTTTCTTGTAATTGTTTCCTGTAAAGTTACTAAAAATAGAAAATCAGGAAAAATTTAGATTGAGGTCTAACAATGAATAAATGTGCAGCAGCCAATATTTCCAAGATACAAGCCTCGAACTGGAGGCCCCGAGTAGCCAAGTGGTCTAAAGCGCTCACCGTTACGGATCACTGCCTTCTCACCTGTCTGTGTGGATTTAAGATGTGGGTTAATGAAAAATGGCATTAAACCCCACAACAACAACAAGCCTCGAACTGTAATCATTATTCTGTATCTTGCTCACTCCTTATGTCTTTGATCTGAACTTGGAAACAAGTTATATTTTTTGTTGGTTTTTTTTTCATTTTTAACCGATACCCAGTTGCCCATTTTATTACCTGGGTCATTATCAGTGGGTAACCGTTGACAGCTTTAGGTCCAAGACACTTGCCTTTACAGATCACTGACATCTCACCTCAGTCTGTGCGAGTTCAAGTCCTTGCCTAGGACAACATGGGTAAGTGAGAAAGCTTGCTAGTAGCTTCCTGTGGCATGATGGTTCTTCCCGGGGTTTTCCCAGGTTCTTACTTTATTGAATATATCGGCCACCATCTATAGCCTATCATATGCTGAAAAATGATGCTCAACCCATAACAACAACCGTAGCTTCCAAGTCAGATTGAATTTATGGGTACCTTCTCACTTCTCACATTAAGGAAGCCTTGCTTTTTTCATTATTTACAATAAATATTACTTGCTCCTTACAACACCATAATTATGAATAATTACATTAGTTTCAAATGCAATAATTTCATACTAGTATTTCTCTTTCATGATAATTACTGTGAAAGTTTCCCATAATGGCTACAGATAAGAAGGAAAATAATACACTGTACAATGCCATGACAAATGCAAAATGTTATTTTTTCCCCCAATCATTATCAATTCCAATGTACCATCATTTACTGATGATCTGAATTCTGTGTGATTTTATTTTTTCTTAAGTGTTTTCATTCTAACACACAAGTAATGATCTGCTATTTAACTGTCTGGAAAACATGTGCAAAATAAACTGCCAGTAACACTAGTAACTGAAAGAGAAACGTTCATTTCTAAAAGAAATTTAGGAAACTGAACTTTGATCAAATTACCTCAAGGTTCTCTCTGGTATTTATATACGTCATAAGTTCTGTCTGAGTTGTTGATGATGAAGCAGCAAGCTGATGTTTATTAATTTTTTCATGCTGTTTTATGTCATGGGCGCCTCTATGCTCAGTAGCAAAATCACATTACACAATTTGCAAAACGTAACGTTTTCTCCTTTACTAGATGGTTTCATAAATCTAAACAAGATGGCAAAATTCTTCTTCCAGTTGTTTTCTTTTCATTCCTTGTCTAACCCTACTGCTTTCCTTTTCAACAAGATTAAAAGCTGAATATTATGAATATGAGATACTGTGATAGCGGTAACTGTTTGCACAATCCAATATGGCAGCTAAAGACAGGCATGGTAGCTTTGATTTTGAATGAACCAGTCATATTTTTAGAACTATATTCCTATATTCATACAATACATTTCTAACAGAATGGAACTGAGTGCCTTGTCCAAAACAGAAAATTGCAAAAAATATTTTTCATGCAATTTTTTAAATTCAAAAACAGATTTAAAAAAAAAAAACTACACCCATATTCAGGTCCAAAATAATGGACAAATATGGGAAAAATGGGACACTTGGCAGCCATGTATGATAATACACTGTACAATGCCCTGACAACTGTAACATATTATACACTGTACAATGCCCTGACAACTGTAACAAATTATACACTGTACAATGCTCTGACAACCATAACATATTAAATGCTGTACAATGCCCTGACACCTGTAACAAATTATACATTGTACAATGCTCTGACAACCATAACATATTAAACACTGTACAATGCCCTGGCACCTGTAACAAATTATACATTGTACAATGCCCTGACAACTGTAAAATATGATAATGCACTGTACAATGCCCTGAAAACTGCAACATGTTATAATAATATACTGTACAATGCCCTGAAAACTGTAATTTTACAATACACTGCACAATGCCCTGACAAGTCCAAAGTCTGAGCAAACATGTTATAATAATACACTATACAATACCCTTGATATTTGCAACATGTTATAATAATACACTATACAATACCCTTGATATTTACAACATGTTATAATAATACACTATACAATACCCTTGATATTTGCAAGCTCAGAGCAAATAAGTGTCTTATGCATCATCATTAATTTGTAGCCTTTTTTTCTTTCCATATTTACCTGTTGTTCATGCTCATTAAATTCGGCTACTTCCTTCATGTCAAACTTGGTCAACCCACTTTGTCCACTTTGTGTGGGATCTCTCCTGCAAACAAATATACAGAATCTTACATGCAAGTTATTACAAAGGTCCTACATTATAAGACTGTTCAAAGAAGCCATAAAATTGTACAACTTATGTGAGAGATCAACCTTACATCAAGGTATGCTACTAGCAAGGTCTCATTATAATGGGATATATTGTGAACTATACCCCTAGGCAGGGAGCCTATATTCAAGGTCTCATTATAATGGGATATATTGTGAACTATACCCCTAGACAGGGAGCCTATAATCAAGGTCTCATTATAATGGGATGCATTGTGAACTATACCCCTAGACAGGGAGCCTATAATCAAGGTCTCAATGTAATGTGATACATTGTGAACCCAAGTCAGAAAGCCTCTTAGTAGCGATGTTCTTCAATCCAATCATCCATCAACTATGGTTTCCAAAAGGTAATTTCACTGGGAACAGTTGCATTTCAATCAAACTTGTTTGCAGTTTAATATGGATGAGACCTCCAATTAGTTCAATTTACAAATTTATATGGATGAGATCCCAAATGAGTTCAGTTTACAAATTTATATGGACACGACCCCTAATAAGGTCAATTTACAATTTGATATGGATGACCCCTCCAATGAGTCAAATTTATAACTTTATATTGATGAGACCTCCAATGAGTTAAATTACAACTTGATATGAATGAAACCTCAAAATAAGCAATCAGAGGGCAGATGACCATTACTTATGAAAATAATTTTTCTTTCCAACAAGAAAACATTTTGTTAAAATTGGCAGAATTCTGCTAATCGAGTTTTTAAAAATAAGTTGTTAACTCATTTAGTCCAGGAGATTTTTGTCATTTTCGCCTGAAATGGGTATAGGAAATGCATTTTTGGGGTTAATTATGAATGCATCCAAATACATCTGCTTCCAAGGTCAGAGGCCAAAAAGTCTAAAACCTGGACAAAAAAATCTGAGAACAACACTTGGTGACCATTTGGTGTAAAGTAGTTGGGTTTCAATAATTTTCCCTCTGCATTTTGTAATGCGAGCAGAAAGTCCAGATGTTCTGGTCTCATTGTAGAGCTACATCTGTCTGCTATTTTGTAATACCACCCACTATGGTGTACCTTATATGAACCTAATGCAACAGAGCTCGAAAGTAGGGTACAGCCTCATTATTTCTACAGGCAGGATTGGGGCTGAATGAATTAAAAGGTTACCAAGTGTTAGTAAATGCAATGCAATGCAAATATTAATATTTTTTTAAACCTGAACAAAACTTTAAAGTCAAACAAAGTACCATAAGTAACAAACAAAATACTAGAACACAGCCTCAATTTTTGTTATGCTAGCTGATTAAACATATCAATTTGTTTTATATTAAGGACTTCTTATTAAAAAAAGCTTTTTTCATGCTAAGAACACACCTTCTACCACAAATGCTATTTACGAAGGCAACTTCTCTACAAAAGAAGAACAAAATCAAATAACTCATTTTGGTTTATGTTTTTCATAAACCTTTACAATAATGATTTTTTAATGTGCTACAAAGAAACATTTGAAAATAAATTGCAAAATGACTGAGTAATCAATAAGAGGTTAGATTCAATAAAACTACATGTTAAAAATTCCCCAAAATATTTATTAAAATTCCCAATTTTAGGGTCGAAGCCCACAACATTTTATTGTTGGTATCTTCCTATGTATTAGCAAGGTTTGAGGGTAAAATTCACTGCAATAGCTTGTTTGAGGGTAAAATTCACTGCAATGGCTTGTTTGAGGGTAAAATTCACTGCAATGGCTTGTTTGAGGGTAAAATTCACCGCAATGGCTTGTTTGAGGGTAAAATTCAACACAATGGCTTGTATGAGGGTAAAATTCACCGCAATGGCTTGTTTGAGGGTAAAATTCAACACAATGGCTTGTATGAGGGTAAAATTCACCGCAATGGCTTGTTTGAGGGTAAAATTCGCTGCAATGGCTTGTTTGAGGGTAAAATTCAATGCAATGGCTTGTTTGAGGGTAAAATTCACTGCAATTGCTTGTTTGAGGGTAAAATTCACTGCAATGGCTTGTTTGAGGGTAAAATTCACCGTAATGGCTTGTTTGAGCATAAAATTCCTTGCAATGGTTTGTTTGAGGGTAAAATTCACTGCAATGGCTTGTTTGAGGGTAAAATTCACGCAATGGCTTGTTTGAGGGTAAAATTCACTGCAATGGCTTGTTTGAGGGTAAAATTCACCGTAATGGCTTGTTTGAGCGTAAAATTCACTGCAATGGCTTGTTTGAGGGTAAAATTCAACGCAATGGCTTGTTTGAGGAGGCAAAGATCACTTTTGATGATAACATTTCACATCATGTTCCCAATGCAAACTACCATGTAATATGCATAGATTTATCACAATACATTTTTGTTAACTTAACAAAAAAGGAACTGGGGATGAAAAGCTTAATTATTTTTCTTGTACACTCACCACAATCAGACATCACAGCTATGTTGACACATTGTGATGCCAGACTGTTGTTCATAACTTCGAGAAAACAAAATTATATATAAACAAGGTTCCTGCAATCTTTAAAAAATGTAATTCCAAGACTTTTCCAAAACCTTTTTACAAATTTCAAGAGTACCTATTACATAAATTATGACCTGTAATACTTACCTAACATGTAAATTTCACATTAAATAACACATTTTACAACTGGCTTTGGGCATACGTCATCCTGTCGGATAGGTCATTTTCTTTTGAGTGACAAAACAAAATATTGTACAGAACTAAATAATTATTAATGATGTCCTGAAGAAAAGAAGAGACATCCTTAACCTAATAGAATTACACTAAAGTGCCTTTCAATGGCCACTAAGTTTACGTGGAGCCACAAAGTTCTTTCCCTGGTAGTAATTTTTTTTGTTGGGTTGCAATCTGACTTTGATATTCATCAGACCTTGCAGCAATGCTCTTGTTTAGAAATTATTGCTCCTTTACAATGATTTAAAAGAATACCAGCAGTTCCTTTCAAACTGACACTATTAAATCATCTTGACAAGGGCATAATTGTTATTGTTATTGTTGTTATAGGGTTTAACGCCATTTTCCAGCACAAGATAGGCTATACATGGCGGCTAGTACTAATGGTGGAGGAAGAACCTGGGAAAACCCTGGAAAGAATCACCGACCCACGAGAAGCTACCGGCAAGCTTTCTCACATATTCACATTGGCCGAGCCCTAGACTCGAACCCACACAGACAGAGGTGAGATGGCAGTGATCCGTGACGGAGAGCGCTTTAGACCACTCGGCCACTCGGGGCCCCCGACAAGGGTATAATGCTTGTTGTTGAACTTAATGATAACTAAACAGATGTGTTACTGAGTGAATCACTGAAAATTTAATTTTAAAGATAAATTTTCATGGTCAAAAACAATATATATTTTATTATCATTACTGCTTTTTATCAATTTAACTGAATAATATTCTAAATTCAGAGATACTGAAACACAAAATATTTTGAAGTTTCAAGTCTGGGTGAAGTTTTGTACTCAGGTATTAACATGATCCCAAAGTTACAAATCTGGGTTAAGTTTTTGTGCTCAGTTATTAACATGGAATAAGTTTCAAGTCTGGGTAAAACTTTTGTGAGCAAGGAATAACATGAACAACATTTCAAGTATGTATATAAATTGCAATGTTTTAGCATTATTAAATTATTGTACAATCCCATTATTAGAGCATATTTCTCAATTGATTTTTTGTACACTAATTATGTTGTAACTTAGTCTTTACCGTGAAAAATAATTTCAGAAATTTGTTTTTCTTATCAAAATACACAAAAAATGTTTTTGTTGCAATAAAAAACATTCCATACTGAATCACACATCATGGATGGGCAGCATCCAAGTTATCTGCAGGGTTTATTACCCATCAGAGCCCATTAATACTGTGCCATTGTGTACATAAAGTATCTTGAATTAATCTCAATTCAATACATCAACAAACATAAATCAGAAGCTCGTATTACTTCCAACAAGATATAAAACTAGACAGTGTAAATATTTATTTTAATCCAACACCTCAGCAGGCAAACTTGTATTTAATAGGAAATAGGATAAGATAAGAACCTACATATTCTGAAACTTTCCATCACATATCAAGGGAAGCAACTCCACCAGAAATTTAAAAAAAAAATAAAAGATTCCAAGACATGAAAGCACATAGATTTTATAGGGAATTACCTACACTGAAATAGAATTAAGTTGCAAGATTAAATCTACCCGATATTATCACAAATATAGCGATATACATAAATCAGCAGTAGAACACGTTGTCTATTTGCATCTGATGATTAAGATTACTGAAGCTGAGCCATGGTGGCTTAGTGGTTAGATTGTGGGATACATGACTGAAAGCGATGACAACAAAAAACAGGAATGGGGTCATACCACAGGCCCACCTGGCCATAACAAAACATTATACAAAACAGAAATATATAAAGGATTCATTAACAGAAAAAAAGAGACATTCTTAACCATACAGAATCACACTTAAGTGCTTTTCTATGGCTACTAAATGTATGTGCAGCTACAAAGTTCTTTCCATGGTAGCAATTTGGGTTGCAATCTGATTTTAAAATTCATTAGACCCTGCAGCATAGCTCTTGTTTAGAAATTACTGTTCCTTTACAAGGATTTAAAAGAATATCAGCAGTTACAAAATGACAGTATTAATTTGTCCCAACAATGGCACAATACTTGTTGAACTTAATAACTGATCAGACGCATAAATGAGCAAATAACTTTAAATTTTCAGTCAAAAACAAAATATATTTTGCTAAGACTGTTTTCTTTAAAATTTAACAGAATATGATATGCTAAAGAAACCACTGATATTATATACATTTAATCTGCATTATTTGTTGACTTTTATTAATGACTGTATGTTATGTATATTATGCATATTTGCGTTTTGTACTTTACCTTGTCCATAATCAAGATCATGGTGTACCTGACCGGTAACATTCATTTTGTAAAAACAGAATACATAGCTATAATTTTCTCTATGATTGTGGAATCAATATTCAGATCATTATTAATGGCAAACATCTTGCCTTAACATCTGAAACAGAATCATTCTTGTTGTTGTGTTTGGTTTTTTATTTGGATTGATTATTATTCATGGAATTAAAAAGTGCTCACTAATATTTGACTAAAACTTTAGTTTGGAATCATAGCGAATTCAGGCAGGGACATTACTTAAAAGACTCTTAGCTCATCACCACAATCCAGGCCACTGGAAAAAAGCACGTTCAAAACTATAGACACATCAACATATGCAATATCGTAACTTATTTAGAATACCATTGGAACTAAGCTGAAACTTCATACATTTGGACTAGTGATAGAACCTTTAGGACTATTTGGGATTTAATTCACAATAATGTTAAGTTCTTTTAAATTTTCACTTTACATTATTATGACAAATTTGAATTTGACAAATCTTTTTGGTTTTCACTCTTTTCTGTTAATTAAAGATCTGTATGATCAATAACATTGTGACCATCCATTTGGGAGAACTAGAAATAATATTTTCAAGATGGCCACGGTGGCAGCTATACTGGATTTGCAAGCGGTACCATTTTCATTTTAGGTCAAACTTGACATCATAAGAATTCTTTTGGGGGCGCTCACCAATTAATATGTACTTTTGAGAGAGTGACGTATGTAATGTGAAGTAGTTCACATTTAAAACATGCACAATGGAGAGAATCTTGACATACCTCTGTGCTACATTACATTATTTCTTTGGATATTGTACTTCTGGAAATTTTACATGATTTAAGCACACTGCTAACTAAAATGACTGCTCCCTTGTGTTAAAAAATCAGCCTGAATTAGTCTAAAGTACACTATACATAACAGCTATTAAAATAGTGAAAATGAATTTTGCCAGACTAGACAATACCAGTTTCTGAAAGTGCAATGAATGAATTACCAAATATATAAAATGTAAAAAAAGTTATCGGCTTTTTCTTTATACAATTTACCTCTGAAGTTCAGGAAGTGAAAATGACCAAGTAGAGCTAGCACTTTCTTGTAAGGTGCACATCTGAAGTAAGGCCAAGCTGTATACTCTATAACCCATAGTACATCCATCAATCATACACCAAAATAAAGGGAATTAAAGGTTCTCTGAATTATACCCAAGATATACAAGGTCTTTTTAAAACAGCCAGTATAACCAGTGAGGAAAGCCAGGGAAATTCTTTTTCTTTAAAATCCTAACCCTATGCAAAATACGAAACTGTTGAGCGCCACCTTAAAGCAAATATAAAAATGTTTGCAATTATTTTTTTATTTTCATATAATTATGTATGATGTTCTGAATAAAATGGTACATTCATATTGACGTTAAGCATGAAAATAAGCTAATTATGCTCATTTTGCTCTTGCTTACATAATTTGCCATGAGGCATGTTTGTGAGTAGTGATCTTAATTATGGGGAAATTAGAAGTCTTAGAATATAGGAATAGAGTCAACTTAAATTTAAAACTGTTGCAATAAGTAAAAAAAATATAAAGTGAAAATGTTTCTTTTTATTTATTTGCAATGAAATAAAAAATAAATGATGAGAAAGTGAATTCGCTTTTTCCACATTAACAATAGGCAAATATTTTACAATTTGACCTTTGACCTCTATGAAACTGATAAGTTACCTCCCTTTTCAAATTGTAAAATTCATTGTTGATATCTCAGAAATAATTCTGGCTAGCTTCATGTTCCTGTCATTCAGCATAACATTAGTTGCTATGTTTACAAAATGTAATGTGCATTCTTAAAACAGCTCGCTTTTTATCATGGGGCGGGGCTGGACTTGCTAGAGACTGACACTCACAAATACTGTTCTGTGGGGGGGAAAGGCAGGAGAATTATTCAAAAGGATTGTTTTGATGCTTGCGACTTAAATGTTTCAGCCATATAAACATAATTAAAATCATACAATAATAATACCTATATTCTCTTTATGGGGGCGCTCACCAGTTAATATGTACTTTTGAGAGAGTGACGTTATGTAAGGTGAAGTAGCTCGCATTTAAAACATGCACAATGGAGAGAATCTTGGCATACCTCTATGCTCATTAATGTAATGTGGATGATATTTCTTTGGATATTGTACTTTTGGAAATTTTACATGATTTAAGCACACTGCTAACTAAAATGACTGCTCCCTTGTGTTAAAAAATCAGCCTGAATTAGTCTGAAGTACACTATACATAACAGCTATTAAAATAGTGAAAATGAATTTTGCCAGACTAGACAATACCAGCTTCTGAAAGTGCAATGAATGAATTACCAAATATATAAAATGCATAAAAAGTTATTGGCTCTTTTTTTTAATACAATTTACCTCTGAAGTTCAGGAAGTGAAAATGACCAAGTAGAGCTAGCACTTTTTTGATGCACATCTGAAGTAAGGCCAAGCTGTATACTCTATAACCCACAGTACACCCATCAATCATACACCAAAATAAAGGGAATTAAAGGTTCTTTGAATTATACCTCAGATATACAAGGTCGTTTGTAAATAGCCAATACAACCAGTGAGGAAAGCCAGGGAAATTCTTTTTCTTTAAAATGCTAACCCTATGCAAAATATGAAACTGTAGAGCGCCACCTTTAGTGAAAAGCCCATGCTGATAACAAGATTTTCAAAATGGATGTCCAAGGTGCACCATTTTCCTACTGAACCAACTGGACCACTGGATGAATGCATCATTTCACAGCGATCCTCCATCTAGTTTAGTAGGAGCAGCAATAACAAACTTGTGCTAACTGATGGACACTGGACAACAGACCATCTCAAAAACTCTCCTAGTCCATGACCAGTGCAGCTAAAAAAAGTTGGGAAAACCAATATTTTTTCAAGACAAATATTATGAATTTGTCTACTGAAAAAAAAATGAAATCTTAACCAGACTTACCTTCGTAAACTTGAACAAAAAAGCATGCTCTTATTCACATTCTAGCTGCCTCTTAAGTCCAGATTTCTCTGAGTGCACCATATTTGTGGAGATACGAGTGTCATATATTCACAGTGCTAGTTTATTAGTAGTAACATTTCTGTTTATTATTTTTAAAAAATGAATTGTTCCAGATTGCTTGGGTGCTAGCATTACTTTTTAGCTCACTTGTGAAAAAAAAATATCTGCAAGGCAAAATATAAGCTTCTCAACATATGGTTAGAGAAACTAAAGAAAAATATGGATAAAGAAAGGAAAAATAGAGTTCAGAAACATTTTTGGCAAAAACTAGGGCCCCTGGAAAGACTGTATGGTTTGTCTTTCAGCAAGGCACTTAAATCCAATTGTCCTGCAACCAAAACAACCTACTTTGTGTTGATGTGCTGTAAAACCCTGCCTAAACCACACCAAAGCTTTCAAAAACCAGTTGAAAATAAATTCATTTATTCAGTTATATTAGTTCAATTTAAAGACCTTGTGATACATCAATTAGGCAGGTAACACAAAAATGTCACCTACCCTAATCAGCGTTTTACAAGTCCCAGATAATCAAGCAACCAGGGATACTGAGCTCTGATACAAACAATAATTCTCATTTAGTACTTGTATTATTTTAATGTGTAGCTGTAAAAACCTTTATAGGAAATTTATGGATAAGTGCCCCTAATTAACTTTTTTTGTGGTAGATGGGTGTGAATAATTTAGGTGCTGCACAATCACACATTTATTTGGCTCTGGAATAGCCTTAGATCTTGTTATCCAAATACTCACCTGAGTGGCTCAATGGATATAATCTTTAGATTTTTGGAGGCTATTGCCAGAAGATGAGAGTTTCGGCCACCAAGATTTGGTGCAAATGCCAGATCATAGACAGGGTCTGCAATCCTTGCTATGGTTTCTACTTTGTTCCATTTCCTGAAAGGAAAAAAATATAATGCTTATTATTCAATTCACACGTAACATAAGTTAAAGAATGCATGAAAATATTTTGTAACAATCTGTGTGTGGATCTTCACTGGCCAAGGTTCCAATGTCTTAAGCCTATCTATACCTTGGCAGTCGTTCATTTATTTCAGTGCTTTGGGTCTGTGAAATCGAAAGACAATTGGAGCACATAACTGGAATGGACTCATAAATATGCAATTTATCTCTACCCAGTCCATGTTTATAGAAATACATCCTTTCCCTCAAATACACGTTATATATAGCCATACTTTCAATGTAAAACTGACAAAGTATCCTTTTGAAATCAACTGCCTTCACCATTTTTTTCAGTAGACATACAACGCACCGCTGTAACATGCTACTGGTATTACATACTAAGGGAGACAACTCATGAAATAAAATAGATTTCACTAGGACAAAGCTCTGTACATCCACCAAGGTTAACACATTGGAACCTTCGCTAGCAAAGATGGTGTGTGTGTGTGTGTGTGTGTGTGTGTGTGATTTGGATTTTAAACGTAGCTCTGACAATTTTCCAGTCATATCACTACAATGTCTGCAGTGTGGCAGTTTATTGCAACATCTAGCAAATTTTGACGAGGGGGAAATTATGGAGAGAGAGAGAGAGAGAGAGAGAGAGAGAGAGAGAGAGAGAGATAGAGAGAGAATGTGATTAGCATTTGATAAAATACCTATAATGAAATCTTTATTAAAACTTTCCAAGGAGAATAGAGATGTCAGACTTAATAGCATATCTAGGTACAAGATGGTAGAGCTATGACAATTAGAATTTTCTGCTGCCATAATATGATGACAAAGTGAAATATTATTAGCTGTTGTAGTTCATTTGGAGAACCTTTGTGATTTCCCTTGCTGCAGTGGTGGAATTGTTATAAAAGATAATGTTAAAGTTTCAGGCCACTGAAAGCATCTTTCTATGCTCATTGATTGAGAGTACGGATCACTCTATCGAGGCAGTCTGTAGAATTTATCATTTTGAGATCACAGACTTATGAGAAATCATCAAACTAGTTGACCGACCAGTATTATACATGGACATCAAGATTCCATCGTGGTCACATATGGACTTCTTGAACTCTACTCTTTAACTTGAAAAATTAGAATGTATAGTCTGCGGGTTACAAGGGAAATAATCTTGTATTCCTGCATAAACCAAGTTGCACAGAGAAGACTTTCATATAAAACCTGAAGAAATAACATTTTACTTGTTTCTGGTCATTAATGATTTCTTTTTTAAAATTGAGAAAATTTACTTTTTAAAAAGGCATTAGAACAAGTGAGCCGACTGGGCTACCTGAATTCAACATGTTAGCCAACACACAGAGCATTCTGACAGTTGAGACTCAAGATTCTGGTCACTGAGATCAAGCAATATGATAGTGAAGACAGCATTTAAGGGGCTGACATTCAGCATTCAAGGGGCTGAGACCAAGCATTAAAGGAGCTGAGATAAAGAATTCTGGTAACTGAGATTAAGCATTTAAAGGGCCAAGACCCAGCATTCAGGGAGCTGAGAACCAGCATTCACAGAGCTGAGATTAAGCATTATGACAGCAGAGTCATAGCATTCTGGTAACAACACCCACCATTTATGCTAGCCTTTGGGCTCTTATCATAAGATTTACTTAACCCTTAAGTCTTATCACTAACTGCAATTGCTGGACAGATTTACTTCCAGGTTACCTTGATACTGCTGGCATTTGCATAGGTGTATTCACTACATCGTAATATCACTGTGTTTATACACTACCAGGTACTGTGTGTTCATACACTACCTGGTACTATCACTGTATTCGTATATCTGCACTTTCCCTCCTGCTGACAGATTTGTGTCATCACTACCGACTGCTATCATTGGTGGATGGATCCTGGTGATGAAACAATGAAAAACTGGATCTTATCATGCATACATGTACATTGAAAATGGGTCCATTATTCATATCCAATTTTATTTAACTATCCTATCTTCCTTGAAAAATAGTGAACCTGTCAATAAGGACACTCCAAAGGCTACAAATTTATCCTTTGCTGATGTTTTTGTTATATGGTTTAACACCATTTTTGAGCACAAGATAGGCTATACTTGGTGGCCAGTATAAATGGCAGAGGAAGAACCGGGGAAAACCCCAGAAAGAATCACTGATCCAAGGAAAGCTACGTGCAAGCCTTCTCATGTACCCATATAGGCCGAGCCAACAACCCACACTGGCAGAGGTGAGATGGCAGTTATCTATAATGGTGAGTGCTTTAGACCACTTGGACACTCTAGGCCCCTTGTCCTTTATAGGCATAGGTCATTTATATAGAGGTTGAATATGACAGCAAAGTGAAGGGTTCATAAATGTAGTCTTTTAATAGCAGGTGACTTGTATAGGTGTCCACTATAAAAGGTTTCAGTGTATATTCTGTGAGACCAATCAAGAATATATATTAAATATGATAACAATATCCAGGAATGGCTCATTATATACCCAACCTATATTTAATAGAGCTACGTGTAGGTGCAAGAATATTTTCTGTTGATTCTTGAGGTTATTGCACAAACAGGACTCAATCACCTTGATCTCTGATTACAGCTAAGGCTGCAACATTTACATGTATGAATGGATTAGTTAAGTTTAATGCCCATAAACATCTGAAAAATTGGTACCTGTGTAAAGGAACGTGCACAAGGTTGTCAGTGATGTGGAAACTACTCATTTCAATATAATTATGTATTTCAACATCTCTTCTTAACACAACTATTTAATAAGATTTTGTTACTTTTTTAATCTCTGGATGATTTTCAATTCAAATCAGGCAACACTGAAAAAGATGATGCTGATGGAAATTGACTGGACTGACCATTAGACATCATGTAGATTTGCAAAACTGGTTAAGAAAAATATCTTTAACCTTTGAAAAACATGCTGTTTAACAAAACCTTTGATGGGCAACAGTTTATTTTAAATTTAATAAAACACAGTATTTTCTTATAGTCATTGTAGATCCAACAAAAGCAACCCATGCACATGTCCAAGTTACATTATTGATATTTCATAAATTATATACATGTAGCAGTATGAAGATTCTCATGATAATCCTAAGTAAATTTTCAGGGATGCAACAAGAAATCAGATGTAGAGGGAGCTGCCCCACTGGCTTCAAAATTTAAGGGTGGTCAGAAAAATTACAGGGTGGAAAAAAATCTTCTTAACACCACAACACATGCCGTTCGTTTTTCCCTTTAATATATCAAGTGTTCTTTAGACAATGAAATCCTGATGTGAATCATTCTGTAACTGTATTAGCATTATTTTACTGACATCTTCAGAAGTTAATCTGTTTCTGATTGAAGTCTGAATGTTAGTCTGTGCTGAGAAATTCTTCCCACACCTGCATTTTGGTGAGGGATGTGCATGGACAATTTTAAATATGGAGCCAATCCCTGATATTTCACTCAAATTTTTTCTAGGTCTTTGTTTGTTTTAATCCCATTCAAATGGAGTACTAGCTAACTGTCTGAGAACCTTCGATTCTGATCATACAATTAACCATTTTTGAAAGATGCAATGAAAAGACTGACATACAAGAAACACCTTGGTTATCAAGACTAAAACAGACAACGTTACACTTAGCAAAACATGCCCAGTCTTTGTTTAGATTGTTGGACCATGTAGATATTTATTTGTTCAGGTTATATTATACAAGTTCTCATGCACTGCTAATTTCAAACCACATTACATACAATCAATCTTGCATGATCAGCACACTTGTACAGTCTGGCAGCATTACTGCATTTACCTTAATTGATAGATATATTTAACAAAGACATGTCTAAAAAAACTGAATCTTGTCCCAATAAAGGTAAAAGACCAATAGTAAATGAAACAAATACAAACTGAGAAAGGTGCGACCCACACAATGTCTATGGTTTATATATAAATAGTGGTCAGCTTTAAGCCTATGGTGTAGATCAGAAGGAAGGCTGAGTTCTGAATCGCTTTTTTTAAATGCCATTGTTTTGGATACTAAATAACATGTACTCATTTACAAATTTTGGTAAACATTGCCAATGCAGTCAATGTATGGGGGTGACAAGCTAAGTATAATGTACAGAAGCCATTATTTTTTTATTAGACTTCCCATGAGTGACCGCTTATCTTGAAACCACCAATATGTATGTTTATTTATAAGTGCAAGCTATCCAAAAACTGCAGTCAAGGAGAATACTGCATAACAAAACCTAATTGGGCCATAATGAAGTTATTATGAGAGAAAGAAAAAAAAAAAAAACATTTCTTTCTGTTCTTTGATCTCAGCTTTGGCTTTTTGACCCAGAATTCTTGCCTGATGTGCAAGATGTCCACATATAATGGTTGAGGTACATGGTTGATAATTAACAGGTTTGTACCTAAACTATTATTTTTCTTACAGAGTGACATTGAGTTTTGATATTAGACCCTAATATGCAATAGATTTCATTCTTGCACAAGATATAGACTAGGGTTAGCATATATCAATGTATGGCTGCATTCTTTTGAAAATATTTCCCATCCAGCACAATCTGAGTATCCTGCAGCCACCTTATAATGTCATCCTTTTACCAAAGTATTTTGTTCTGGTATTTACATTAGTTCCAGCAATTAGCCTGACCATACCCTAGATCATAGTGGACTAAAGTTTCACTAGAGTGACCAAAACTACTCCCATGCATGAAACATCAAGACATTTTACATATGGTGCCAAATGCCTTTTGCTTGTTGCTTAAATCTTTCTTGAGTATGTACTGTACTCAGGATTCGACAGCCATGTGTCGTTAAAAAGACAAGCGCACAGCATTGTGACACATGGTCAGTAACAACAGTGCAAACTTTTTAGGCAGCAAATACAGATGAAAGGGAAACAATTCCAGCACACTTCCATTCAGGTTTTGACCTTTGCTGTCTTCATTGATAACTACTCAGCCTAGTGTCTTTATTGCATTTCAAGTTTTTTTACTCAATAAAAGTCAGACAAAATATTATATATAACAACTTTAATGTAATCACATTCCAACAATTTTCAAACTTTTACAAACTTATGCCATTTTTACAAACAGTTAAGGAATTGAAAATGCTCCTTCAATTCTTACATGTTTTTAAAGACATCATTACGTCTGGTAAGTGAGCCTGCCTAAGATGTAATAGACTATAGAAGTTTTTCACCACCTGGGAATATACGAGGATGTGGGTGGTCTCCCCCTTGCATTCAGAGGTAACTAACAGTAGAAGAGTTGTCAGAAAGAACCAGAATGTCCGTTTCAGACACTTGCAGTGGTTTTTATCTTTAGAAGGCTGGCATTCATACACCACTCCTAAAGGTACCACACCCTGCTCAATGGTGATATCAACTAAACTCACTTATTGACAAGCATTTAAAATAAGTGCACTCTCTTATTGGCAAACAATGTACAAGGATAATTTTATTGATCTAACCCACAGTATAATGTTACCTGGAGGTATTCCAAGAGACACAGGAACAGCTCAGTTTACATGAGATCTCATTCTGTAGTGACCACTGGTTCAGATTCATTACATCTGGAGCCTCATATATCCGTACAATCCCATCTGCTGAACATGTAGCCTGAAATAAAAAACATGACCAAAAGTATATTGACACTGTACAAACAATAAATGCCTCTTGAAGACCAGGCAAAGATTTTTTTTGGGGGGGAACAGGGTTTGCAGCCATCATTTAAATGCATAGATCAAAGACCAATTCAATTCATGATCTGTGCCATACAACTCAGTTGATGGTAAAGACCTAGAAATAGGACCATATGTCAAACATAAACACAGATACAGATAAGACTGTAAAGAAAACGCAGGTAACAGCCTCTTGTATGTGAATCTAAAGCCAGGAATTATGTAATAAGATGGTACAGAAAACCCAAAACAGTGAATTTCAACTGATATGGTTAAAACAAATGAGTGTTGAAGGTTTAGTCATAAAGATTTATCTAGATATAAATTTCTTTTTATAATTAGTTATCTGATTTAAATAACATCTTCACTTCATGTCTTTTTGTTATTTTCTACCATTAAAATTGCACTTGACTTATGTTCATTTTTATGGTGACCATATTACATGCTTAATTGCCTAGTGACCTAATATTTGCAACTACTATTAAAATGTTTATAAAGTTGTACTTTGCCTAATAACTCCGAGGTTCAGAAATTGCTCAGATGGAAACCAACAACAATGTCACCTATTTCATCAAGTGAACCTATGTCAACATGTTTTTTTTTCTCCTTAGAGACTGTCAAGGAAAGGGATAAAATCAAATTGTATAAGTCCACAAATATTTTCCACAACAATTATGAAGAAATCTGTTTACATACATAGTCATAAGATTCAACATCTTTCCATATGCTCCTGAAACATGTGAATTGAATAATGTATTATTCTAACAAGTTCTCTTCAAAAACAAATTACCAAGATAACTGGTTAAAACATTAGAAAATTATTTTAAGAAAACAAGTATCAAAAGCACACACTACATGCAGCACTTATTGTCACATTATTAGTACAAACTTGTCACCAGCTTCTATGCAATACATGTTTGTCGCCTAATAAGGCAAGAAATAACTTGGTTTTGCCTTAGAACGATTTGATCATTTTTGTTGTACATGCGTACAGCGTTACCTAGGGTGGATAACTGTCTTTTTTTTATAATTAAGTGACTGAACTAGCATGTATCTTGTCAAATATCGCTTGCGGCGAGAGACACAAAAAGCACGGTATGCACTGGTCTTTTACCCATACTAATACTCAATCTCCTGTAGATTTAAGGCAAGTTTCTTTTCTGACACATTGGTCTTTGGGATCTTATCAAGGAGTGTACATTCTCTATTTTGTTCTACAGCCATGGGGGTAAGTGTTACATTTTTATTTTATTTAATATGTGAAGCACATTCAGTTTTAATGTTGTAGTGTGAAATGTTGCCTTTACCACTACGCGGATTTGAAACATGAACTTCTGAACTGTTATAAGTTACTATTAAGAGTTTAATTTAGTAGCATAGATTTCAATTCTGTACATGTTATTATGACCAGTCTGGTTTTATTTTAGCTGTCTTTATGTGTGTGCGGGCGTATCAGGCTGTCGGTCTAGCTGTCTGTATGGGGATGGAAGCAGGTGCGATCATCAAGACCATACAAGGCCGAAAGTGCTGACTTGTAAACTTGTGCACATGGTGGATCCATGAAGGGTGTGTGTAGCCAATACAAGTGTGGTCCACCCCAAGAATTTTACGAGAACTGTGTGGTTTGATAATGAACATATGGACCAGGTCAAATTGTTTCATTTGCAAGTTTATACAAGCATTTATATGAGTCATACATGGTTATGAATCAAGTACTGTACAAATGACTGAGTCACAATGTTTGGTACAATTGTTATGTTGATTACAATTGATCATGTTTGTTGTAATTGTTTATGCTGTTTCAATTGAGTAGATGGAACATATGGTGTTTCAGCTGAGTACAACTGAGTTCCTTTCATTGCATGAGATTACACGAATCTTACTTTCATTGCATGAGATTATATGAATCTTACTTTCATTACATGAGGTTATATGAATCTTACTTTCTTTACAAATTATATAAATCTTACTTTCATTACATGAGAATATATGAATCAGTTTTGTTTTCCCATCTGTGAATGTTCATGTAAAGTAACTGAATGAGTCATGTGTTTAGAGCTTGAAAGAATCACACTGTATTTGTAGAGGATATACATATTTTTGTTAATTCATTTCATAAACTTCCATCTTTCATCACACTGTGTTGTGTTGTCATTTAATCTAAGCATCCATTCAGGTCAAATCCCGTTGCACTGTTGTTTCATTAAGAGTACAGAGTTCTCTCCCATTATCATGAGCACCTATAGCCACAACAAGACTGCAAAGTTTTCTCTGATGCCGTGCAGCACCCATGGCCACAAGACAAGTGTGAAGTTGTTTCTCCAATTACTGTGCAGCCAGTATGGCAGCGGTAGGAGTACAAAGTTTTCTTCCACCGATATGTCAGCACCTATGGCCACAATAGGATTGCAACGATTTATCACATTAATGTACAGCATGCATGGCCACGTCATGAGTACCAAGTTATCTCCCATTCCCATGCAATATCTGTAGACATATTAAGTGTACCATACCAAGTTATCTCCCATTCCCGTGCAATATCTGTAGACATATTAAGTGTACCATACCAAGTTTTCTCCCACTGCCATGCAATATCTGTATACATATTAAGTGTAACGTACCAAGTTCTCTCCCACTGCCATGCAATATCCGTAGACATATTAAGTGTACCATACCAAGTTTTCTCCCAATGCTATGCAATATCTGTAGACATATTAAGTGTACCGTACCAAGTTTTCTCCCACTGCCATGCAATATCTGTATGCGTATTAAGTGTACCGTACCAAGTTTTCTCCCACTGCCATGCAATATCTGTTGACATATTAAGTGTACCGTACCAAATTTTCTCCCACTGCCATGCAATATCTGTATACGTATTAAGTGTACCGTACCAAGTTTTCTCCCACTGCCATGCAATATCTGTTGACATATCAAGTGTACCGTACCAAATTTTCTCCCACTGCCATGCAATATCTGTAGACATATTAAGAGTACTGTACCAAGTTTTCTCCCACTACCATGCAATGACATATTGTTGTGCAGAATTACCCAACGCGCAGAATTGGCCAACATGGGGGTACATTACATATACTTCTTACAAAATAGTTAGTCACCCTCTAGAAAGGCCATCCGTCTTATAAGGCCACTTTCCCAGTGCAGATGGGGTGGTCGTATAAGAGGGGGCCCACTGTATTATCACAAGATATAATGTTGGTGCTACCTGGGTTTACACTTGGGCAAGCACTTTCAAGATGTAGAGATACTATTTCTTGTCTTTAATTTTGGCAATGTCTGCATTATCCAAGACAAACAAAACTAAATTAGACCCTGTTTAACTTAACTTGCTATGTGGTTCATAGCTTAAATACTTAAGTACCAATTGTAATCCAAGATGTTTGGGGGCAAACTTGACATCTGTGACAGAGGTCCTACTGTCTACTAGGCTTGATCGTCGGAGCCAGGTACGAAGACTTCCTTCATGTCGTTTTTCTCCTACCATCTCCTCCCACACTGCTGCAGTGCGGTCAAACGAGCAAGTTGCAATCACCTGTCCAAACTCGGGATGTGCCCATGTCACTCGCCAAACAGAGCCACTATGTGTCTAGTAAGAAGAGAAAAACACAAATGATGATATTCATGTTTATAAAACTTTTTTCCACATCATACCTAAACAAGAGTCCCTCAAATGGACTGATGCTCCACTGGCCAAACAAAAAAAAAACAAAGAACTGAAGACAAATCCATTTCTTCTGTATTCTAAAGATGATGAATATTGAAATCAACTATGATATCTCTAGATGTCTGTGGGGCACTGTTTTTATTCTGGGCAAACCATACATCATAAGAAACATTTTTATGAAAACCCCATATCAATAAGACCATCCCGAAAGAGTTGAAGTGGTGATAAAAAAAATTTCAAGATGACCAACATGCTGCCACATTGGTTGTCAAATCGGCACCATCTGAATTCACAACCAACTAAGCATTACAAAAAGTATTGCAATTAAATCCCAGTATCAATACGAGAAACTATTCAGGGTAAGTTGTGATAACGAGAATTTCAAGATGACAAACACTGGTTGTCAGATTGGTGCCATTTTCATTTAGATATGGTATGGTGATTTATAGCACAGCAACACAATAGGTTATTTATTGTCGAGGCAATTGGAGCAAAGTGCCTTGCATAAAGTCACACAATTAGTAGGAGCTGAATCTCTACGATCACAAGTCTGACTCGCTAACCATGTAACCACCTGGCTCGCTAACCAGGGAGTCACCATGGCTTCCTTTTCATTTAGGACCAACTAGACATTATAAGAAATCTTTAGTAAGAACCCAATGATGATTCAAATATCTGCTCAGGAGATGTAGTGATAAGAATTTAAAAGTGGACATACTGATGTCCAAGTGGTACTCATCTCTGCTATTCAAGGTTCTGATGTGTTAACCCTATCCACATCTTGGTGGATTGATGAGATATACAAGTACTTTGTCAAAGCAATATCTCTTGGATTTCAAGAGTTGTCTCCCTTAGTATGTTATGCCAACTAACCAATAGCGCTCAACAGCAGTGCTTTGTTACTTTATACATTGGCAGAAAATGGTGTAGGTGTATTTAATGGAAAGGATGTATTTGTACAAACATGGACTGGTAGTGGAAAACTGCTTATTTATCAGTCCATTCTATAGTGTGCTCTCCTTGTGTATCAATCTTGTAGGAACAGTTCAAATTTGAGCAACCTGATTTTGATTGGATAAGGTGACTTGCCACGACATCCAATGAAATTCACAGATTCAAAGCACTGAATTATCTCATCAATCAGCCAAGGTGTAGATAGGGTTAAAATATCGGAACCTTGGCTAGCAAAGACGAGGAGTACTATTTTCATTTCAGAACTAGACACAAGTCTTTCTGTTAAAAATATGGCCCATGTAATCCAATCATCAATTCAACAGTGATAGCAAAAATTTTAAGATGGACGCCATGGAGGTGATATGGGATGTCAGATTAGCACAATTTTGTTTAGGACAAACTAGACATTATAAGAAGTCTTTAAGAAAGCCCCACCATGACATAACTATATGTTCAGTTGAGGGTATCCTATCACAGGACACATTAACCCTATGAGGGTAACCTATCACAATACACTTTAACCCATTTAGGGTAACCTATCACAATACACATTTGACCCAGTGAGGGTAACCTATCATAATACACATTTAACCCATTTAGGGTAACCTATCACAATACATATTTGACCCAATGAGGGTAACCTATCACAATACACATTTGACCCAGTGAGGGTAACCTATCACAATACAAATTTAACCCATTGAGGGCAACCTATCACAATACACATTTAACCAGTTGGGGGAATAACTCTGAAATGTCTCCTTTTATGCTGATGTATGTCACCAACAACTGAACAAGTAGAAGGCATGCATGCCACCCCCAAACCCAAGAGGTATAAGCATAATTATTACTATTACAAGTGGCAAAATAGAGTAATTCATAGTCAGGTGCCCAGAGTGCTGTAATACATTATTCTCATATTTTTCTTTTCAAGTTTGTAAAGCGGTCTTGATTTGTCACTTTTTCTGATCTGACATGTTTTGAAGTTTGAAAAGGTCCATCATGGTCCAACATTTTCTGTCATATAACATCCACAACTCACACTGTAAAATGTTCACTTCACCTCTGACAACATTTTCTTTCTTTTCCCGTTTCAAAGGTACTGTAACACTGTAATACCTTCCAAATTTAAAAGACATGAAATTGGTCATAAAATGTTTTAGTAGCAGTGCAAAACAAATGGCATGGTGACCAAGATAAGCCTTACGCCTGAACAAATGGAGCAGCCTGAAATGACCTAAAAGACTGACTAAAAATAACCGACACCTAACAGGTAGTCTATCTGGAAATGGGGGTTATTTTTTTTATCTTGTCAGGGATGAGAGTTGTAAGAACAAACGATAAGGCAATGTCAGCTTCAAGTCTGCATACAAAAAAATGCAACCAAAATGTCAGCACATATAAAATGGCACTGCTGCACTAAAGAGACCTTCTAATAATAAAAAGGCCATCAAGTTGATATGTGTAATGATATGTACCATATTGTAGGCTGTATTGTAAATTGTACTGATACACTGCAGAAATGTATTGTTTCATTCATAGCTAAAAGTGACATTTAAACTCACCAAATAGCCATACAAATCCTAGCTCCAACTACACTGGTCAGATTTGGATAGATACAGCATGGAAAAATCCATGGTCGCAAGCCAAACAAATATATAACCTATATTAGTAAAACATAAAATGTAGGTCACAATGACCTTCATTGGGAGTAATACTAACATCCAATTATTAAGTTTCATAATGTTAACATTAATAGCACCCAATCAACTTTAAACAAACATTCAATCAGGTCACTAAAGCATGAAATGCAAGTAACAGAGAGCATGCCAAATTTTCAAGTGATGTTATACCTACGATCTCAAGGACAGGGGAGACTGTCCCCAAACCCACACAATTTTAACAGGACAATGGAAATAGAAGTATTTAATGATAAAAAAGAGGGAGAATCTTGTTTGCTCTGACAATTTTAAATAAATGTTTTATCATGTGCTGAAGTAACTTCAATGAAAATGAACGATTTGTTGGTCTGATGTCACTTGTTCATTCAAATATGCAATTTTGCTGCATGCAAACCTTTCCAGAACACTACCATGTGCTGTTTAGACACTGACCAGTATTTTTTAAAAGCCATATCAAGCATGAAATTCAAAATGTCCATGGGACATAGGGCTATGTTTTACCACATGGATTTACAAATCACCAAACGTAGAATTTGATCCAGAAATATTCTGCACATATCACCAATAGGACCCTTCAACACACAATAGTACACATATCACCAATAGGACCCTTCAACACACAATAGCACACATATCACCAATAGGACCCTTCAACATACAATAGCACACGTATCACCAATATGACCCTTCAACACACAATAGCTCACATATCACCAATATGACCCTGCAACACACAATAGCACACGTATCACCAATAGGACCCTTCAACACACAATAGCAGACATATCACCAATAGGACCCTTCAACACACAATAGCACACATATCACCAATAGGACCCTTCAACACACAATAGCACACATATCACCAATAGGACCCTTCAACACACAATAGCACACATATCACCAATAGGACCCTTCAACACACAATAGCACACATACCACCAATAGGACCCTTCAACACACAATAGCACACATATCACCAATAGGACCCTTCAACACACAATAGCACACATATCACCAATAGGACCCTTCAACACACAATAGCAGACATATCACCAATAGGACCCTTCAACACACAATAGCTCACATATCACCAATAGGACCCTTCAACACACAATAGCACACATATCACCAATAGGACCCTTCAACACACAATAGCACACGTATCACCAATATGACCCTTCAACACACAATAGCTCACATATCACCAATATGACCCTGCAACACACAATAGCACACGTATCACCAATAGGACCCTTCAACACACAATAGCAGACATATCACCAATAGGACCCTTCAACACACAATAGCACACATATCACCAATAGGACCCTTCAACACACAATAGCACACATATCACCAATAGGACCCTTCAACACACAATAGCAGACATATCACCAATAGGACCCTTCAACACACAATAGCACACATACCACCAACAGGACCTTTCAACACACAATAGCACACATATCACCAATAGGACCTTTCAACACACAATAGCACACATATCACCAATAGGACCCTTCAACACACAATAGCATACATATCACCAATAGGACCCTTCAACACACAATAGCACACATATCACCAATAGGACCCTTCAACACACAATAGCACACATATCACCAATAGGACCCTTCAACACACAATAGCACACATATCACCAATAGGACCCTTCAACATACAATAGCACACATATCACCAATAGGACCCTTCAACACACAATAGCACACATATCACCAATAGGACCCTTCAACATACAATAGCACACATATCACCAATAGGACCCTTCAACACACAATAGCTCGAGAGATGTGCAGAATACCAGTAAGTGTCTAAAATGTACTCCAAACTGTTGCAGACATATCAGACCCACAAACAGTCCATCAGTATCAACATCGGGGTATGATTTATTATACTAAATTAACTGTGATTTGGATTTTTAACATAGCTTTAACAATTTTTCAGTCACATTGCTACAATGTCTGCAGTGTGGTAGTTTGTAGTGATATCTAGCACTGAGGCATCATGTTGTATGATGTCCCACCCAGTCACATTATCCTGACACCAGGCTGATCAGTCCTAACATTAACCTCTTAATGCTGAATGCCAAATGAGGCAGCTGATAGTAGCAAATGTTTAAGTCTTTGATATGACTCTGCATGGGTTCGAACCCACGGCGTCCCGCATCCAAGGCAGATGCTCTCCCACTTAGGCCACCGGAGCAGTCGACTAAAGTAACTCAAGAAAACATTAATATATTTTGAACATATAGTCAACCGAAATTAGCTCCACCACAGAATTTCCCAACCTTTATCCGACTCTTGCTCTCCTTCAACTTTAGGATTCACTCTTTATTTACCAGCATTTATTATAACAAATAAAAATGTATCTGAATTATTTTTCTTTCCTAAATTAACATTGATTTTTTGTCAAATTATATATTTGCATAAATTTAGTCTCTTCTGTCATTAATTCAAACTCAACTGCCACTTAACATTTTGTGTGACTTTTAACGGCAACTCAGTCAACTACCACAAATTTTGAATGTTAGCCAGATATATTGTTTTTAAATGGATATTAATTGTGATTTTAGATTTTATCACCTCTAGCAACTTTGGCCACTGCAAGCACCAACAAAGACGTGGATGGATGATCACTGAAGTAAAGTTGAAGGCGTATTTTTCTATTCTTTTCCTGACAAAACACCACACCTTGTGCAGTGCATGGTGGTCAAGATTTGTATAACATTGAATAAAAAAATGATCAAATCACATGATCCCACAAACAAGGTGCAACACTGCTCATGTGGCCATGACCTAAATATAAAAGCTAAACTAAAAAACCCAAAAAATGATGCAATACACAAAGGCTACTGTGGCCTTCTTTTAAGTTTGAGGTACTAAAAGTGATGCATAACATCATTAATTACATAATTCTAACATGAACAGTGCCTGAAAAATGAACATCAAACAAAACAGGTAAACCCAAGTTGGCAAATCATAAAATAATGGGGCATAATGACCTAGGACAGTATGTACATCCATGTAAAAAATCTGTGCTCATAAGTTTACTGCCAAAACTTTCCATTAACTAGTAAAATGTGAAATCTAAGTCAGTTACCTTACTTTTTGTAAGGATGTGATACTAACACTTTCATACCATCAGCTATAATTTGGTGATTATAACACCAACAGTGCTCAAGAAAAAAGATTTTTTTAAAAACTCAAGTCAATGAATCATGAAATATCAGTCGGTGAATTACTTATGTGATGAAGCTGCAGTACTTGTTAAGTTGCATGCCCTCACCAATTTCATTAAATCCAGGTATCCCATTATGTATATAGGGTGCAACAAAATAGATGTCATGAGAAAAATGCAAAACAAAAACAAGAATATAAAAACAATGAACATGTACAAAGCCTGACCCCCTACCCCCTCCTGTGTAGGTAGGTGCAATGAAACCCTCTCATGTACAATAGTTCTCACCTACATCATAAAGGTGACCTGATAAAAGCATGAAATTATAGCATACAAATGATGCTAAAGGATGTGTGATTGTAGGACTGCTGCAAATTTCTAAAACATAGCACTGAAAAATATACCTAATGCGTGAAAATCTTGCATGCTGTTTTCAAACCCACCATTTCTGTTTTCATCTTATCACCCATGTATTGACAAAATCCCCAACCCTTTTTCATTCTGAGGACGGTATTTCCTCGCTAAATTTTCAATTCTATAATAGACCCCCTGTGAGTATATTTTGAAAAACTGGACAAATTTACTTGTTTCATACATCCATCAGTGGAAAACTGTTCATATGTGTTTGTCTATATGTACGCTAATTTCCACAAAGTACCTTCCAGTTCGCAGTCAAGTGCCATTCTCCATCATCACCATGGTCCCAGATCTAAACAAATATAAAAATATATATTTAACTGTGTCAAACTGAACTTCAAGAAAGAAAATAACAGACATCATTAAAATCCTTATTTCTGATTGTAATAAGTAATATTTTGAAAATTACTAATTTATGTACGATTAGTTTAAATTAATGCATCTGCATAAATTAAAAAGTTAGTGTTAGGACTGGTTGGTCTGGTGTCAGGATAATGTGATTGGGTGGGACATCATAATAATAATAATAATACTGAGGACTTTGTATAGCACCTAATCTTTAGAAGCTCTAAGCACTTTACAACATTAGACAACACCTATAAGATAAAAAACATAATATTATTACAAAAACAAACAACATGAAATTAGAAAAACGTTTTAAAAAATAAAAAAACATGCTGAGAATATTTCAGGTAGGAAACATTATTAGGTCTTTAAGTTTGTTCTTGCAGTCGAAATAAGTGAGTTTTGAGAGCACTCTTGAATGTGATCACTGTGTCTTTGTGTCTAAGTTCAATGGGCAATTCATTCCACGTTGCTGGGCCCTGGTATGCAAAAGAACGTTGTCCATATGACTTTGTTTTCATAGTGGGAATAATGAGTATACGATTGTCAGAAGAGGAGTGTAAGTATCTTGCTGGTGTGTACACATGGGTGAGGTCAGATAGGTATGTTAGACTAGAATCCGACAGTGAAATGTAGCACAGAGAACAAATTTTGTGTTTGATTCTGGATCGAATGGATAGCCAGTGTAGGGTACAGAGCAGCGGGAAGGTGTGCTCTGATCGTGGTACTATAAGTATGATCCGAGCCGCTGTGTTTATTCTCGTTTCCAAAACAAGGAGATGAAGAAACACATACAAATTTAACAGCCAATACATAATGAACACAATAACGAAGATGAAAACAGGCAACAAGCACAAATATCATGAAAACGGCACTAAAAAACGGAACAGCTGCTTCAAGCCGGTTAAGCGATAGCGGCCATCTTGTCAGGACATCATGTCTTGCAGCTTGTCTCAGCTCTAGACATCACTATAAACTGCCACACAGGAGACAGCGTAGTGATACACCGCAAAATTGTTAAAGCTACCTTCAAAATCCAAATCACACACACGTGCATAATGTTTTTGAGTCAAATTAAATTACTTCTGAAGCAGCAAAAAGAAATGATAAAAACAGCTTTCAATTTGAGTTTTTCCATTTAATCAAATCTGCTGCTGTTTACTTTGAACATAAAGCAGTTAAAACTACTTTGTGAATTGTACCATCCTTTGAATTAACATCTGATCAGATTCATACGCAATCTTGTCCTTTCAGTTGTTTCATCAAACTGTTGCTAAAGCACCATGTATACTCATTTAGAGGTCCAGTAATATGAATAGACCCAGATCTGCCATCACATCATATGCCAGCAGATTTGGGTCTAGAAGCAATCAGTAGAACAAACAACACAGACGTTGATCTTCCAAGTATTATCCTAGTCCAGATCAGGGTCTATATTTTCTGCAGGTGGACTTTACTTACAAGTGCGAATATACAATAGCTAGTTCTATATCCTAAACAAAACATTTTGCCTTCCAAGCTGAAACTTGGACTGGTGTTTTTAACTTGCATGAAATTTTGCCCCTCCAAGACAAAATGGGGGGGGGGGGGGGCGAGGCCGATTGGTCTAAAGCAATCACCATTATGGATCACTGCCATCTCACCTCTGTGTTGGGTTCAAGTCTCTGGCTCAGCCAATGCGGGTATGTGAGAAAGCTTGCCAGTAGCTTCTCTTGGGTCGGTGGTTCTTTCCCGGGTTCTTCTTCCACCATTAATACTGACCACTATGTATAGCACATCTTGTGCTGAAAATGGTGTTAAACCCAACAATAAAATGTGGATTGGACCTTCTAGCTTGCATTAAAATTTTAACATTCTACACCAATTTATATTTAGCAATTTTAATCAAAACTGTCACATACTGTTAACCAAGAACTACAAAGATATAATTTATTGTAATTCAAAGTATCTAGTCAGTCTTTTCAAAGATCTGCATCTGTGCAGTTTGAAGTTGGACTAAACTTATGAGTATATAAGTGTTTACAGTATATGAAGTTTACATATTTCATTTGTGTTATAGTGGTCATGATTAACCACTTACTCTGAATACCATTATCAATTGGTGGTGTGGTCAGAATTTGCCAATCACATGACACTAATTTCATTTCTTCAAATCTATCCAATCAATGCTACAAATCTACAATATCAGAGACTCAAGATTATAAACGACAACAATAACATGGATACAATTTCTGATTTAGCAAGTTCACCAGGAAGAAGTATATAACATGATGATGCATTTACATTCAAAAACCAGTATGTAGGCCATATTACAGATATAATTAGCAAAACTATATAAATATTTTTCCTGATTGTCAAATAGTTCTGATTTTCAAAAACAGTAATCCTCTTGACCCAAACTATTTAAAAAAGTCAAGTGAGACCCAGTTAGCATCATTTTTTTAAAACATTTTTAACAAATATCTGGGTGCTGTTTGTAAAGGTCATGGATGCCAGACCACTGTTATGTTTCCATGAAGACTGGAGGAAGGCTCTTGATGAAAACAGACATGTAGCTGCAGTTCTGACAGATTTATCCAAGGCTTCTGTTTTTCACATGATATTCTTCTTTGCAAGTTAAGTGCTTATGGTGTGTCTGGTGACTTAAAAGGATTCTTACTGAGCAATCTATCAAATCGAATCAAACAAATTAAGTTGCAGGTGTCTTGCGTAGTTGCACTCAATTTCAAAGTGTCAGTATCAAGCCTGTACTAAACATAAGCAGTGATGTCATAAACTGTGAAGAAATTGTCAAACTGCTGGAATTTGACACTATCAACTGCACTTCGACTCACATTAAAAAAAATCTCTGTAAGAAAGCTTCAAGGCAACTATGTTTTGAAACATTTTGGTCTGAAACTAAACAGACATAACTGACAATCTTACATATGTTTATCCTTTCATAATTCCACTGTTGTCCCTTAGCCTGGCATTTCTACAGTGACAAGAACACTACTACATTTAAATACATACAAGAGTAAGCTCTGAAATTTGTGTGTGATGACTTCATCAACAGCTGACATAAACTCTTACTTATGGCAAAAATTCCAACCCTGCAAACTTCAGGTTATGGCTCTGCAGACTTCAAAAATTCTGAAGCATACTCCAAAATGTTTGAATATTTTAACATGTTTTAAACAGCGAATATCAATTTAGATATTCAAATATTTTAGATGTCAGAAGAATTAAAACCTCAACATTTGGCAAGATTTTTGTTAGATATGCAGCTGTAATGTATGGAATGAACTGCCAAATTACTTCAGAGAGCAATAAAATTTGAACTCATTTAGATCTTTAATTTTATCCTGGAATGGTAAAGACTTTAAATGTAACATTTGTAAATATCATTCTTTATCTGTCCTTGTCTTATGTACTGTGAAGTGTGAGCTCCTTTCTTTTTAAGGCATAAGCTGTATCATTGCATGCCTTTTAGTCCTTATTTGGTGCTTTGGCATTTAATTTAAATTTCACCCTTTACCAAAAATTTGTATTATTCAAATTATTCTAAATTGTGATTTTAATATTTATCCAGGTATTAAATTCACTTTTAATCACTCCCTTTCAAATTGCTTTGCTTGTTCGTGTTTCTAGTTACGCGCTGTGTAATTTGTCCAATTTTATCTGCATACATGTGCTCGCTGCAATGGCTAATTTGTTTTTATAAATGTCAGTATAAAAAAAAAGCACGAGAGCTTATGCTGAATTGTTGTTTTTAATTCATGCCGACCTTAAGTAACTCTTATCTTACTTACATAATATTAAGTGTCATATAGGCATATGTATACATATAAAGTAGTAAACATCCAATGCATTGACAAGACCCATTCGCCTTGCTATACATAGCGGGGAGTGGGGTTAGGTTAACCTTAACAGTTTGGTCGCTAGAGCAAGTAGCCATACGCCTTCCATGAAAATCGTATGCAACATCGTGTATCAAGTCCTTATGGTCTGACTGAATACTTTTGGCCACAAACATTGCGGTGTTTCTATTGTTATCCTCGTACAATTATCACAATACGTTCATCCTTCATCACTTTTCCGTGGCGGTATATTTATCTTAGGACCTTTTTCATTGGTCCATATGCAGAAAATTATCAAATCAAACTCCATGTAACTTACTCGAAAGGAAGAGAATTCTGGTTAGTCAATATGGTGGAAAGAGTTAGGAGAAAGAAGTATCGTAAGCAATTATTGTGAATGGTTGATAATTAAAAGCATTTATGTTAATTAAGAAAATTAAAAACCAATCATAAATGTGTATGTTAAATAATTTGCTTTTTTCATGAAAAAAGACAGGGAAGGAGGGCAGAATTTACAACGTCATATTTAGAACTGCATAACAATTGTAATGATAATGCCAACTGATTACGACAGAAAGTAATACAGTAGATACTGAATGAGGTCAGTACACGTGTGAGGTCGATATACACAACTGTTATGTGGTATCCATATGATAACTAGATCAGGTTTAGTCTTCTCTGATGTTTAATTCAAGATTTCTTTTTTATTAATCGGACAGGGACTGGTTTATAGAATTGTCAGTACCAAACATGATATTGCCGAATATTTTTTTTTTTATATTGTTTCAAACAGAACACATACTACATGGATATATAACTTTAGTTCTAGTAATGAAATATGTGATTGGCTAATTGCTGATAAAAAATAAGGTGCAAATATATACCACCATGTAGGCCAATTCTGCGCGTCGGGTAATTCTGCGCAACGAAACATCATGTCTGTGAACATTGGATCACGTGTTAATTTGGGTAACAAATCCAGTTTGTGTCAAGAAAGAACGGTCTCACTTTAATTAAAAAAAAGTGATATTCATAAACTGTACAAAAAATATCCCACATTTCAACTCAACATGCATATGAAAATGTGATTTCTAAATGTTAACATGACAACCCACTCCATGACCTTCTTGAACCTGTAACCCAGAAAATCCTATTTACTATTTTTCTATTAGAATCATAAAAATAAATACATTATATAAAAGATGGAAATGTATACCTTTAAAAATTCTGCTTCTAAATCTAAGTTTCCATTTTTGCAACTTGTCCCACACATACAGTATCATCTGCTACCCAACGTGTCAACTTGCCGCTAGAATGGCATTCTCAAGAAATTTACCTGCAGGTAGTCTGTTTCTTAATTCTTTAGTAATTCTTCCCCGTAAACGAAACATTGTAAACATTGCATAGCATTCATTGTTGTGTCTTTTCCACGTAATGGCTTATTTTTGTAAATGTTGAACTTTACTAAAAAAATTGTACAAGATCAGTTTAGTTTGCTTAATATCTCTTGCTATATATTGGCATTTTTTTACTTTGAATTTTAAGGGGCCCCGAGTGGTTTAAAGTGCCATCTCACCTCTGTCTGCGCCGGTTTGAGTCTCAGATTCAGCCAGTGTGGGTATGTGAGAAAGCTTGCCAGTAGCTTCTTGTGGGTCGGTGGTTCTTTTCTGGGTTTTCCTGGGTTCTTCCTCCACCATAATACTGGCCGCCATGTATAGCCTGTCGTGTGCTGAAAAATGGCGTTAAACCCCACAACAACAACAACATTGAATTTTGTAAAACTAGCTATAAATCTGACCTCATTACTCAACTGAAATGCTTTAGAAACAGTCAAAAGTAATGTATTTCATTTCTATAGCCCGCTGGATAAACGTTACATCTTTTCAAAGCTGTATGCAAAATAGGCCAACATACGGTGAATCATGAAAATATGGGGCAGTATCCCGTGTATCCAAATTAATATTATTTTGAACAAAATATTCTGGTGACAATTGCCTCTTTTTAAATGGTAAGCATTGCAGTATTTTGTTTTCGTCAATCGGTCGAATTCGGTAATCGTTTTGCTTCAGTATTGGAGATGGAAACCTTAGGTGCACAGAAATTGTACACATTAGTAACAACCCTATCTCGAGCAGATGAAGTTAAGTGTTGAACATGAATACAGTTTCTTACATACAGATTTTCCTAGTCATCAGTGTTATAACACTAGTTCCTAGCTTTTGATCTTTCTTTTTCTACTTCACTGCAGTTTCAGGGCTGCCCAACACTGTAGAGAAGTACAGATATCGTTGAGCAAGTTCAAGGATGCGTTGATACTTGACATTGGGTAGAGACAAAATCCACACAAGACCCGTCCTCCCACCCCAGCAATAAAAATGAAAGATAAAACTTAACATTCCCCCCCAAGTATAGGTTTGGCTCTTATTAAACCAGCAGAAATATACATCTTTGTCAGCTTGGGCTCTAGAAAGCTTTGTATCTTCTTTCTTTATGTAGACAAATGACATATAGTGTAACGGTTTGATATCACTGGACAACAAATTTTTACAAAAGTCATGTTACTGAAATAAAATTAGTCAATTCTTATCAATTTTTATGTGCTGAACACGAATATGACAGTCAAATTGCAAAATTGGCTCTAGTTTTTTTGTAATCTGCAAGAAATTAATGTTTACATAACGAAATGCATTCCAATAGTAAAAGGTCAACTGTAATAGCCTACCTATAAAAAATCAAGTCATTGACTACATCTTAGATTTCTTCGCCTGTCTCTTGTACAGCTGTTCGGGAGCATCTCTGAGGAGTGTCCAGCAGTAGTCAGCCAGCATTGTAGTGGATCATTTTCCCTGGTATCTTTGTTCCATTGTTGCGATATCTTGATGAAAACGTTCGCCGTGTTCATCACTAACAATACCACAGTTGCTAGGAAAGAAATCCAAATGGGAATGAAGGAAGTGAATCTTTAGAGACATATTGCAGCCAAGTTTCTTATACTTCATCAACATGTCTTCTACTAGTTCCTTATAGTTTTCTGCCCTAACATTTCCGAGGAAGTTTGTAGAAACTAGGCGAAAAGCATTCCATGCTTGTTTCGCGTCACCTTCCAGCAAGTTGTTGAACCGGTCATCTTTGAAAAGCTCTCGAATCTGAGGACCCACAAAAACTCCCTCTTTAATCTTTGCTTCGCTGAGTCGAGGGAATTTTTCATGCAGGTATCGGAATGCTGGCAAAGTCCGGTCAATGGCTTTCACGAAGTTCTTCATCAAACCTAGTTTGATGTGAAGGGGTGGTAGCAAGATTTTCTGAGCCTCAACCAGAGCTGGGTGTTGGATATTCTTCTCTCCAATGGCTACATTCTGCCTGTGAGTCCATTCCTTCCTCATGTAGTGCATTTCCCTTGCTCGGCTATCCCCCTCGCATAAGAAACACATGTATTTTGTATATCCTTGCTGCAGTCCCATTAAAAGGGCAACTACCTTCAAATCACCACAGAGGTGCCAGCTGTACTTGTTATACTCAATGGAATTCAGTAGCTGCCTTAAGTTATCGTATGTCTCTTTCATGTGGACAGCATACGCTACTGGAATAGATGGAAGAATGTTTCCATTGTGCAAAAGCACAGCCTTGAGACTCAGTTTCGAAGAGTCCACAAATAGTCTCCATTCTTGTGGGTCATGAGTGATTTTTAAAGCATTCATGAGGCCCTCAATATCGGAACAGAATATCAGATTACTTTCCTTTCTGAAGAAAGGCTCCAATTGCTGGTGGCGCTTTCGATATGCAGTAATTGTGACATCTTCTTCTAGAAGATTCCATTGTTGGAGTCCTGATCCTAGCAATTCTGCCTTGTTCTTTGATAAGTCCAAATCACGAATCAGGTCATTTAGTTCTTCCTGTGTTATTCTGTGTGGGGTTGATGATGCACCACAGTGAAAATCTGGATCACTGCATGCTGATGGACCAGGAGAAGAACAGGTCGACTCACCTTTGTCTTCGTCAGATGAATCAAGAGAATATTCTGCTGGAGGTTCTGGAATAGGAAGTCCCTCACCATGTGGAACTGGTCTCAATGCAGACGGAATGTTTGGGTAGACTATTCTCGACTTGTTTCGCTTCGTTATTCCGCCGGAAAGAGGAGGAACCAAGCAGAAGTAACAGTCATTTAGGTGGTTGCTTGGCTCTCTCCACACCATTGGGACTGCAAACGGCATTGATGACCTTTTGCAATTCAACCACTGTGAAAGCTGTGTTGTACATGTAGCACAGCATATATGCGGAGCCCAAGGCTTGTCTTGGTCACCAACCTTGCATCCGAAGTAAAGATGATATGCCTTCTTCACTTGAGAATTGATACTTTTCTTCTGGTTGGCAAATGTCACTTCCCCACAAATATAGCAAAAATTGTCCGCGGTATTAACACACTTTCGAGGCATTACTGTTCTTTATTGTACGTAAATGGATAAAATAATAAGTTTTATGTAACAGTAGCTTGAACTGTCTCGCACAACGTCTAAAATATTTTAAATGCTGAACCTATCTGATTGGGCTTTATATAGTACACTGCTTACGTCAGCTTCAGCAGCCGCCTGGCATTAGTATAATAGGCCTACACATGTATAGTACACTGCTGACGTCAACTTACTTCAGCAGCCGCATGGCATTAGTATTGCATTGCATCAGAAAATGATGCAATCAACTGTGGATGATGTGAGCATGATGGTATTATGCAATGTTACATCATTATTCCGGATGTTGCTGCAGTCCTACTGGAGAAATTTACACAGTGAAACATAGAAAATGAGATATATGAATATCTTCAAAACGAGAGCCAATACAAATTTTTCACGGTTATATTCGTGTTCGGCACACCAAAATACTACAGATTAGGGCCTTTTCAAGTCAGTAATGATTTCACTGTTGACCAGTGTATTAGATTATAACAGGCATAGAGCTTAAGATGCCAAATAACCCTTTTCATAATCATGGTCATTTCCATCTTGAAGATTCTCATGCAGACATGATATTGTGAATGCGTAACTGTTTGAATTAAGTTTTGATGAAATACATATTGATATTTTAACATATCAGGTACATATAAATTGTAACACTTTTGACTACATGGAATTTGGCAACTTTAAAATCCCAACAAGTAGTAGGTGAGTAGTCTCCTCCCTAATCATCATGCTGACCATTCAAACTGCCTTGTTGACTTTCTGATCCAAGGAAATATGCTGAACTTGCCAAAAAAGCCTGTCAAACATTGTTTTCATGCATTTTGCTGATTTAAGAACCACTAGGTGATAATTTTTTAATTATTAAAGACATGGCTCACAAGTTTTTTTGTTAATGGTGCATTTGGAAATTATATGCACTAGTCTTGAATGATTAGTCACATGTCTTATTCCAGACGTGCAATCTGTGTGCTGAAATATCTTCCACCATTGAGCAGTATTTATCTCATATTTTCTATCATAGTTATTGGCACAAGCTGAGTAATTTAACTGTGAACCATGCAAATAATGTTTTTTTTATATATATAAAAAATCAACACAGATGGGTAGTATTTTATGAGTATTTCATTGTGGGCTTGTATAATTGTTTTTTTCTTCCAGATAAATGGTCAAAATGCCAGTAACGAGGTTTCATCCATACCACGGTCAGAACATTCGTTTAATGCACGATGATATGGTGGCATGTCGAGAAACTAGTTTTGCCCATGCTTTGACATTCAGTGAAAAACCGTTGAAACCATGCGAGATTTTTTTGATAGAGATAGAGAAAAACGAAAGAGGATGGAGTGGACATTTAAGAGTTGGGTTAACACAGTTTAATCCCACCGACAGGTTTTCACTTCCACAGTATGCTTTGCCAGATCTTGCAAACATGGGAAAATCCTGGATATCAGCAATTACAAAAACACACAATAAAGTGTACACACAGAACCAAGACCAAGGTGATGGACAAACAAGTTTATATAAATCAGTCCTAGGAGACCAAGAAGTAATTCAGTCACCGTCAGGAGCTTTTAATCGGAACTTATTACTGCCTCTTAGTAGAATAAATTTGAGGAGTGATGGTTATTCAAATAGTAAACAAACAGACAATATTTTGCCTACTGATATTGGAAGTAGAATTGGTATTATGTACATAGTGGTTGGTAACATGGCGGAGATGCATTTTGTTATAAATGGGGAAGATCAGGGACCTTTCGCCAAAAATATTCCCTACCATGCTGGACCCCTTCATGCAGTAGTGGATGTTTATGGTACAACTAAGCAAGTCCGGATCATTCAACTGTATGGAGGTAAAATCACTTGAAATTTTTTATGTTTGTTCTTTCCTGATAGTCATAATATATCAGGAATGCTTACAGGAAATAACAGTATAATATTCAAACAAGAAGTCTTACATAATACTAATTTGAAAGAGTTTCATAGAAAATTAATGTTTCATAAAAAGTTATCAGGATAAAACACGGTGTGGTGCTTATAAATAGCATTTAATACATATCATTGGAAATGTTTGTAATGGACACAGATTGTACAGGCATCATTCTATAATTGGATAGATCTGTTAAAATTCTTGTAAATTAACTGGTAGCCAAAACACTGAAAAAGATTAGCTTTTAATGCAGTGTGGAAGGAAACACAATCATGGTTATAACATATGAATCTGGCATGAGCTACATGCTGCTTATACAACAAAAATGAAATGACTGTTTACAACAGGCTGTAAAGAGTACCTTGAAATAAGCAAGTGTTACATTTTAAGTTAGTTTAAAAGAATATGTTTAATTGCACACATACTGCAGTGGTACTGTACTACAAGACAATAATGCATTTATCTCTACACGTCGGTGAATTTACAAAACTTTTTGAAAAGTAGTATTATGCAGATGAAGTGATGCATACTTTATCTGTCTGACTTAAAAACAAAATTTAGAAAATAATTACATGTCATGCATTGAGATAATATGACATGTTTCTTCATGGCCAATTTTTTTCTTCCAAACATTGAAAAGTAAGATGTAATTTGTGTAACACATCATTCATTGTACTGTGAACTACATAATTTTAATGATGACTGGTTTTTCTTGAATATGCTGAATTCAGCTTGTTACATTGTTGCATCCAGGTTGCAGGATTTATTCATTTCTGTAATATTTCTCTAACTTGCTCATATAAAATTGTTTGATGGTTGGGGTATATTGTACATAAAGAGCTAAATTCTTGCACATTTCAGTTATGTGTGAAAACATCCATGAAAACTGAAATTGATAAAAAAACTTCACTAATAATAATTTCACTCTTTGTAAATTGACAGTAATACTGCTGTAGATTTGATGTGCATGCTGTAGTTTTCTGCTTTGAGGGGTAGTGTGGTCTGTTCATGTGAAGCCATCATCCATCTCATGTCAAGATCACAGCTATAATTTAAACTAGGTTTTCCTGCTGAAAAGTTACTGCATGTACTTAGCAAGTTTGAATTTAGGCACAACAGTGTGATCATGCTTAAATGCTTCAATCTTTACTGCCTTGTTTGGAAGTGGGACTGGCAGCCGCCATTCTCTTTTACAAAATCCTATGTGCAACTCGGATGTTAGAAACATGAAATGTTGATAAGTAATTTAATCTTAATACTTTATCATATCAATTACACATTTTATTTAGTAAATATTATTGTATTGCCCATTATTTAATATCTTGTTAGTCTGAAAAATGTAGTGATTTACTGTATTCAGCATATATGATATCAATTATTGTCCTTTAAATTTACTGTATTCAACATATATCAATTATTGTACTTTAAATTTACTGTATTCAGCATATATTATATCAATTATTGTACTTTAAATTTACTGTATTCAGCATATATTATATCATTGTACTTTAAATTTACTGTATTCAGCTCCTTACATAAATTATTTCAACATGTTATTTTCCTAATGTAATTCTATATATATATATATATATATAATGTTTCAAACATTGAATTTAAACATACTTTAACAGGATTGATGCTGGCTTTAAAACAGTTGTTGCCAAAACTTCTCATATTTTGTTGCCAGTTTTTAAAATAATTTGCCCATTTTCATAATACAGTCTTACCTGTTTATCTCAACATTGTTGGGACCTAGGTATTATGGTCATGATAAGTGGATGTTTTGATGAGGGGAGGGTAAAAAAAAATGAAATTTTGCTAACAAGTAAAATTTTTAAGAGGTGACCAGTTGTTAGTAACTAGGATTTACCCATAGAGAAAAATAACCAATGGAAAGTTTGATAAATGAAGACAAAACTAGTTGGCAATATACTTGTATATTGACAACTTACATATGTGTAGTACACTCCACAATGTGTTAAGTAATGTACGTGTGTATGAAAAATCCATCAATTCGAGTATTAGGTCATATGTTTGAAAATTCATGTATTAGTCATATCCCATGGAAAACACAAATAACACATATATAAAAATACGGTAGTCCTCATTTCATCTTTATCCCATTGTCAACAAACACATGCGACTAAACAATTCATTGTCCCCAGTAGCACATGGCTTTATAGATGTTTACATGCTACATGTATATGTACTTAAATTGGCCTAGATTTTAGTCAGCCAAATACAACTATCATCTTGCCAAGGCTACCAAAGGGATGAGGGTCTTCATAGGAAACTGAAAACATGTGAACAAATTCAGAAGTTTAACAAACATCCTTGCAAGATATTGTACCTTCACTTAACTTCATGGTCAGATATCTATACTGTAAAGAGATTGGAAATTTTATTTATAGAAAATGGAGCAATCAGTATGATCATTGCTTTTATATTATTTAAGTTTGGTATTGAAATCCTTTGATGAAAGGTCCTCTCTATTTAGTGAAGATTGTAGTCAGCTTGCTTTGATGAAGGGTCATGTATTATTGAAGGTGCCACTAAAGGCCGTCTTTGGAGGATGAAACAAATTCCCATTTGTTATTGCGGAGGCAGCATCAAATAATCATAGAACATTGATTGTGACAGAATTTTGTTTTTGTTACATTTGTTTGCCAGTATGAACAAAGGATTTGTTTATGTAACAATAAATTCCAGTGCATTGTATATCCAAGTTTACAGCTGTTTCATGGTGCTTTTGCATTTTTTCACTCCAAACCCAAGATTGTATATAAAAGTTTTAACAGCCCCAAAAATATTGTAGCCAAAAAGGAAACAAAAATCACAATTTGCAACCTTAGCGAAGTCCATCATGATCCCTGCTTCAAGCATGCAGTATTTCATCATATATATTATTATAACTTTAAACATACTTTGTTTTGACATCTATCATGTACCTAAAACAAAACAAATTATTTCCGCAATTTTATAATATTTAAAATGTACAGTATTTCAGCATATACATTATCCTTTAAAAAATGCAGTTTACATTTGCCTTTATTTTTTAAAATGCAGTACAGTAGAACTTTGTTTATCTGGCACCTGATCAACTATCAGTCTCTGTTAACCGTCAGGTCATTGTACATCAAAATATTATAAACAGGTACATGTACATATGTAGATATGATTTTTTGATGTACATATTCTATTATTCATCTGTTCTCATATCCGTCATGGTCTCTGTTCCGCACCCTGATGGATAATCAAAGTTCTACTGTATTTTGGCATATTTCAGTACTTAAAAGAAGAAATATTTAACCATTTACAAATGCAGTATTTCAAAATATATATTGTATTTAAAACATGCAGCTTAAAAATTCAGAGATAAACTGTGATGGTTTTCTGGTTGCCACAAAATGAGTTAAACAACCAAAATTTACATTCATGTAGTTTAAGTTGTTTTCCTAGCAGATTTCTTGCAACTAATATTTTTCTTTTGCAATTTCAGTGACTTCTCTTCAGAATGCCTGTCGTGATCTAATTCTTCAACTGATTCCAAAGGATGAGATTACATCACTACCATTGCCAAACAAGATCAAGCAGTTCCTACGCTACGAGTTGTAGCCCTGAGAAAAGTTGTGTTAAGCTAGTTACATGTAACATGGCATCATGACGTCATATTGGACACATCTTGTGCAGATTAATTCATAATGATGGAAATATCTATGCTTAACAAGATCATAGCTGTGTCTCACTCTAGGTTTGCTTCCATGACAGTCGCATCCTGATGTGATCTCTAATGGGACTATTTCTCATGGATCAAGTCATAATGAGGGCAATTTAAAAGCTTTATATTATAATTCCTATGTTGTATTATAGGCATGCAATGTTCACAATGGTATTTTGATATGATCATTGTTTTTGTGACTGCAAACAATTGTTATATGAATAATTTTGAAAAAGTCATCTTTATTCGTGTTCTACCATTGATTTCTACCACTGCAAAAACCTTTTCTCATAATTATACAAAGTGAATTGACAGAGAAATATGTTTCTGTCAAATAATTAACAGATGCTTAATGGACAGTTGAATCAGGTTGTTGAAAGTTATATTTTTCTCCATTTTTATTTTTTTGTGTCTGATGCACACTGCTATAAATTCAAATTTCACTGTGCTAATAGATTAAGTTTTCTACAAATTAACTCTTCCAGTGAAAGTTCATGTCCTTGGATTCTGTTACTTTAAAATATTCTTCCCATTCAGGCATACAAATATGGATTCATCCAATTTTTTATATATATTCATGCAAAGTTCCACTGTCAACATTTTAAAGCTGATACAAAGTACATCATAACTTAATACTTGCCATTATCTGTATGCAGTATCCTCTCCTCCTCAACTAATCTTTTAAGAACATATAGCCATTGTATGAGGTTTGATAGCTGTTGATTTTGTACAGATATATAGAAGGGACTTAATCTTATGCAAAAGAATATTTACTTTTCTGCAGTTCTATTAACATATCTAATTTAAATGTTGGTAAAACCAATGGCTTAAATTTCATCTCTGTATTTAAAAACAATGGCAGAACATGAGTAGGGGACACACACACACACACACACACATGTGTGTGTGTGTGTTGGAAACATAATCTCTAGGTGGGTAGGGGTGTAATATAAAATTTGTCAGTTTTTTTTAATGACATTAAGAATATTTTACAAATTCTACCTGCCTAAAAGTAGGAATGCTAATCAGTCTTCAGCCATGGTTACAAGACTGTAAGGACAAGAGTTCCAATATAATCCAGAAATAAATCATAAATCCAGTATGACAAAATTAAGTGTGAATCTACATTCACTTCAGTAAATTTCTGCAAAATGTTTGGGTAGCTGTGACCCAGATCTTATCCCTTTGCAGTTTACATATGACTGACTTTAGCAAAATATATCCAAATATATTTTTAAAGTTTTCATGTAATTTTCAGCAACAAATTTGTAGATTAGTCAGTTTATAAAGACTGTACTCTTTATAAAATTTTATAAAACATTTAGAACATAAATATTAAGGTACTGACCTTGGCCTTGGAAGTTGAGTCTTGCTACCGTGTCAGACAGATGAATTACATTCTTTATTTTAGGCAAGATATGGTCTGTAAAAATATTTTGAATTGCATTTCTTTTAATTAAAAATTGCAAATTTCTAAATTGTACCCCTGTTCATCTAGAGACAATGTTGCTCACCTTGCCTTAAATTTTATATATATATATATATATATATATATATATATATATATATATCAGAGATGTTGTAAACACTTAATTATGCATATTTGGACACCAATTTTTTTATCTGGGATGCAAAAAATCATATGGGCAGGAGTCTTCTGTACGCATGTAAAATTCAATGACTTGCCAGTCCTGCGTCAGCCACGTGCTTTGTGGGAAAATGTGTTGATCAGTTAGCTATGCTGATATTTACAATGACAGAATTCAGTGACTGAAAGACCCCTTGATGTACATACATGTTACCATTTTATAAGACTACATAAAAAAAGAACATGATGCAATAGCTGGGCGGCATGTTCAAAGGCTTTGACTGGCGGCCGGGTGGGAAAATGTACTGATATTTACAGTGATTGAATTCAGAGGCAGAAAGAAATGTTGTCATTTATAAAAGTACATCAAATAAAAATGTGAACTTCGCCTTCTTATGTTAGGAAAGTGAAAACTACTTTGCCCTGCGATTATTTAAGAGGTACATTGACTGACCATACCATATTTTTTTTAATGCCCCTCACCTTAGCCTAGTTATTTCTAGTGTTGTAGCGAAGTGTATTCATCAAGGCATCAGTAGCTAGGCCTAGTTTTTTTTATCAATTACGTTGACAAACAAACTCTTGCTCATTCACAAGCATTATGTCTTGATAGCTGATTGACCATTAACCCTTTTCCAAGTAAGGTAGCAACTATCAATTTCCTGCATGCTATTCTTTGATGATGAAACACAGACTTGTGTTTTAAGATCAGAATCAGTGATCTGGATATATATTAACTGCCTCTTATAAACTATTTAGTCATAAAATTAATTTGAAACTGTAAGTGAACCAGTAGGCCTAATGGGAAATAATGGTGGACTGGGATGTACCAGTTTATTAGATTGTCTGTTTTCTTAAATCATCGGGCAAATATATTCAGAAAAAATATACAAATCATTGAAACCAAAGCCTAGGTATTATTTTATTGATGATTTAACTGTAAAATGCAAATTATGTAGGTCAGAAATTTATGGGACAATGCTGTTGTGGAATTCGCAAGATGCGCTTTAAGGTCTAAGCTGTTTTCTGACTTGACACGTATTTGCAAAAATACGGAAAAACCCCGCAAATCAGATACTATTTATTTGCTTAAAATTACTACAAGTACATATACAGATAAATAAACCATAAATTTACGATCCTGTCAGTGGACTGTTGTAATGAAGCTATATTATAGTGAGTGATTACATTACGAAAACCTCTCCATCTAAAAATAGATGCACTCTCGTCTGTGTTGATTCTGTAGGAAAGACGGGACAGCAACTTTTGATGGTGAGACTCCTATTTTTACCAAAATGGGAGTCCTGGACTACTAGTTTTAAAATCCTAGCGAGACCTCTGTGTGTGTATATATATATATATATATATTCTGACATTTTGATACTACAGTGATCAGTGATAGAATTTTTGAAGGCCGATGGTAATACATATCTCTGCATCTTCATGCTTGCACACTTTGGCCTGCCAACACCCAAAATCTGTTGACTCTAGGGTCAAGTCTCTTGTGGGTAAGAATAGATATAGAGCAGATGTTGAATTCATCTTTCTTGCCTAGCAAATAAATATGCAGTTATAAGGTGGTGGGGGGTCTCAAGTAGCTTGAAGCTATGATCCTGGGGCCAAAACTGGGCATGACCCAAGGGTCTTATCCAAACCCCAATTTGACATAAGTTGACACTTGCTCAATGATCACACATATAAGTTCTGCATGTTGTTCTCGCAATTTGGGAGTTCATTTCAATTTATGTAAAACAACCCATACCCCTAAACACCACTGCAGGTGCTATATTGGTAAAACCATTGTGTAATTCTCTCCAGCCACCTCTAAGTTTGAAGTCTTTTCTTGATATAATGTTGGAGGAATTGTGAGTGATTATAAATACACATGCAGAGGACCTGTATGTGTTTTTCTTCGAAAAAATGTGGTGAAAAACAATTGCAGCTTCTAATGGATTATAAAAAGTTCACATTTGAGACTTTTTAATGAAACGAATTCACATCACCATACCTATTTATTTCATCAATAGTACTTTTCATAATGAATACCTAAGCAAGGCAGCAGATTACCTGGTTGCACATGCAACTCGTAATATTTGGAGAAATAGATACAGTGATCTAGTCATTGGGGGTATGGGGGGAGGAAAAGGTTTTTGGATAAAGCTACAGGGCTAGTGGGTTTTGAGTCCATTGTATGGATGGAGAGGAAATTACAAAATGATGGGCATTAAACAGGATATATTCAAGTTAAGAGAATATAGATCCGCATGGATTCACCTGACTTAACAGAATGTACCCATCTCCCTGTTTTGTGATGAATTCGTTCATGGCACTTTCTCCACTAACAGTGCAGTGTGCAAAATTTAATGTCAGAAGAAATCCAGAAGCAAAATAAATTCTGCATGAACATCTGGTTTTACTTAAGTAAACTCAGATTGTAAAAGGTTATTTTAAAAGTGTTTAGTTGTGCTTCATGGCAGATGAAGTCTGGAAAATCATGTGAGCTGTAGATAAATTTTATGATTTCAGCTTTTGGAAGCATGTAAGATCTTGAAACCAATGAGGACTGCGTTGATATTCAACTTACCACTTCGAAGTTTACAAACTTTAATTGTTATGCATAATATTCAACTTACCACTTCAAAGTTTACAAACTTTAAATGTTATGCATAATATTCAACTTACCACTTCAGAGTTTACAAACTTTAAATGTTATGCATAATATTCAACTTACCACTTCAAAGTTTACAAATTTTAATTGTTATGTGTAAGAAAATGACTTTAAATTTACAACAGTTTGACTCTTTACTTTTGTAATTTTGTGTGACGAGTGCATTTTGTGCCTCTTGGAGAATTTCAACAAATACTTTACTCTTGAGGAAAAGACTTTTTTAATGTACAAGAAGATGAATCAAAATGTATTAAATTAGATTTGAAAAGCTTTTTGTCTCCCCAGATTTATAATAAAATATGCAATCATATTTTATTTACTTTCTAATTCAGTAGTGAATACAACTTTAATTCTGTGTTTTCTGCAAGGTTCAGATTAGATATGTTACCAAGATTTGAATAATTTTATCCCATACTAAACTTCTGAAAACCTTCCACATGTTATGTCAGCATCAATATCAAAGCACCAAGTTTACAAGTGTCAATTTGTTCTTTATATAACACTTTCATTAGCTCTACCGGCCATTGACAAGAGTTTATGGGATTGTCTGTCATCCATCATCCATCCATCTGTTAGCAAACGTTAGCTATTGCTATTCCTTCCGAGTACTTGGAGGTTTTGCCATGAAACTTTACAAACACGTTCATGCCATGGTCTAGTTGTCCTTTTGGAAAGTATTGCTGCCAATATGACCATCACATCGGTCATCTTTAAAATCATCCTACTTCTGATGAATCAGTGGTCATATCAACATGTGATTTTCAGTATAAGACCTCTTGTGATCTCTAGATGGTCTGAAAAAAATAGCGCCAATCTGAAATTCAATATTTTAGTCATCATAAAGATCATGTTATCGCAGCTTCTCAACAGGAAGTCATATTAACATTGGTTTTCTCCAAAAGACTTCTTAAGATGTCCAGTTAGTCGTAATGAAAATGGCGCTCTGACATCCAATATGGCCACTACACATTGGCCATCTTGAAAATCTTGTTATTGCAACTCGTCCTGTATGGATAGTCGTATAAAAAATAGGTTTACAGTAAAAGACTTGTTTTTGTTATTTTTGCTTGGCCCGAATGGATGGTCACATCAATATGAGGTTTTCACTGAAAGACTTCTTATTGTGTTTAGTTGGTCTTAAATCAAAATGGTACCAATCTAAGGTCCACTGTGGTCTCATTAAAGATCTTCTCATTACTACTGAGTGAAAAGTCATATTGACATGATGTTTTCACCAAATTACTTCTTATGATGTCTAGTTAATCTTGCAATGAAAATGGTGCTGATCTGATGTCTAATATGGCTGCCACATTGGCCAGATTGAATATCGTTTTATCATTACTTCTTCTTCTGAATGGTTATATCAATGTTGGTTTCACAAAAAGACTTTTAATAATTTTTTGCTGATCCTAAACTAAATTGTGCAGGTCTGATGTCCACTATGTGGCCATCTTGAAAATCTTATTTAAGCTACTCCTTTTAGATAAAAAAAAGTCATTTTGACATGGGGTTTTCATCAGAAGAGTTCTTAAATTGACTTATTCTTCCTAAATGAAAATAACTAACCCTCACTATGGTCACTATGATGCCTGTATTGACAATATTATTATCTCTTCTTCCAAATAGATGGCGACCGCTCTGGTGACCTAGTGGTTTGAGCATCCGCCTCTGATGCGGGAGGTTGCGGGTTCGATCCCTGGTCGAGTCAAACCAAAGACTTACAAAAAATGGTACTAACAGCTACCTCGCTAGGTGCTCAGAATTAATTTATTGGTGTTAGAACTGGTTGACCTGGTGTCAGGATAATGTGACATCATGCTATATGTCTGCAGCATGATGCCCCAGTGCTATACATCACTATAAACTGCCATTCTGCAAACATTGTAGTGATGTGACTGAACTAAACAAGGTATTTTCACCAGTAGATTTCTTATGATACCCAGGTAGTCATAATTGAAATTGGTACCAGTCTTAATCCAATATGGCTGCCTTGATGACAGTTTTGAAAATCTTGTTGGATAATCAATATGACACTTAAGTTTTACAAAAAGACTTATAAGAATGTCTGCTTTAAATGAAAATGGTGCCAGTCTGACTTCAAACATATCCACCAGTGCAACAGATCTGAAAGAATATCAGAGATTGTCTCATCATTCCACAGTTCGCGGGAAGATATGGTCCTGTTTTCATTTCCTGGAAATTCTTTTTTCCCAGTAGACCATCAGTCCCATCTAGGGACTCTTGCATTTTGTTTAATGAATATGATAACAACAGATACTTCACAATGAAAATATGTACAAAATATGCCATGCCACTGTGTTTAGATTCTCATTAGCAGATACATTTATCTTGAATTCACATTAGTGGGTACGTTTGACATAGTCACATTTCTGGTATTGCTGAAAGCAGTAATGTCAGCAGTTTTTTTTGTTTTGTTTTTGTGCAGGGTGTTTCATTTGCCTATATTTCATTCACCATTCAATGTTTTTTTTAATCTTTGTTATGATTCATTATAATTATTTTTGTGTGACATACTCACTTGCCCCATTAATTTTGAGGTCAAGACCATGTTCACAGAGAGGATCAGGTTTAGGTTGTAGGTTTTTATTTGCCTTTTCTTCCTACATCAATTAATGGATTCTGTTCATACTTGGAATGAATAATTAAGCATCAAAAACAATTCATACTGAAACAAACTCATCTCTTTGACCTTGGAGTCATAGTTATAGTTATAGATGATTTGCATGTAAGTTTTGGTGATATTTTGTCTATTTGCATATGTTTCCTGAGGCCTTTGATGGGTTTAGTTCATTCCTTAGAAGCAAAGAAAGTTCATTCTGTGACATGTTCACTCATGCTTCTGACCTTTGTTTCAAATGTGACAAGGTTTACAACAGTACTTTGAGTATAGATTTGATATGCAAAGTGACGGCATTCGTACCTTAATAAATATTAAGTCATATCACTGGCTTGAAATTATCGTATTTGGAATCACTGGCTTTTCTGTTGAATGCAAATAGAGACTGAGAGTAAACTCATTTCAAGAAAAATTAAATGGCTTTTCTTGATAAGCAGTTAAATATCATAAAGTGCTCTGATTTCCTGAAAAGTGTGCATAAATAACTGGACCCATCAATTTGTCACAGTGCACTGATATTTTGTCTCATTTGTGGGCAACGACCTTGCTAATGGCAATGTTCCTTTTGTTTCATTACATGCATATCTTGCAGAGAGAGACATTTGAGAATAACAGTCCGTTATATGTACTGTTATAGAATGTGGAAATCTCACCTGTGGTTCAAATGTTGACCATATATGTATCTTGGGGAGGGGGAAGAATAACAGAATCCATTATATGCACTGGTGTGTGATATGGATACCTCACCTGAAGGTAAGATATTGTATATGTATGTGTCAGAGAGAGAGAAAGAAAGAGATGAGTGACAGTGACAGAATCCAGCATATGTACTGGTGTAGTATACGAAAATCACACCTGAAGGTCAGATATTGTATGTGTGTTCTTGAGAGAGAAATGAGTGACAGTGACAGAATCCAACATATGTAATGGTGTAGTATATGAAAATCACACCTAAAGCTCAAATATTGTATATGTGTGTGTCTCGGAGAGAGAAATTTATGAGATGACAGTGATAGAATTTATCAGATGTACTGGTGTAGGATAGAGAAATCTCACCTGAGGGTTACAAGTTTTCTGTAGCCATGTATCTTGGAGAGAGAGAGAGATTGGTGAAAATAACAGAATTCATCCTTATATATATATATATATATATATATATATATATATATATATATATATATATATATATATATATATATATATATATATATATATATCTTGCTAATAGATTTTAATGAGTATTTCCATATCACACACCAATGCATATGAGCATTTATTTTTCTATCATTCCTTCCCAGGAAATAGTGCTGAAAAATAAAAGATTGTGACTGAAAAATATTGATATAGCTTTAGAAATGTCACATATCTTCTAAGGTTTTTCAATCATTATGGCATAAAACATCTTGTTTGAACAAGGGGTGTATAAGCTGGTAAAATCATTTATTCAAAATCCAAATTTGCATATTAATGTCACCAACAATGTCAATGTGTGCATTTTTGGTGGGATAGGCTTATCTCTTGTGAAATTCTCCCATGGGCACTCTGTTTCACACATATATAGGAATGAAAGAAGTAAGTTTCACTCATCAATTAGCAAATACATATAATGACACATATGATACAGTATTATGAAAATGAATGTTTTGCTCTAAATTTTAACTTTAGTTGGAGTACATACGATGTCCCAATCTTTTTAGCTTCAGCTCATCTTTATAGAAGAAAAAAATCAATCAATCAATCCTCTCTGCACCATCTGGTGCTTGAGGCAACAGCAAGGGAGCACCATTTTGGTCTGTCGACTGCTGTTATGGGGGCGGTCTGCAGGGTGAGGCCTCTGGTCTTGAGTTCTCGCTCCACGGTTCAGCACCAGGTCTCTTTGGGTTTGCCACGGTTCCTTTTCCCCTGTGGAGTCCATCTCAGTGCCACCCTTGGTAGTGAGTCAGGGGGCATTCTGCAGACGTGGCCGAGCCATCTCCATCAACGAGTTGCAATGGTCTCAGCGATGGTGCTTGCACCCGCTCTGTGCCAGAGTTCCTCGTTCAAGATCATGTTTGACCAGAAGATCCACATGATCCGTCGCAGGCACTTGGTCTGGAAGACTTCGAGCTTGCGTTCTATGTTAGCAGTGGTCTTCCAACACTCAGACCCATACAAAAGGATGCTCAGCACGTTGCTCTTGAAGATACAGATCTTCGTGTGGGCACTGAGGTTTGTTGTCCTCCAGATGGGCTTCATCATTGCGAAGGCCTGGTTGGCCTTGCTGATTCTTGTGTTGACTTCCCTTGTGCAATCTCCATCCGTGGCGACCTTGCTGCCCAGGTACGTGAATTCATCTACTTCTTGCAGAGGCTGGTCGTTGATGGTGATTGGGTCGCCCACTCTAGTGTTCTTCCTCAAGACTTGTGTCTTCCCTATGTTGACTCGAAGAACTATGGTGCTTGCTGTCTGTACCAACTGTTGTGTCTTCTGTTGGATATCCTGGTGTCTGCTTGCCAGCAACCCGATGTCGTCGGCATAATCCAGGTCATCCAGCATTGAGGTCAGCGTCCACTGTATTCCTTGCCTCCTGCCCTCTGTGGTGTGGCACATGATCCAGTCAGTGGCCAGTGAGAAGAGGATCGGCAAGAGAATGCATCCTTGTTTCACTCTGGTTTCCACCTTGAATGGTTCAGTGAGTAGATTGTTGTGGATAAGTCTGCACTCAAAGTTCTCGTACAGGGGCCTGATGATGTTGACAAGTTTCTGGGGGATGCCATAGTGTCGTAGGATCTTCCACAAAGAGGCTCGGTGCAGGCTGTCGATGGCCTTCTCAAAGTCCACAAAGACCACATAAAGGGATCCATTCTACTCATGGGACTGCCCAAGGATCTGTCTCAGAACGAAGATGTGGTCGATGCAGGATTTGCCCTTCCTAAAGCCTGCCTGTTCCTGGCGTAGGATGTCATCCACAGCTGTTGTGATGCGTTGGAGAATGATGCGACTGAAAATCTTACTGGAGATGGATAGTAAGGTGATTCCTTGCCAGTTGTTGCAGTTCCCCAGATCTCCTTTCTTAGGAAGTTTGACGACAATTCCTGTTTTCCAGTCATTCGGTGCTTCTTCACTATCCCAGATCTTTTGGAGACACTGGCAAAGAAGCTGCGGTGTCTTCTGCCTTCAGCATCTTGGGACATGCTCCATCATCGCCAGTTGCCTTCCCATTCTTCAGCTTGTGGATGGCCTGCTTGACCTCCTCAACAGTGATGTCGCAGTTGATGTCAAGGTCCTCCTCTGCTTCAGGAATGTGAGCAAGTACTGGTGGGTCTGGGCGATTCAGTATGGACTCAAAGTGTTGCTTCCATCTCTTCAGCTTCTCCTCCTCCACTGTGACATGAGTTCCATCTTCATCTCTCACTGGGAGGTCGTGGTGCTGGCCATAGTCGCCCTTCAGCTTCTTGGTGTTCTGGTACACCGTCTTCATGTCTTTCTGCTCTGCTGCTGCCTCCACCTCCTTTGCCAGTCTCTCAGTGTATTCTCTCCTGTCTCTCCTTGCTGATCTCTTCACCTCCTTGTCTTTTCCTCTATACTCCTTCGAAATTCTCTCTTTCAGTCTTGGTGACTTGGAGTCCAAAGTCTCTTCTTAATCTGTCTTCTCTTGTCTATGTGAGTCCACATCTCTCCTGATATCCACTCTGTCTTCTTACTATTCCTATAACCTAAAACGACTTCTCCTGCTTCCTTCATTGCTCTGTTGAAATTGTCAATGGTCAGCGCTGTCTCATCTTCTAGAACACTAAACCTATTCCTTAAGGCCAGCCTAAACTCTTCCTTCACTTTTGGATCTTTCAGCTTGGCCACATCGAAGCGCTGATTCTTGGAGACCCCTATCCTAACTTTCCTAAGCTTCAAAGTCACCTTGGCCACCAGAAGACTATGGTCGCTGCCAATGTCAGCGTGCCACATCACTCGCACTTCTTGCTGGGAGTGTTTCCATTGACCATTGATGATGAAGGTGTCGATCTAGTTCTGAGTTCTGCCGTCTGGTGACGTCTACGTGAGCTTGTGGATGTCCTTGTGCTTGAACAGGGTCCTTCCTATGACCAAGTCATTCTCTTCACAAAAGTTGACCAGTCTTTCCCCGTTGTTGGTCATCACACCTACTCCATGGCACCCCATGGTCCTCTCTCTGTCTTTATTGTCGCAGCCGACCCTAGCGTTGAAGTCGCCAAGTAGCAACAGCACGTCATGTCGAAGGACGTCCTCTAAAACGGCTTGAAGAGTGTTATAGAAGGTGTCTTTGTCCTCTTCTTCCGCATCGTCTATTGGTGCATAGGCCACAACAACAGACAGCTTGGCGTACTTGGAGTTCATCCTGACATACAGCAGGTGCTCATTCACTGGATTCCAATATAGGACGGTATTGGTCTTGTTCTTGCTGATAATGATGGCGACCCCCTCCCGGTGGTCATTGTCCTTCCTTCCGGACCAGATGATGACTTCTCCAGAGTTCAGCTTCTGCTTGCCGGCACCAGTCCATCGTGCTTCTGTTACACCCATGAGGGTCAAGTTGTAGTGATTCAACTCGCTCACTGCTTGTGCCAGTTTTCCAGTCTGGTTGAGCGTTCACACATTCCAGCATCCAACTCTGATCCATGCTTTTGGTGTCAGGAGTTCCGCTATCGGGATGGGGACGTCCTTGTGGTTTTGTTCTCCATCCATCATAGAGCCAGTTGCCTGGTCTGCTTCGCTTCCAGCGCCAGTCGTCGTTCCCTTGTTGTCGTTTCCGTAGCAAGAGTTGTTTTAACTGGGTGGGGTTGCTAGCCCCACACCCAACCCTCCTCCTTTTTCAGCCAGGCTTGGGACCGTCCTTGGCATAGTTATAGAAGAAGAAAAAAAACGAAAAAAAAACAGAAACATTGTATATAGAAGGAAAAAACATCCTACAAATCTTGTTCTCATTCTGTCAATGTGGAATGAGCTCAGATTACAAGAAAAACAGTGATGGATAGACTGAAAGACATATGAACTCACAAAATATATGCAAAGATGTGGTTAAACAAAAATGTGAAATTATGTTATAGACTTTATGATAGTGTATTGAATACCATGAAAATAATGTTGAATACCATGAAAGTTTTTGTTAGTACCATAAAAATTATGTTGAGTACTATGAAAGTTTTCATTAGTACCATGAAAATTATGTAGAGTACTATGAAAGTTTTCATTAGTACCATAAAAATTATGTTGAGTACTATGAAAGTTTTCATTAGTACCTTAAAAATAATGTTGAATACCATGAAAGTTTTCTTTAGTACCATGAAAATTATGTAGAGTACTATGAAAGTTTTCATTAGTACAATGAAAATTATGTTGAGTAATATGAAAGTTTTCATTAGTACCATGAAAATTATGTTGAGTAATATGAAAGTTTTCATTAGTACCATGAAAATTATGTTATAGACTCAACTATAATGAGTTTTAATACTAGTTTTTTTAAGGTTCCTTTATCTCAATTTTGCAATACATATTTTATGCACTGCCTTTTAATTAAAAGTATCTTTTGTCCACCAATGAGTTCTTTACCAGTGTTACATACTTGCACTAAATTTATTTTCCCCTTCTATTTTAAAACATTTAAAGTATTTGCACATAAATTATTGAATTGGTTTATTTTTGTTTTGGAAATTGCTAGAAAAAAAAAACATCATTACGAAGGGACTGTGATATCTCTGATAAACATTCTGCACTATACAGGTGCTACGACCAAAGAGCAACATGATTAACAAATTTTAAAAAACTGCACCTAGGTAGGCACATGAAGAGACAGCACAGTTTTCTATGCAATTTTATTACAGTATAAATTGTATAATACACAAAAGTTTAATTATTTTTTGAAGCAAAGGACCTGAGTTTACTTTTCAGTATGAAGTAGATAGCATTTGGTTAATAATTATTGAAAATTCATGTTTTTAAAATAGAATATCTTCAGTATTAACATAAAAACTTGTTCTTTGGTGCAGTAAAATTTTCACAAGACTTTGTAATGAATTTTCTTATGGACAAGTGTGACTTGAATGTTGTTTATAGAAAGGGATGTAAGACTGAATAATGTTTTGTATTTTATCAAGGAATAATGATTAATTCCCATTGCAGATTAAAGTTATTCAAGTGTTGGTCTTTGAAGAACAGGTCAAATAAAAGTGGCTATTTCATTTTTTGTTTTTAATTCCAGTGGGCCAACTGGCTCCTGTTATTGGAGAATGATACTTCTGGATGGCCAACTGACTTCTTTTAATGGAGAATGATACATATGGACTCTCTGGATGAGAGGTTTTTAGTACAGGAAGGACTCAGTTTGTATTAGAATAAAGGAAATAATTGTTTTAAAAACTTGTAGTATTTATTGCTTTTGTATGTTGATGATATCAAGGATGAAATTTAGTTGTTACAAGGGCCATACACCAAGTTTTTAATCTTAATTTGTTGTTACTAGGGGCATACACCAAGTTTTTAATCTTAATTTGTTGTTACTAGAGGCATACAGCAAGTTTTTAACCTTAATTTGTTGTTACTAGGGCCATACACCAAGTTTTTAACCTTAATTTGTTGTTACTAGGGGCATACACCAAGTTTTTAATCTTAATTTGTTGTTACTAGGGGCATACACTAAGATATTAATGTTAATTTTGTTGGAAGGAGGTACAATAAGTTGTCAGTCTTAAATTTGTTTTTATAAGGGGTATACACTATGGCATGTTGTTAATCTTAAATTTATCATTACAAGGTTCATACACTAAGTTGTGAATCTTAAATGTGTTGTTAAAAGGGGTATACACTATGGCAAGTTGTTAATCTTAATTTGGTTGTTACAAAAGGCATACTTTAAGATGTTAATATAAAATTTGATCACAATTCTTCAAAAATGGCAAAAGAAGGTCAGTGTGTCCTTTTTACAATGTTATTTCCTGATGTACACTGTACAGCTTAAATCAATATGCTTTTCTGCCAGTACTTAAAAAATAAATACAAATAATTCTTCACATATTTTTACTTTCTGTTGAAAAGATGAGATAAAATGACACAATATTGATTAGTTTGAATGTATCATTAAATTGAACTTTATGGATTTTTTATGGTTCTGAGAAGAAACGATCTAGCATGCTGTATTGTATTAAATTTGTCAGTAGGTAACATTGCAACATAATTAAACAAAGATTAAACATGAAGTGGTATGGTCAGAGGAAACTCAAGATTCTTTTACTTGTCATAACGTCAATGCAGTACAGATGATGTGACTGGTATCATGGTAAAAATAAATGCGAGGGTTATTTTACTGATATACGAGATCGATAATTCATATATTTAATTTGTAAATCTTTCATCAGTTTGTTACTATATTTTAACAAGCATCACGACATTGTTAAGTTTTTTTCGCGGGGGAGGCTGCATTATTCACAAGTACAGATGTGTAAATACCCTTGGAAATTCATTGGTTATCTCCCTTTGGTTCGGTCTGCTTTCATTTATATAGGACTTGTCCCACTTCCTTGTATATCAGAATGAAATACACACTTCTGCTAATTACAGGCATAGTACTGTCTTTCATCTATTCAGGATTTTTCTGTCATTTTTATTAACAAGTTTACATATGATACAATTCACATTAGATTAAGAAATTATTACGTGTTGGGGGGAGGGTCATTCTTACGAAGAATGTCCAATTCTTACCAAGTATGTCTGATTCTTTTCTTTTATATATAATACTGTCATTTCATTTATTTTCCTGGGTATCAGTTTATCTGGTTTGGTTAAAAATTAAATTTTGTTGGAATTTCATTTTATGGATTATAAAAAGGGGTTCTCTTGTGTTCATGGAGGAATCTATTGTTCTAAATTTGTGGTGTGTAGTAAGTACATAATCCATACAAATTAGTACTCTTTGAATAATAGTGACTCCTTACTTACTTACTCTTATTTCTTGCCTGTAGTTACTGTAATTAAGGATTATTATTACAATACGTGATTGTTTTATTTTGTGTCTGTGTCCTACGATATATTCAATTTGAACACTTACTACATGTATCTTAATGCTAGAGAAGGATGGAAAAAGAAGAAATTCAATACTCATTGATACAGTATCAAGGACTCTTTCTACTCATGCAACCTTTTAGGATGGAATACAGATGAAACGGTTCTTTAAAAACTTGGCAAGTCAGCTACTCTGAAGGTTTCCTGATTTTACTGTAATATTTATAATAATACCGTTTGTTAAGGGTAAATAAAATGGGTATATCATTCTCAAAAGAGCATCATATTGCATATGAATTGTTCTTGTTACCACTACAGTGCCAGATTATCCTAGTAGCAAAGGCAGCAAACGCTACGTACCCCGCACTTTCAAGGGCCCTGCGCTAAATGCTTTCAAGCTATCAGTTACCTACACCATCGTAACGTGTAAATAATACTACTACTGAAATGTCAGACATATTTGTCGTATTACCTGGCTGTATAGCAAATGAAAAAATACAGTTACTTTACTATGTAAGTTAAAAATGTATGTTTTTTAATATTTTTTTATTATTTAAATTTAGGGCCCTATTATAACATACGCTACAGGTCCCACACTAGCTTAATCCGGCACTGTATTATTACTACTACTACTAGTAGTAGTATTAGTAGTAAGCGTTGGTTTAAATGAAAAAACAAACGGTTTTCAGAATATCATTAGATCTATTTACTTTTATTTCTGTGGTGGTTGTTTGTAAGTTAAATTTTTGTGCAAAGCAAAACGCATGAAGTCACTGTTCTCGAGTCTTGAAATGAAACAATTACGGAGTTTAAGAAATAGTTTAGTGTCAGTGTGTTTTGCTTCTCTATTTGTAGAAGGAGCATAGAGGTGGTCTTGCAACAGCGGAGACTTAATTTACTAGTATTGGCATTCATCTGTTGATATACGTTTATGAGATCCGATTACAGTGATGATCATATAATGTTAGCAAATTAAAAAGCACTGTTTACATCAGCGTTCTTTATAGGAGTAAATAGATAATTTACAAAAATAACAAACCCCAAAAGGCCTCAAGAAGGATCCATGTGGAACACCTATAGATGACCATGAAGTCAGAATGGTTACCATTAATTACACATGATGTCTTTCCATTTGATAGATATTCGCAAAACCCAAACAATTCATTATTTAAAATCCATAATGTCTTCGTTTTGCAAATTTAGTTAAGTAATTAACATATTTATGTGCTTTCTTTAGATTAACAGTTATCACTTTCACTTTCGTTCAGTTCTGCTCGCAGCCGATGACAAACTGGCATTGAGCTGATGCGACCGAAAAAAATCTCACAGATGATTTTCGAAAACAGGGAACTCACATCTATCAAGAACACTATGTTGTTGTTCTCCAAAACTTTGCCAAACAAAATAGTTTTGCTTTAAGCAATCAATCCCGACACAATATTGATCTGCGTCAGAGAGACAGGACATTTTGGTTTGGTTCGGCCCTCTGAAAGCGCAGTCAGAGTAAAGTATTTTTGCTAAGAGATACAGCACAGCAGCCAGCCCGACCTGACATTGGAATCGACCCCGATATCCTTGCGTAAGAAATGAAACTAAATGCATTGATGTTGATCAAATATGCAAAACAACTTTACTAACTGAGCTAAAGCTGATTCGAGGTGTTTTGCATCAAAGGCTTTGGCTAATCTTCTTAAGGCGATAAGAGTAATTTGTCTTGCCTAAGGATACATCAAAGCAGCAGAGTTTTTCATGCTAACCATGAGCTACTACGCCTAACAACCCTTTATTTGTGGACAGCTCCACATAATCCGGCTATGAGAGAGGCTATCGACCACGAAGTACTTCCTCCCATTTTTCCGAATTGTATAGGCTCTTAAGTCTTTAATTAACTATCTCTTGCATTTTTACGTGCTAAGAATGCTCTTTTAGTACAGGTTTGAAATCATACCATTGATTTGGGAGGGGATGCGTATGACAGTTACAATGTCAAATGCTTTGCATCAAAGACGCACAAGAACCATAAGGTTTCGATTGCACAAAACTGCGCTTTATTGTGTCTTGCCTGATGGTTTCGGTTATATATATTTTATGGGTTGGTGGAGAGGGTGACACTAAATTGTCATGTCTAAGGACACAAAACAGCAGCTTGCACGACTTGGCCCTGAATCGAACCCGGTATTCCTGTGTAGGAGTCCAGCGTGTTAACTACTGAGCTACAGCGTAAATTGATTACTGATGTTTATCAAAAATGCACAAACAACATCCTGGTTTGGTTGGGCTTATCCCACTTTAAGTTCTTTGCATACAAGGACCGTTGTTATGTGTTGTTCTAGTTAACTACATCAAGACCATCGCCTACAAGGCACCTATGAGCTCTAACGCGTTTTGCTTTCTGTTCGGCATAGATCAGGGTCGATCTAAAAACATTTCTAGCTTGATAAAATATGTCACTCTATTAAATGCACATTTTATATAGGTTTTTTTTTTGCACGGGGTTCCATTCAACTCCGTATAAAGGTCTTCAATGGATCACATTAAGTACAAAAAATATCTCCCTTAAATGTTTCACCTTACTGTATCATTCTGATAATGACGAGTGACACTTTCCGATTGGCTAACCATTCGATTTGAGAAATAACTTCCTGATACCGACCTCCCCAACCCACATAATCAAACAAATAATCATCAAGTCCTCTTAATTTACAGCTGGAGACAAAACCTAGCAGATTGTTCCCGGGGTCGTTACATTACAGTAACGTACGTATAGTTATGGATAGCAATTTTGAACGTCTGATTGAGAAAAAAAAATGCACGTCTACGTTTGGCTAGACGATAAGTGTTATATAACGACAAAACCCGTGGCGAGACGATTACTGGCCCAAAGTATAATAGCAGCCGATATTGATTCAAAGAGCAACTTAAGTGTAACTATTGACCCTTTGGGTTAATATTTGAATCGTATCCAGGAGGTTAAACGTGTCAAATGCATCCATATTACAGCCACATTTTCAATATTTAGAAATTATAGTTAGGCAGTAATATCAGTAAAAATAATATGTAATTGTATTTGGGTCGTTGCATATCGGAATGAGGCGAGGGTGGGCGTACAGACATTGCTTCAGTTTATGCAATGTGTGACGAGTGTATGTGTTTTGCGATGGCGAGTCATGGAAAGTTTTCTAGTTTGTAGATTCTACTTTCACAAATTATGTTCTTCTAAAACCGTATAAAGATATAATATATTGATAAACGGTATTGACAAAAATATTTATATCATACACTCCCACCCACACCACCCCACACAATTTTTAGAACTTGTATTATTAATGTAATATGGTTGCATCATTATTTTTTTTTAATTGATATTATGTCATTGCAAGGTGTAATCTGAGACACAAATACAGGCTTACTGTCCCTAATGAAAATGCATTCAAAGGTCATAGTTTTATTACACAAGAACTCCTAACGCACTCTACCGACCTATCAGTATTTACTTTATTCCCGACCGATACATATAGATGGATACATCGATAAATAGATAGACAGGCAGCTTGATTTAAAGACAGACGGTCTAATAGACTTATGACGTATATATAAATTATTAGTGTACGATAAAGGGATAGCCGAACGAACAGATAGATAGATAGACTGGTTGCTAGATAGGCTGAAAGGTATGAAACAACATGGCACGGAAACATTTTACAGGAAGAGGTAATAAAGTTATCAGTTATTATAACCCTGCTTCGTTCATGGTGGAGGAAATATTTCGTCCGAGAGAGAGAGTTGTTGTTGTTGTGGTTTAACGCCATTTTGCAGCACACGATAGGCTATACATGGCGGCCAGTATTAATGGTGGAGGAAGAAACCGGGAAACCCCCAGAAAGAACCAACGACCCACGAGAAGCTAGTGGTAAGCTTTCTCATATACCAACACTGGCCGAATCCAAGACTCGAACCTACGCAGACAGAGGTGAGACGGCAGTGAGCCATAACGGAGAGCGCTTAAGACCTCGGGGCCCCGAGAGAGAGAGAGAGAGATGGGGGAAGCGTGGGAGGGGGAGATAAATACATGAACAGCACAAAATATTGTTTCCAGGAAATAGACAAAAGTCCCTGTATTCTGGTACAGAGAAAGGAAAGAAAGGGAGAACAAAAAAAAAATAAACTATGCAATTCATTTGCTCTTTTATAACATTTTAATGGTGTCAACAACCAAAATAATCGTGGCACGCAGATTATAATGGTTCTTCGCCATTGACGACGTAGAACATAGCAACATTGCCTTTGTAGAAACGCGGAAAAAGTACCGTTGTAGAAAAGTGGCAACATTACCTTTGTAAAAAAGTTAATCTCGGTAACTTTACTCCAAAACATTGGGTAAATTTACCTAATTATGGTCATTCAATGCCTTTGAAACAAAACTCTTATAGCGCCAACACATGTATTGCACAAAAATATAATATATTACAACAAGGCAAGATTTTAGTCGTTGTTTACATGAGGTAACTGTACATTACAATGCATCGCTTTTTACCTGAGGTCATTGTACATTATAATGTATTGTTTGCCTGAGGTAATTGTACATTATAATGCATCATTAATCTGCGGTAATTGTACATTTTAATGCTAACAAATATTTCCTTTTCATAATATCTTGTACAGAAAATACATTCCTGGACGAAGTTGTCTTTGACATGATTGAAAATATGTTAAACAAATAAAAATAGTTTGAACATAAAAACTATGATAAATCTCTTCTTATTGATGTTGCTGCTATAATGTATTCTCAGCAATTCAATTAACATGGCATCTCAGTTCTCAGCTATCGGACCAGCCGATTTTAGTGTATAGTGGTTATTACCGACAAGTAAAAATTAAAATATCAACACAGCTACGATTAAGACTTTCCTAAATTAGGAATACACATTTTCGATTGTGAATTACAAGTTATTTGTTGTCGGAAACAACAAAATTGTTATGGAAGAATTCCTGGGAGGAGCGAGGACGGGGCGGAGGAGGATGCGTTGACTCTGGGCGCCGGGCTTAAAAATGTGTCATAGGGAGGTGTTTTTCGGCCGAAATTTTCATAGTATTTAACATTTTTCTTAGATTAATGGGTTGCACTTATTACAAAACTTATATTTAGATCGGAGGGGGTTAACAACTGACATTAAAATAGTTCTCCATAGCAAAGTAGGGGCGCCACTAGAAATAATATTGCCCCCGGAAGCCTCGAACCCTCGCGCAGCCAGTGGAAGGATTTACAAATGTACAGAATTAATTTTAAACACAAAAGGCTGTATATCGTCATTATATGCATTATTGCAGAGTTTGCAAAGTTATAAGCTAAGATTTTATCTACAAGCTAAGAGATATTGTCTACATCATAGTATTGTCTTAGCAAACATCGTCCATCTGTGCAGATAACGAAATTTCTCCAAGAAATAAAGCCACATCCATTGAACAATTTGTTTGCTGTTTGCAGCAGCAGTTTCTGAGCTATTCAGCATTTGACCGGGTTTTACTGAATAAACATCTGTTTCTAAGAATAATTTATCATTACTCATTCGGCTTTGCTGTCATTTTGTCGATGGTGAGCAACGTTTGTGTATTTAACTTTCATATTCACATATTCGTCATCCATTGCATTTTCTCTGACTCTCTCTTGTCAGACACCCACAATCACGGTGCATTTCCCGTCTTTTCAAAGCATTCGGAACATCCAACTTCCCTCTCCCGATTAGCTTGTGATTATTTGGCCTCTTCCAAAGGGAGTAGGCACTCGACATTTCGCTGCCGCTGAGATACCCGCTGTTCGATTTGGAAATGGCTGTTTCAGAAATGATCATTTCCTCCCTTGTTCTGTACAGATCTGGCAATGAACCCCGCCACATTTCATTCCCACACAAATGACACTTCGAAAAGTCATTCGTTGAAGGACGCATTACAAATGAAGATGCGGAGCTTGGCCTAGTTTGTTCATCCAATGGTGAGATGCGGTGCACGTGCTCTGAACTGACGCTCAGCATCTTATGCGATTTGTCCTGTTCTACCACTAACGACGAGCCCTTCCCCATCTGATGCATGTCTTTTAAACTAACTTTTGATTTTGAAGAAATTTGCTCAACTTGAATACGATCTTTTAAGCCAATACGATTCTTCATTTCGTCTTTCAAAGAAGTTATGTGAACTGCAACGTCTTGATTAGCCCAAGAATCAATTCGACTTATCCGTATCTGTCTTCGTTTGGTTGTATGGAAGTACGGGGTGTTTCTACCATCTTATATAGCTCAAAGAACTACGCCTCTTTCGTCAGACGTGACGTAAATACAAGCCAAAATTACAAAATGTACTTGATTATCTTTTGATCAGGCGACAAGTTTGCCCTACCCGTATTTGATTTGCTTCCTATGTCTATCCTGTGATATACATAATAAATATTTGATGACTGACACTAGCGTCCATCAAAAGACAAGTGTGTTTGAATGGCCTTTGTGTATATTAATAGAGAGACACAAAGCTTGTGTATTTGATTAAGAAGTATTGACAGAGTTGGGCGCTTCGTGGAGATCTAATCTTTCAAAGCCATTCATGATGGCAAGTAAACTGGGTATAATAGGAACACCCCCTCATCGAGGCAAAAGATTGTAGAACGAACATCGTGAAGTAAAACCAAATATTTCACCTTGATTTTAGTTTTTGACACTGCACACTTCACGCACTGATATAGCCTTTGACATTTAATCGCACTTTAATCACAAGGTCCCAGGAGTAAATTTTAGGGGGAGGGTAATTAATAACTTGCTTTTCAAATGAAATAAAAATCCGTTGTTTGTTAAGAAATATGAGCCCGACTTTTTCCCATCGATTATTGTCAATCATGTCATTTTAACGTCATTTGTTTTCTTTGGTTTGAGTTTTAATAGCTTTTCTTTTGTTCATGTGCTTATAACTTGTAATTGCTTTTAGTTATAGTAACATTATTTGTTGTTGCAGGCAACGTATTATACAAATCTTTCGCGTAACTAGTTTATCCTCTTGTCCGGAAGTACTGAGTATCTGTTTTGACACCATTTGAACTTGATTAAATGGGCTGGTAACTGTATCAAAATAGACAGGAACTTGCACGCAGTAGTCGTAGTAGCAGTAGTAACTAACAACAACCAAGAAGAAGAAGATGATGATGATAATCATATATATATATATATATATATATATATATCTTTATTTCCGTCTATCTTTGTGTCTTGCTTGCCAAACAAGAGGTCGCGAGTTTAAAACATCCCATTTTTTCAAAATACTGTTTTGCATTTTTGTGTTCAGATGTTTTTTTAGACTCGCTCATCCTATTTTTTTAAAATACTTTTTATTTTAAATTTCCGTCTACGTTTGTCTTACTTCTTGTCCCGGCTGCCAAACATTCTTTTAAACTCACTCATCCCAATTTTGTTAAATACTTTTTTCCCCCAGTACGGACAATTCAGAAAGTAATACAGGTACATCACTGATTACGATAAGGCAATTGAAATTCTCGACATTGCCAAATTAGTTCACTGGGTGCGCTCTCACTTGGATTGTTTACACTGCAGTTGTTGTTGGTGGTACTTGTATTTTGTGTTATTCATTGCTTATTTTACATACATTTAACCCTAGCTATGGCTTCTAAGAAATAAGCAAGTGTCAGTAGTGGTGTCAAGCGTAAGCACCAGTCAATATCAATGCAATATAAAGCAGAAACATTGAAAAAACTGGACCGTGGTGTTTCCGTGCTAAAGCTGTGATACATATGGTATTGGTTCATCAGCTGATTACGATATAAAGAAGCAGAGGGACAAAATATTGAAATTCAGACAGTGATTCCAAGAAGCGAATGAACATTAGAAAAACAATAAACGATAGTAAGAGTACTGAGCATGACCAAGTGATGATGGAATGGTTTCGACAATGTCGGAGTGACAGAGTGGACTTGTCTGGCATTATGGAAATGGATGGAAATGGACCAGGCTCAGTTGTTTCATAAAGAACTTAAATTAGAACATGGGTGTGACTATAGTGAAGGATGGCTTCAAAGGTTCAAGAAGCGTCATGGAATTTCCATGCATAAAGTGTGTGGAGAAAAACGGTCTGCAGACCACGAAGGAGCTGCCGAGTATAAGGACAAATTTCAGAAGCTTGTAGTTGATGAGCGCCTCAGTCCTGAGCAGGTGTATAATGCAGATGAAACTGCATTATATTGGCGATGCGTGACCTCGGTTGGTCCGGCAAAACTGTTAATCCGGCAAGGCTTTGGAATCAAGGGTACCGGAAAATCGGTGGTTTACCTGTAATAATAACAAAGTTAAACCAAATACATTTCTATTAATCCACATATTTCGCAAAATCAGAAAATACAAATTAATTGTACTGTTGTTTATTATAATCATTATTCTTGCTCTTGTCGTCGTTGTCGTTGCTATTATTATTCTACTGGTAAAATATATATAATCCGCATAGAACAATTTACCACCATAAACAGCGATAAAAAAGGAGTTATATACCTGACGAAATTAATATTTATACCATACGATTAACATGGTCATTAAGTCTACGAGAAATTTTATATATAATGATGGGGCCCCGAGTGGCCGAGTGGTCTAAAGCACTTTCCGTTACGGATCATTGCCATCTCACCTCTGTTTGCGTGGGTTCGAGTCTCGGATTCGGCTAATGTGGGTATGTGAGAAAGCTTGCCAGTAGCTTCTCGTGGGCGTCCGCCGCTATATTGTACTGAAAAATGGCGTTAAACCCTACAATATACAATGATACTTTTGCCTTGCGATTTCATATTTTTGTTGTTGTTGCATCGTTTGTCATTCAAGAATGTTAACACATTTTTGTTGTAAAATTAATAAGTTGTGATATTAATTTTCTACCTGACCAATTGTTATTTTTTTTTATGGAAACCACAATGTTAGATCAGAAGACTCTCTCTCTCTCTCTCTCTCTCTCTCTCTCTCTCCATGCGTATTTGATAAGAGAATTGCACGCAGTCAAACTACGTGATTGGAATATCAAATACTAAAATCTTGTCGGTTTTAAAAATTCAATATAAAAAGCAATCTGGTTAGGAGATATTAATTTGATCGACAGAGCTAATCTTGGAACCTTTCGTACTGCATTGTATCTAGGGTATCAACTGAATAGACGGAGTTAACCAAGGAACAATCTGTATTGTATTGTATCTATATGTAATACAATCTTTTTAATTGAATATTTTTACATGTATTTATTTTAATAACTATCTTCTTAAAATAAATGTCGTATGTTGTCGTATCTGTAAAAGAGAAAACAAAATAGATAAAACTTTTTAGCTCCACTAAATACACATTCGGATCTGAACCTATTAGGACGGAATGACCGAGTCCGACTTCTGAATCCTATATCCATTCTTCTATGTGTAGTTATATTCTTTCCTTCACTTTTATCATTTTGTTTCCTTTTTCACGTATTTAATTTCTATTTAATTTTTTTTCTTTACTTTTTCATTGACCTGCTTATTCAAGCAGCTAGTTAGCAAACTAAATATTAATTCATTTATTTATACATGTATTCTTTCTTTCTCTCATTTCGATACAACCTTGTGTATTTATTGCGGCCCTATATACCGTAAGATTTCTACGTTCTTCTCACTCTCATTACTAATTTAATCTGGAAAAAAGTAAAATATATCGAAAGTATTGGCATCATGCGTACGATGGAACATCTAAATAACAAAGTTCTGGTCCAGTTTCACAAAACTTCTTAAACCCTTTCCCCAAATTGAGATGTATATTATCTCCCTTGTGCTACTTCTGACAATATGGCGTTGTTATGATAAGTAGATTTAACACAAGAAATCAAAAATAACATTTTACATTAAAGAAAACTGCATGATTGGGGTTCCGCTCTCAAAAAATGTTAAAGAATCCTTAATAAGGACAAGATATCATAAAATGTATTTTAACTATTTCTGCCTGCCTAATGTTCCGTGAAAATTTCAATTTCAGACCAAGCACGACATATAACAGATATTCAAACATTACAATTTAGAGAAAACATAGGTTTAATCTCCTGCTGAGATAGTAACACCTGTCTTTACTTTGTATTAAAGAGTACATTTTAAAATATGCCTTATCGTGCACACAGAATGAACGGCTCCATAAAGGAACAAATTTAGAACATGTTATTTACAAGTCTTAAAATGTAATTTGACCTCAATGGAGAACCTAATATGACGCTTCCTTTGTGAAATCGTGAATTGCCTAAACGGAGAACTATTTTGATATTTGCTTTGTGTAGGCGTCAAAGAAATATAACCACCTTTATGCTACTGCTCCTCTTTCAAACAAACATGTGATACAGTTACTTGGGTAAAGTTATTTTTTAAGGTCAAAGGAGGAGATACACAATTTTCTGTTCATATCTACTTCAATTAGTGCAAAGCACAACGGCATAACTCAATACAACGTTCTGTATCTCGATATGAATCACATTCTCTCTCTCTCTCTCTCTCTCTCTCTCTCTCTCTCTCACACACACACACACACACACACACACACACACACACACACGCACATGCGCGCGCGCACGGTTTTAATGCACTCTACCCAGCCCGTGTTTTTTTTTTTTTGTTGTTGTTGTTGTTAATTTTGTATCTCTAAAGTGGATTCTAAAAAATCGCGTAGTTTAAAATTATCAATAGCTGTTTTCAAATCGGAAGTTTTGTGCATGTAATTATCTCATCCAAACTCTGTTCATTTAAAAGTCTTCTCATATGGCCGAAGAACATGAACTTTACTGTGATATTACTACCACAAGGACAAACTCGCCTTTCTTATTTTAGTCTTTGTTTCTTCTCCTTTCCTTCACCTGTATTTTCGTCAAACAGTTGGTGGCTGCCACTCATACTGATTTCTTCCTTGTGATGAGGTTGAACGGATTGTTCCTAATATTCTAGTCCGTGCACACGAAGCCCTCTCCAACCAAAAAACACAGCAAAAATAAAAAACAAACAAACAAAAGAATAGTTGTTACAGGTATCATTGCTATAGTCTATTAGATGAGTTATGACTTGTGATCTTGACGAAGCTAACGACTATGTTTAGAATTCCCTTAAATGTCTGTTTCTATTACTGTATAAGGGCAAAGTAATATATGACTCACATTAGTATACAATACAAGAAAGGTGTGACTATAACAAGAGTTGTTCTCGTGATACCGCTTTATCTGTTTTCAAATCAGTTTAACAGTTACACAAACTGTCTCGAGTTTTGTAAGTTTAATAAGAAAGTTTTTTTTTACATGTTATACTCAAGAAATATTTCATAAACTATTTCAACGCCGACGGACTCTCAAGAATACATTTTCTGAAGGAAGAAAAGAATCCTCTCAAAAAGATGATTTTTCGTAATTAATTAGTTAATTGATTGATTAATTAATTAATTATCTATTTCGGATGTATTCGACTCTGTCGGTTGAATCGTTTCAAGACTCCTTTTGAATTGTTAAGTCGCTTGGCCTCGAAATTTGCAGTCTTCCGTGTACACTTGAGCAAATAATTCGTTATTGTTTTGTTTTTTTGTTGTTGTTGCCTTTCAGGCCGACAAACGTGTGCTAATTTGTCTATCTTCTTATATTGATTTGTCTATATATTTGTGTCGATCTGTCTACAAACGTTTGCTGATTTGTCTATATACTTGCGTCGATCTGTCTATACACTGGTGTTGATATATTTTATACACCAAATGAATATGGTCTCACATCTTCGACAGTTTTTAAATGGATCAAAGTGTAACATATTTAAGTGTAAAAGAAAGACAGATATCTTGGGATTAAGTTATAAACTTGGCAAATTCGCTCATTTTGGGAAAACGTTCTTTTTATGAAAATGTTGAAAACCGTCAATATGTATATTTTCAAATCTAGATCACGTGTTTATTATTTGTAGCACATAAAAGCAGCCACCAAAAACAGAATAGACTTTCGAGTCGCTAAAAGTTCAGAACCTGTGCTCGAAGTGGCCGAGGTGTTGATTAACGAGAAGGTGCATGATGAAAACCGTTTTGTCACAGCCAGTCTGATAGAGAACGTTGGCAGTAATTGAGTACGTTAGCTTTATACCAGGCAGCTTTTTAAAAACATGTCTGAGATACGCAGTCCTCCTTTAAATATCATTCTGGGCACAACAAAGATATAACAGATAGAGGTGCGCGGTATTACCGGCATTAATATTTAGGTAAAATCCTATTCCCCCAAACAATGTCAACTTTGACCTAGTATAGTGAAGCGTGTATTAACGATGCAGGTCAATGGCATGGTTTGTACTGTACTCAACATTGACCAAAAACTGTTTTGTGGATTAACATGCGTGCCAGTTACAACTATTGACGGCTGAGTCTGTGACTGTGTGCCTACGATGATGCACACAAATTCTCGAATCGAGTCGGTAATACGCTCGACTCCTGACCGCGTCAGGACCTCTTATATATTCGGGACAAACGTCGCCCACACAGTTAAGCTTCTGAACCCTGCTAAAGACAATCCACATTCAGGACGTTATTGGCCTTAAAATTGTGCAACCGACTTAGTTTTTGGGGTTATAATCGCTACTGCCTGGATGCATGGTGCATATCGACCGACCATTTCTCATAAACAACAACCAAGTCCCTCTTTTCTCTATTCATCTCCCGTCAGACTATATATGAAGAAACCCCTAACACTGCATATGCCTTCGGTTATAGATGCTGTCAAATCCATCACAACCCATTTCCTGCGAAAGAGGACAATTGAGCTTCTAAACCTTTCTTGCGGCCTTGATTTGCAAACGCTTGGATGGCATAGATTCTGGTTTGAAGAACAAGAGTTTGTGTCGGTAACGTTGACTTCTGGTATAGAGAAAATGGGTTTGTGTCGGTAACGTTGACTTCTGGTATAGAGAAAATGGGTTTGTGTTGGTAACGTTGACTTCTGGTACAGAGAAAATAAGTTTGTGACGGTAACGTTGACTTCTGGTATAGAGAAAATGGGTTTGTGTCGGTAACGTCGGCTTCTGGTATAGAGAAAATGGGTTTGTGTCGGTAACGTTGACTTCTGGTATAGAGAAAATGGGTTTGTGTTGGTAACGTTGACTTCTGGTATAGAGAAAATGGGTTTGTGTTGGTAACGTTGACTTCTGGTACAGAGAAAATAAGTTTGTGACGGTAACGTTGACTTCTGGTATAGAGAAAATGGGTTTGTGTCGGTAACGTCGGCTTCTGGTATAGAGAAAATGGGTTTGTGTCGGTAACGTTGACTTCTGGTATAGAGAAAATGGGTTTGTGTCGGTAACGTTTTCCTTTGGGAGGGAGATAATGAGTAAGGCTGACATTCGGAAACCACAATGCGAAGGGACGAGTAGAACAGAAGTATTAATAACATATGACACTCTGCTCCTCAGAGATAGCTTGCAATCGTTGATGTTTAATGTGTTTGAAAAAGATTCACCTATTCTTCGCATTTGAAAGAGACTTTCTTTTCAAAATGCAATGCGCCTCTATTTACTGATTTTCTACAACTCTATGCCAATTTATCTTGTTTTAATCTTTCTCTTTCCTCCACTGTAATATACGTTTAATTTCGTGTCTTTTACAGAAACATTACATCTCTGATATTTTGTAATTCGTTTTCCATTTTCTCATTCAGTGGTCTTTGTTTTGTATATAACATTTTACAACCGAGTTTATCTTTCTATTTCCTCCACTGTAATATACGTTTAATTTCGTGTCTTTTATGGAAACATTACATCTCTGGTATTTTGTATTTCGTTTTCCATTTTCTCATTCAGTGGTCTTTGTTTTGTATATAACATTTTACAACCGAGTTTATCTTTCTATTTCCTCCACTGTAATATACGTTTAATTTCGTGTCTTTTACAGAAACATTACATCTCTGATATTTTGTAATTCGTTTTCCATTTTCTCATTCAGTGGTCTTTGTTTTGTATATAACATTTTACAACCGAGTTTATCTTTCTATTTCCTCCACTGTAATATACGTTTAATTTCGTGTCTTTTATGGAAACATTACAGCTCTGGTATTTTGTATTTCGTTTTCCATTTTCTCAATCAGTGGTCTCTGTTTTGTATATAACATTTTACAACTGAGTTTATCTCAAACATAGATCGTACCATTTATTTGTGTTATTAAATTTCAATTACTACAGCGTGTCATATGAAACTTATTTATATAGAACATGTTTGAAATCTATATCCCTATACACACTGTGAAAGGTGTACGAGATCTTTAATCATCCAAATCGCGTAAAATGACTCCCACATTAAACGATTTGAATGATTGAAGAGTTTATGGATGCATTAAACTTGGACATGGTAAAAGTATTGCCCATGTTGAAGTTACTGTACCTTATTTCAATAATTTTAATTTGAGAAACGTAAATACTCCCATAATTATATCGAAATTAACCCATATTTTGTACAAACTGCCCAAGAGATTCTGGAAAAGAGACATATCATTGTCAAGATATATTTTGTATGCATAGTTGTATTTCATGCATCCATGGATCGAAGCTATGTCGACCTGTCACTAGTCATTAATGTGAATAGTATAGTCCCGTCTTTATTGATAGTTTGTCCACGCTCTCTTGTGTAATATACAAGTTATTCGATTAATCATTCTTTGAAATCCGATGTCATATGTAAGCAATACAAATTGTTTGACGTATTATCAACAAACAAGCAGGACATCCAACTGCATCAGGTACTTTTATTTTCATTAATTTGAAACGATTCTTATAACCATTCAAATATATCAGTCTGCTGTGTCTATGCTTGAATCTAAAACAACAATACTTCATATCCTAAGTCGCCATTTGTCGTTTAAAATCGAACTTTATTTTCCCTAGTTTATTTTTCCGATTTGGTTTTATCATTTCATGGTCTCTGCATGGTCTCCCTTTGAAATATTGTTCTTTGCGCCATGAAATTCGCCAACTAAGAACACGTGCAAATGACACTGAATCTTTCTGCCGACATGTTCAATAATAGAGTATATCCCCCGGTCATTCGTTATTTCCTAGTAATCACATTCACATTTAATTGCTTCTCAAAACCAACTGACAGATTGCAGTTAGCTGCAATCACGTTCGAATAACGTGTTATTCATCATCTACCGATATGATCCTCTGACTGCCGCAGATAGTGAAAACAGGTATGAAGTGGCCTGATCCGCTTATATCAATGAAAAATATATAAAAAATTACTACATAAAAGTTTGTCGCTAGTAACTATTGCCAGTCAGTAAAAAAATAGCACCACTTTCAAAATTCTTTCGCATTTGGCTACAAAATGCGAAGCCAAGCGGAAGCCCTGCATTGTAAATTAAGCTTACAAAATTTACGAGACTTCAAGTTGTACCCTATTTAGATAAATTATGTAATTTATTTTTCTTCATGATGCTCTGTTATAACCATTTGCATTTCAGAGCTATTACTGGTGATATCATTACATGTAATCCATAAATATACATCCTTTGTGAATCTTTATTTTATTTGAAGTCTAATATCAACATGCCAATTATTTTCTTGTATGTTATTTTTTAACAACAAGCGGGTTTGAGATCTCTTTATCACATTCAGCGTAAACAAAACGCAAACTCATCTATTTGTATCTTTTTTTGTTGCATTCATGCAAAGCTCATTGAATATTTATATCATCTCTTAAAACTGTTTATGATGTCTAAAAACTTTCAAGTTATTTGCATATGTTGCATGCACAGAAAGAAATAAGATATAAATATTATCTCAATTTGAATTGAAGAATAACGAAAACGTATATTCTCTTTAGTGAATTGAAGAAAATATAAAGACAGTGAATACAATGATTGTTTGCACCTATAGTAAGTAATCATTTTGGCTTCATATTAATAATATATTTGTCCGTTACAATCGTGTGTTCCCTCTAGGATAGGTGTCCATTATAATCAAAAGTAACTGTATACATAATATAATAACCGTGCTCATTCCTGGAAAAAGTTACTAGTTTTTGTAAAAATATTGAAATTCAATCTCAACTCTCTTTTCCTAAGCGAAAAGCTAGTCAAAGTTACGTCCCCTGAAAAGGTCGCAAGCGAAAAGATAGTCAAAGTTACGTCCCCTGAAACGGTCGCATCTTAATTATGTTTTTCGTCGTAACTAAGAGCGAACTCAACTATGTGTCATACATTCTATTTTACTTCATAACTTAACAATCTTGGATAAATGAGATAAATAATGAAGTATACACTTTATACCTATTTATATTAAATAATTTATGAAAGAGTGATTAGAGGCAATTAAGAAGTATATTCCAGTCCGTGATTTTGTCAAACAAAAATTATAAGTACGTTAGGAGTCTCGGGTGGAATTTGCAGAAGGTGCAGAACAGTTATTTAAACCGGTTACGAAGGCTACCGAAAGAGTTACAGAGGCTACTAAAAGTCTTCTTTCCACGTTGGAACAAACCGCTAAAGCAACTGGAAAAATAGCAGAAAGAACGAATTTTAAAAAAAATATTCTACAAGAACTTCCAGGTAAAATAGATGCGGCTCAACCTCAATTACAAAAAGAAATACAACAAGTACTTGAGAGTATTGACAAAGTCCATGAGAATGTCGGTGATGTGAGGGATCTTGTTACGTCAAACCGAAAACCAAAACAACCAGACCGATTTCCCGAAGACGGTCGTAAACTACTTTGAGAAAACGCTGTATTGGTTGCTACAACAGGTTATCCAGATCGTAATAAATTATTAGATTCAGATACTGTCAGTGTTATAGAAAAAAGTTGGGTTCCTTTTGTATTTCAGTAGTCCCTTGGTATACCTAAAATCACTATAAAAAATATAAAGATGAATTTGTAAATTTTGAGAAACAAGTCAATGAAGCAAGAAGAACGTCCGTAACCTGCTTTTTGCCATTCAGCCCACCTCGTACTGAGGAAGAAGAAGCAACTGGAAGTGGTACTGGTTCAGGTATCAAGGGGAGTGGTATTATTACTCCATGTCCCAATAATGTCATTGCCAATGTTGAAAGATTAGAAATTCTGATTGGCGGAAAACGAGCCGGTAATAATTCGCCAAAAATTATTAATTAAGCAGCTGATATTTGTCAACGATTATTTACAGGCAGTATCATGGATATTGATGTTTATAAGTCTCTCATCGATGAAACCGTTGATGATTATAACAGTGATTAAGGAGGTATGCAATTAAATACAATGACTAAAATAAGATGATTATACATAATGCTCAACGTGGACCTGTAATGGTCTGAATGATAAATTCGCGATTACTAACATATAAAGTTACCTACGGAGACGGAATCGGCGATGTTGATCAGGGTCTATTTAGAAGAATAGCCCCAAAAGCAATACCGATTGCAAAATAATTATCAATGAAGGCTATTTACGTTGTTCGTGATAAGGCTATTGGTGCCGTTGGTGATGTTGCTAGTAAAGCATTCTCGGCAATCAAGGATATACTAGCACGATGAATACGACGAAAACCACAGCCAGTAAATTTACACAGTACTGAAGTTATGCCTTCAAATGTTAGTAAAACAATAAACCAGGCTGCAAATAAAAAAAAAACTAGCATAGTTGGCTGGTGTACCCATACCAGAAGAAAAAATATAAGTACACGTCTGATAGCTGGAAGAGTTCTTCGTGTTAGACGATAGCAATTTGACATGGACGCACCAATTCTCAAAGATGAATATGTGCGTGATTATCAGTATTATTCTTATGAAGCACGAAATCCAAATCAGCGTGGTCGAATTGAGATGCAAGTTCAGGATACAAACAGATATTTTTTTACCCGCTGAAGCATTTATTGAAGTAGAAGGAGACCTTGTAAGAGACGTCGTCGCTAGAACACCATACGGAGCTAATATCAGAGATGGTTTTGTTAATAATAGCATCATGGCGTTATTCAGAAGCGCTATATACATGATTGATGGAAAAGAGATTGAATCGATTCAACAACGATATTAGGTCTAGCAAGATATTCAGATGATTATACAAGATCAGCTGGATCGTCAGTGTTTGCTAGGGATAATTTTGACCAACCTGATGACAGACCACATCTTGATGTACAAGCAACACGAGATACTTCGACTGATCCACAACCATCTGGAATGGTACCCTGACCACTCAATGCTTTTTTAATATTAAAAGAAGCCAACCCAAATTATAACTTAGGATTCACAAGGAGGTCGATTAATGGTGAAAGGTGATCGTAAAAGATTTTCGTGTGTAATTCCATTGTCACATATCTTTGGATTTTGCAGAAATGTCAGAAAGGTCATTTTCGGAGCCAAGTTTACAATTGTATTTATGACAAAGTGTGATGATAATGATGCTATCTGGTGGCGTTGCTGCTGCTGCTACAGTAATATTATTTAAACTTTTGTTGTGGATGACGGTAATGACTCAATTGCTTGCTGAAGAACAAAACGTACTTTCTTTTATGGATTCAGGTGGTAAATCAATATTATCATGGTTGACGATCGATGACCAGAGATAGTGCTCAAAGCGTTTATTTACATGGCAAATAGAATCACAGCAAGGTGTTTCTGTACCGCGATATATGTATTGCCTTTAAAAATATTACACGACTAAACTCTCAAGAACATAGTCCAATGATATTTGACAAACTTGGAGTTAGTGAAGTTTCGCTAAGAATAATTGGACATCAAGAGCCATCTGAAGAAGTTTTATTAAAGTTTGAGAATAATCATGTTGCACGGTATATCATCGCTTGATGACATTCATGGGACGTGATCAAAATGCTGATTCCGGTCTACAATTACCACAGCTGGATTTTACAACACTGTATCCGATTTATTACTTTTCGCTGGAACACATGGATTTAATTAGACAATCAGTCGTTGATATACATTTTCGATCTCGCGTAAACACAGATGGTGATGTTAATTACAGAGCATTCGCTGTTATACTCTTAGACAAAACAATGCTACTTGAATGTACTTGTGAACGAATGAGAGTTATTAATGCCCCATTGGAAAACACTATAATGTCACATCATCATGTTAGTGTCAGTCTGACTCCTAGTCAGACTAAAAAGTTTTAATAGAAATCATCCATAAACTGTGGAATAAAAATATCTCTAAAACAGATCAAGTCACAAGTGGTCAAAATAAATTTGTATGCGTGTTTAATTACTAAAACGACCAAACCGTGTTGAAACATGTATCATTAATCTCGATAAAAGTTCTGGTCCATGTTCTCATTGAGTTGCATATGCAACTGATCCATGTGGAATTGCTTATTTTGATTCGTATGGGTTGGCACCACCAAAGGAATTTTTTTAAATATGTCGGCAGAGTGCAAAGCACTCATCTTCAACATATTCCAGTCTGGTATTCAATATTACCTACACAAACAATAACTGATCCGCCAATATGTGGCCGTGAAGTAATTGCTGTACTCGACACTGTGTCATTATCAGCAACACCACCTCATAAAATCGGGCACGAGAATACAAGTAGACGGCTCCGTTGTTTTAAACAGATCTGAAAGTATAACGGAGTAACTTATGAAAATGTGAGTAAACAGATTAGAGGTAAAATATCTAAATTATTAAATCTTGCAAATGTAGATCCAAAAGAAGTGGTTGCATTTCAAGATAAGCTAGGAAAATTAAAAACAAGCAATCTTTCATTGCAAGATATTATCGTTAGAATGAATGGGTAACTGAAAATAACATAGCTGTGTTTGATAGTAATTGAAATATTAATCCTCGTGTTATTATGTCAACGATATCAGATTATATTCGTGGTTGAGTACGACAATATGGTGATACAATTACTGGTTCTCTCAATATGTCTAATAATAAAATCACTGATCTTGGAGAATCAGAATCAGACAATGATGATGTAACGAAGAAGTACATCAACAATAGGAACCTTCCAATGATGAACTCGTTTGTTTCAGTTATTAATGAAATGACCGCATTTAGATCCGTGTTTCCTAATTATGTAAAATTGTTTACAAATTTTCGAGAAAAAACATAAATTGATCCATTAATGAATTATTTGGAAGTCCACCAGTCATCGACACTAAGCTCTCTGACATAAACAAAATACCGACAGTTCAGCGTATACAGTATCATCTGGACAAGCATTATGGCCACCACTCAATAAAGCCATTAAACACTGCGCTGAGGTTGCCGGTATATATAGGTTCCCAGTACTTGGCGTTACAACATTTGCGATATCTACCACGATTTCACGGTCTTATCCACTCCTGACTCTGTCAGGTGGATCTCCTAGATACATGTTAGTAATGTTGGAGCCAAACGGAGAATGAAATTTTTTAGTGGAACCCGAAGAAAAAACTCGGGTTGATTTACTATTGGTGTCTTGAATTAGTCGCTAAATTCCCACCTGCTTAAAATATAATGAGCATTCCGATCAACGTTAAACGTTTTAGATACAATCAAGCACGTGAATGGCAAACAAAACTAAATGATATACAGCCAAAGTAAAAAAACATATCGCAGGCGTATAGTTGTCGTTGACATAATTGTGTATTCGGCGTCTGCTGTTATCGCTGGAACAATCTTATTGCTACCAACAATAACAATGACATCACCAGCAATTATAACAGTTTGTGTTTCAGCTGCAGCAGCAAATGCCGGTGTTCTTAATATCATCGCAAAGATAAATATGTACATGTACAGATACAAAATTGCATGAGTATATAATAAAAAATTACACGCATCGACGCACGCATACTCCAAATTATCTTCGCTAATATCATCAAGCCTTATTGATGGAATAATATCAGATGCTTAGTTCACAGAAATGATTAAAATTTACAAAGAGGTAATATCTGTGATAGAATCTACATCTGACTTAAATAATAATAATAATAATAATAATAATAATAATAATAATAAAATATTGTCAACGCCGAACGAAATACTACAACAGATTGTTGTTAATACAACTCCGTCAAAAACGACGATGATATTAGGAAGTTCGTCTAATCCTGAATTTAGCGTCAACTATCCAACTGCATTCCCAGCGAAAGAAACAGCACAAACACAATTACCAATATATCAAAGCTGGCCAAATATTAGATCAAAATCATTAGGTGGATTACTAACAAATAATTTTTTGTAGTATTTTCGTATAAAAATAAACCCGATTTAACTCCCGATTGGCAAGTTGTGAGTATACCTTCAGGTAATTATCAGATTGAGCAAATCAGCGATGAATTCCAGCGCAGAACCAAATCTATGACGGGAAAATAATCTAAAATCGCTATAACTGTTCACGAACCAGCATTGTCAGCGGCGATAGAAATAAACTCTCTTAGTTATTCCGTAGATATATATCAATCGTGAATCCGAAGTGTGACAGCATGGCCAGAAATTCCGCCATAATATAAAGAACCATCAGAACCGAAACGAGATGATTTTAGCACAGATGAGACCATATTCTTTAAGGATACAGAGTATCGAAACTAATATCCATGGGGTAAACTACATTTTTGAACTAATATGTATAATGATATTAGAATTCCTAGCTTACCAGAAAAAAATATCTGATGTTATATTTCCTTATTTACCAGAAAAAAATATTTGATGTAAAAGATTATATTGAAATTTCCAATGAAACATTTATTAATTCACGCTCCAAAGAGAATTCAAAATGAGCATGAAATTATATCTAGTACTCAACAAAAGTTATTTTCTAGTATCACACAATACTACAATGACGATGTAAAACAACAGATAATTAAAACTGAACAACATCTGAATCAACTTACAGCAGATCTTGACCATACTAATTTAGTTATTATTGAAACTGTAATCTTCGGATAATTATAGACAAATAGACAATTCATTAAGCAATTATATCTCAATTATTATAAAATGACTGAAACAGAACTACGAAATTGTATATTACCAGGATTTAACGCCGACGAACTAAAAAAAAAAGTCACTTATTGGTATTATCGATGAATATTTTCCTAAAATCGTCGAGTCATGGAGAAAAACAAGCCACCCAGCAAGTATTCTCAAACATAACAATGATCCATACGGTGGAAGAGAAAAATACATAAGAAATATTGCATTATTTTCAGAATAAATATCAGAATAAATATTATTATCATAATCAGAATAAACATTATTATCAGAATACTAATTATTATCATGACAAATATTCATCAGAATAAATATTGTTATCAGAATAAATATTACTATCAGAATAAATATTGTTATCAGAATAATTTTTTCTTCACGGATTATTGAATTAGCTGGGGTAAATGTTACTAAAATTCATGAAAATCATTCACATTTTAAACTTTGATGGGTAAATAATACAAAAACTAATATTATGGGACTGATTTCATATTTTGTTGGGGTAAATGATACTCTACTAAAAGTCATGCAAATTTTTACATTTCATAATTTGTGGGGTAAATGATCCTAAAAATAATATAATACGACGGAATCAGAATAAATATTATAATCAGAGTAACCGAATCCCTGACAAAGTCAAGGATAAAGATAAATCAGTCTGAATAAATATTATCATCAGAATAAAAAATAAGTCATTCTGAATGAATATTATTATCAGAATGTTTAAAAATCAGTCGGAATAAATATTATTATCAGAAGAAGAAAAAAAGTCAGTCTGAATAAATATTACTATCAGAATAAAAAATAAATCAGTTTTAATAAAAATCATTATCAGAAAGATAAAATCTTAATCTCTTGACAAAGTCAAGGATAAATATTATAATCAGAAGAAATCTTATTATTAGAATAAATCAGAATAAATCTTATAATCATTATTATTACAATCACTAGTAAATATTAATTATCAGAATTGTCTTTGTTTTTATCGGAATCCGCTACCCCAGACAAAGCTGAAACTTTCGCTGTTGCAATAACTTTTACTTTCACAATTCCCCTTTAGTGACAGCGATAGTTTCACGATCTGACATAATCTTTCTCAATTGTCTTAAGCGTGTATTAATAATGTTTCGTATTCGTGAGACTATTCTGATCTTTTTTCAATTACACGTGTGAGACATATGAATTTCCCAAGTTTTATATCTTTGACTGTTGCCAAGGATTGAAACATAGATTGTTGAATCAGCTTAATAAATCGGATTCTGCTGATAGTGTATATCTATCTTCAAATTTTCGTTGTTGATGACTCAAAATCACAAATAATTTTCAAAGCATTCAATTCATCACATACTTTTATATCGTCATGTTTTAATTATTTAATTTCAGAAATAACTGTATTAATATTCACATAGTTCATGATATAATAAATAATTATTAAAATTATATTCCTCAACCAGGACGATGTACAGTTGTGCAGTATAGCGCAAGCACAACCACTTGATTACTAAATGAATATTTTACTTACCTGTTCACTCCCACGAATACAGTCATTTAACGCCTACGCAGAATGTTACAGAATAACTGAGTTCCAGAATAACTAACTGAATTCTAGAATAATAGAATAATTAACTGAGTTACCGGAATTACCAAAATAATTTCCAGAAAAATTGACTGAGTTGCCAGAATAATTAACCGAATAACCAACATAATTTCCAGAATAATTGACCGAATGTCTTGAATAATTCAATCACGTGATTTTCTGGAACATTTTGCGTAGGCGTTAAATCACTATAAAAGGCATCCAGAATTTTCATCTCAGTCAGTCTGGAAGTGTATTCGTGGGAATGAACAGGTAAGTAAGACATTTTCTTGAGCTGTGTTATTTTAATCGCCACACAGACATCTAAATTACTTTGTATTAGTTACTTAATAATGACACAAAAATAAATAATCGCGTTAATTAGTCACCTAAATATTACGCAGCCACAAGTATGTAACTACTTAATTACTCTACCAGAGGGAGATTTTTTGGATAGAGATATCTACCTTCACAATACTGAAATGTTAGCTTTTGTTTGTAATTATTCGAAAACGCAGATCTGGTATATTATCTGCGACATATTGTACAGAAGACATGCAAATGTCAAAATATTTCATGCAAATGTCAAAATATTTCATTTGATCGAAATATTGTTTTTTCTCCAGTCTCTGTATTTGCCGATTTAACGGCCCATTTTGCAATTATTTTATATTTCCCAGTACCACCAAATTTTTCAATTATGACTTATTTTCAGATCTAATTCAATATGATCATCACAAAACCATTTTGTGATTAGTTCACGAAAACACTCGTAAACAAACCTATGAGAGCAATATCTTTTTTTCAGCAGAAAATCTGACATAAACACCATTATTTTCAACAACACCGACTGGATTTTAGTCGACAGTTCCTGATAATACCATTATGAGATGCTTCAGGATTTTTGAAAATAGGATGTTTCACAAACTCATTTTGCTCTATTTTATATAATAATATTATTTGCCTAAATGGTTATTTGAAAATCTGGCGAGAGAATCTTCAGCATTTTTAATGATCTCGTCTTAATTGTCAGTGTTCTTTTGTTATCATAATATCGTTTCAGCTCTCTGTACTTTTTACAACCACACACAACTTCGTTTCTCCTCTAACACCAACACAACGCTTCAAATACGGTTTTGGTCCTAGACTCCCTCTTCGTACACATGGTAAGTGAAGTCCACTGAATTCGTTTTCGCAGGCTTTGTTACAAGGAGTTGTAGAACCTATCATTAGCCATTTGCTTTTATTCTTTGTTTGAATCATGTTGTTGTTGTTATTGTTGTTGTTGTTATAGGGTTTAACGCCATTTTTCAGCACAAGATAGGCTATACATGGCGGCCAGTATTAATGGTGGAGGAAGAACCCGGGAAAACCCCAGAAAGAACCACCGACCCACGAGAAGCTACTGGCAAGCTTTCTCACATACCCACATTGGCCGAATCCGAGACTCGAACCCACGCAGACAGAGGTGAGATGGCAATGATCCGCAACGGAGAGCGCTTTAGACCACTCGGCCACTCGGGGCCCCCTTGTTTGAATCATTATATATATATATATATATATATATATATATATATATATATATATATATATATATATATATATATATATATATATATATATATATATATATATATATATATATATATATATATATATATATATATATATATATTTGTCTTGATTATAAGATGGAAGAGTTTGAGAGATAATTTACAATCAATCCTTCTAAATCTAGATTCGACCTTGACAGGAGATCTTCCTGACTTGCTAAGTCGAGCTCTGGTTGATCTGACGGAAGCTCTAATTAAAAGTATTCGTGGCGCCAAGAAAGAATATCGCGACGATGGTGCATCTCATGTGTGGTCAACATAAAGAATCATGCAAAATACCGAAAGCGTTGTCGATACTACAATGAATGACCAACGAGCAACGACTATTATTAATTATCTCGACAATCAAATATATTTTTTAGAATAAAATTTATTGCGGATGTAGACGATACTTGGATTATCCGTGACAAACGTGATCCTATTCGATTACATCACACTGAAAATATTGTTGCGTTAAATAAAAATTCTAAACCAGGAATTTTAACTGGTATTGATAAACCGCATTACGAACGAGCGTATCCTGTAACTGCAGTTATTTACGCAATATACCCAATAAACGATACACCTAGCGTTGATGATCTGAAACGAATGCAATTTTCGAAAATAAACTGTGTAGCCGAGCGAATTATAATACACTTAATAAACGCGATACGTGGAAATAAACTAACGGATCTGAGACGTTAAAAAATTAATGCTTGGGCAGAAACAGTTAAAGATACTGAAGCGTTTATCAAAGACGACATTGAACTGGGAAATAAACTAAAATTAACAATAATGGTGAAACAATAACCGGAGAGATTTTAAACAAATCAAAATAAAAATCAAAAGGAACTCCGATAAATATTATTGATCATAATGAGCATGCGTGGGCGGTGACAATATTTCCTCGAGATGGAACAGTCAAATTTCATCAAGGAAATATTTTTGATTTTATTAATCAGATTCGTTAAAGTGATCCTGTATCTGTATGGTTGTTCCAAAGCTTTGAAGATGATGGTGTTCTGATAAGGCCTGATGGAAGTCTTCGTATCGAAAAGAAAATAAAATTTGATCAGTTTGTAAGACCTAATGATGATATTTATTGAACAGAGTCTCTTCATACAAAAATGAAAAATATTGCGTTAAAATATATCATCGACTACGACCAGTTTGTAATTGTTCTACTGTTCCATCTGTCGCAGCTCATTTCGCCAGAGAGAATAATTCGTGGAAGCCGACTCAGTTTGAATTTCTCGATGATGTAATATCAAGTTGTATGATGGAGTATGGAGTACCAAATACGATTTAAAAATATGATATTATTTGATATAGCAGCGTGTTATCCTGGAAGATTTCTTGGAATGGGAGAATGTTCAGAATATTTTAATAGATTTTGGCATCCAACTCAGGAAATGACTCGAAGTTAAGTAAATGGACCTCTACCAGATTTTGATGTAACTGGTTTTGCATGCTTGATTAAGGAATTTTATCACTGTTAACAGTGAGTGAAAAAAATATGTCGTATCATCAACAAAAACAAGTTTGGTTACAAGAAGAAAGAAATTTTTTGGATCGATTTGAAGATGAAGATAAGACGTACAAATAAATAAGCAAAGGATCTCGGTAGAAAGACAATTGGAAAGTTTACGCAGGGTGGTGTACATAATTATAAACGAAGCTGTTGTAGGTTTGTTATTGACGATACTAAATTCGATTTTATCATCGCCGATACAATAAATAAAAATATATACATTAGCCGAGAAACAACTTTCCCGTCAAACGGAACTAAATTAGTTACAATTGTGAGTTACGTTGATGCCGACTCACCACAGTATGCTCATTTAAGATCGTCGATGGTCGTGTATGTTACAATAAATATATTGTCGATGTTGAAATTTCCCAAAATTAGCCGTTAGAGCGGGGACGGATTCATTTTATATCGATAAGAAACATGCAGATTTGTTAAAACAACTAATTATCGGCAATGAATCATTATGGGGTGGATGGAGATTGAAAAATGAACAACTACACGGTTATGATGAAGCAGCTGATGTCGAGTGTAAAAATGCTTATTGTGAAAATATTCAAGATACAGGACCATCAACCATCATCACCATCTGTATATAATCCTGTTGCCAGACGTAAAACAGTTTATGTAAAAGGACCTGGAGGTTCTGCTAAAAGAACACGTGTGATCGAATTATTTCGTGGATTTGATATGGTTGTATTAACACATACACACAGACTCGCCAGGGAAATGAAAGAGCGAGTGGTAAATCTCATACTGATCATAGTTTCTTTCGATGGAAAGGTGAGAATGGGACTAATGAACGCAATGGGTGAAAAATATTTTTGAAGGATTATTATGTTATAAAATATGTACCGTTTCATTAGAAACGTCAAAAATATTTCTTGATGGGTTGTTGACAAAAAAATACTGCTGTAATAATGTGTGGCGATCCTGGTCAACCACCACCTTTTGTTGAATTGTCTCCACATGAATGGCTGAGGAATATTGTAGATTATTATGAGGAAATAAATGATGATCATAGAGCGCTTGTTCCAGAATTATGAGAGTTTAAGAAATTAATTAGACTACAACCAAATAACATTCAGTGTGAAATAATGCGTGAAATAATTTCAGAAACTCCCATGAACAATTTTTGGAAATTATGCAGACCAGACGATTTGATAGTTGCAAGTAGAAAGATAGTTCGTGATACACTTCAACAACAATTATTTCTGTTACATAAAGAAAAAAATTCAAATCTACCTATATTATTGTGTTATCGACCAGCAGATACTCAACGCAAAATATCAAAGTTGAAATTCCAGGCCGCTTGGTAGAACCAAGAAGACAAAATCTTGTACTAAATGATATTGATTTAGTTCCTGTCAGTGTTGTTGAGAGCGCGTTAACGATGGATAAAACTCCATGAACGCTAGGATATGCTATAACGATTCATTCGTCACAATGATTAACTATTTCTGATACCAATATATGGATTGTTGATGATCGTATCGAATGGTCAAATTTAGTTTATCTCGCAATATCTAGAGTCAGAAGAATATCTTAGCTGCGGAGGGTTATTATAGACTTCACATAAAATGATTATAATAAAAAAAAACGCGACTTTGATCTCGACGCTGAATTTATCATGACGAGGAAAAAAACGACAGAATAATCATTGTGTGAGCTGTAACTCAGTAATGTTGTGGCATTATTCAAATAATAATCCAAGACAGTTTACCGCAGATAGAATTAATAGTACTCTTGGTCACACACGCGAAAATGTGATGCTGACCTGTCTTGAGTGATACCGACGTCGAGGCGCTAGTTCACAAAAGTGAATGCGGTGATAATTGTGTGTCTTCAGGAAGTACTTGTAATTGTTCACGTACAAATCCACGTTGAGGAGCAGTTGAATCTAGTCTGGAAACTACAGGTCTACCCGTGGATCTTAACACGCTGAAAATTGTATGTGCCGTCACACTCCAAATAGAATAAGTCGCTTATTTTTTACCACCTTCAAGTGCACGAGGTTCATATTAATACCTCACAGTCACATTACCTAGTACTGTTTTTTTTTAAAGTCATATCGTTGTATTGATATATGTTTTTTGTGATCGCATTGGTAGGTTTCATAGAAATCGCACGAGTAATTTAATTATTTAACGCAGCTATCACACTTGGTGGTATTGCAACCCATTCGCGAGATCTCATATATTTCTGAATTATTTCCTTTGCATATTGATATACAAGCAATCTCTCAGCAAGTGTTCGATTAAATCATTCAACAATTGCCTGATCACGATGCTTTTAACTATGTCCTCTTCTAATTTTGTGGTCATGTTTTTTAACCAAAAAACTCCTTGCCAGGATCAACCTGTAGTAACTGTGGCCATCACATGGGTCCTCGCTGAAATATTCGTTCAAAAGCAGATACAACATAAGCTGCTGTTTTAGTTGATAATGGTTATGCTTCTCTATACCTACTAGCAAGGTTATGGACAGTTAACGCGTATGTGTATGTACGTGATTGACGTCTACCTGTTTACGGTATCATGAGGTAAAAGTAAAATATCTGCCTGATGAACTTCATTAGGAGTGCTGACATCAACATGTGCGTACTGAATTTGTTTATGTGGTGGTAGTTAAATTTGCCATATTGCCTGTCGTGCTAAGTTGTTTGCAGCAACATAACGTGTGGCATTTGCTTCAGTAGCAATTTTTCTAATCGCTGTTCTACCCCTCCAATAGCCTTTTGGGCTATAATAAATCGATTCCATTATAACAATATTAATAGGTTGATTAATTACCGGCCCCTAATACTAGTTTACCGTTCATCTCGGATTTTACTAGGAAGCTAGCAAGTATTTCTCTGAGAGATTTTTTAATGGAATTTAACGAGTAAATCATCTTCACATCTGCAATATGTCACTGTTGTAAATCTTTATACTTATACGCTACATCATGAATATGGCACGCTTGATCAATCGCATTTATTGGATACTACCCAGGTCTTGGTTGATCTCTCTCGTCAAGTTGGATATACAGTCGAGTTCCAGGACCACACAAATTATATCCAGGAAGATGTTTTTCTCCTGGATACTTAGTCCATGGAGCTTCTGGTAATTTTCCCAGTGAAGCATCGATGCCACCACCTGTCTTTATACGAGACGAAATAAATTTGTATTTGCATGTACCACATTTTACACACTTGTCTGTAAGTGCACGCTTTTAATTTTTGTTAGTATTGTTGTTAATCCACTGGTCGGGGCGGATGCTCTGCATCAAACGTAATATAAATTCATATTATTTTATTTCTACAACATGGATATCATTGATTTCCCAGCGATACGAAAGCAAGAGCCACTACAATATCATCAAGCGCTACCAAATTATATCAGAGCAAATATCATAGGTCTATCTGGGTCGGGTAAGACGCAATTGTTGCTTAATGATAATGAGATGGCTCAAGTGGGATAAATTCAATTTAGTGGCTTCATCCGTAGATGATCAGAGATGCTACGATGTATTTAAAGATTTTAATGAAAATGCAAAATTACTGGACTAGGATGGTAATACTATTATTGATTTATCACAGATATTGATGAAGCCCCATCTGTAGATGACCTCAATAGATTTATTAATAATCTCGTAGTATACGATGATGTGATGTTGGGCAAACAATCAAATCCAGCTCGGATATTTTCTCGAGGCAGACATAAAAACACGGACGTGATTTATGTTACTCAGCGATATACACAAATACCTAAAGTGATCAGAGATAACTGTAATATTTTAGTTGTGTTTAATGGAGTTGATACACATACTCTGCGAGATATTCATCAGACTTGGTGTTCAGGAGACATGATCAAGATTAAATTCAAAAACTTCTTTTCAAAAGCGCAAGCTACTCCATACGGATTTATAACAACAAATTTGCATGATCCTCGGTCACGATATCGTATAGGTCTTGATAAAATCTTTGGATAAAAATATAGCAGCAGGGAGGGTGGGACCAAAATTGATTGTCCGGGTGGGTAAACAAAAACACGCATAAAAATTAGAAAACACGAACGACAAAAATGAAGTAACAAAATAAGGTAACCCAGTTAGAGAATCTCTTGGGATTTAGTTAGAGGCTTCTGTTTTTGTGTTATTGACCTTGTATTTTTCATATTTTGTTCGTATGAAGTTTTATTTTTCATAACTGGACTTTCCAGCAAGTTGTCTGTTCACCTTCCATGTTGCTATAATATAGGACATCATCTAGATGTACGTTATTAGAAGTTTTCTGTAGATATTCATATTTAGTAAGAGTTTCTTCTGACCTTTCCTACTTCCTACTCCATTTTAGATACCTTGACATTGATGTTGGGTTATAGGGTCAGAACCAATTGTCTATCGAAGAGTTGGATTTCACCGCCCTCGGGAAAGTGGAATGAAATGAAAGCAAAGCAGAATTTTTACATCAGTAATGATACCCATCTTTGCCTTATCTCGAGTTTCTTTCACTCATTTTATTCAATCAATCAAGCAATCGATCTTCTTTCTATTAGAGCTAGGTACAAGTATGTATTAATGAGTTACTTTTTATTAAACGTATGTGCCGTGGCTGCATTTGGTAGCCACATACTAGGGAGCCTAGAAAATTTAAACGACCTTACATCAAGCCTGAATTCAATCGATGGAAAGTTGATTTATTTTCCCAGCTATTACAACTATAATATTCATTATATCTTAAATCTGCTTACAGAAAATACGAAGTTACAGCGTTGGCGAAATTTGACCATGTAAATCGCCATATGCATTGCTAGTCACATGACTACACATTTCTCGCAACATGCATGCATATGGCATCAGAGGTTAAATAGTCACGTTAGTGGTTAGAGCGTCCGCCTCGGATGCGGGAGGTTGTGGGTTCAATTCCTGGCCGAGTCAAACCAGAGACTTACAAAAATGGTACTAACAGCTGCCTCGCATGGCGTTTAGCATTAAGAGGTTAGTGTTAGGACTGGTCGTTCTGGTGTCAGGATAATGTGAATGGATGGGACATGATGCTACATGTCTGCGGTATGATGCCCCAGTGCTAGACATCACTATAAACTGTTTCATTGCATTCATCGTAGCGATATGACTGAACAATTGTTAAAGCTATGTTAAAAATCAAAATCACATCACACACATCACAAATAGTCACGTGATATCAATAATAAACCCCTTTCCAATGTAGTTGTACAATTTTGTTTTCGAAAATACTAAATGAAAGTCACGTAATGTTGTAAAACAAACGTAATGACACATACTTATCAACAAATCTATTCCGAAAACAATCCTCCAGAGATTTGTCACAGCAGCTTTGAAAAAACTGAATTCTTCAGGCTTAGAGCATGTGTCTACGATGTTTTTGTTTGTGTCACGTGACTGCTAGGTCCGCCAGTAAGCGACTGTCCCATATGCAGCCATTTTCTGGATTTTTGTGAGCCGTTAAAAGTCATTTATAAAACAACTCTTTTCTTTTATATTATTTTTTCCATTATTCCATGTTTCAATTGCGTGGTTTATTTGGCCTTTTTTTTAATCCGTATCATCTTATTTCCTGGTAGAATTCCTTATCATTGATCATTCCGGATCTTTGCTCTATGTAAAAATCTTAGAGATACAAGAGATATTCGTTTCGTCATGATTCGGATTTTCTTTTCCTGGACATTTGACGTGGTCTTGCAATCACGATCTACTTATGATGATAACACTACATATTTTTATTCCAAAAAGAGACAGAATTGTATCGCCATTTAAGCGAAGTATATAAACGAGACTGCCGTTTTCTGACACGGTTATCTGCATATTTTCAAACGAGGCTGGGGCTACTTTTTCAGAGTTTCCTAGTTACAATATGAACAAGCGTAAACAACTATGCCATGGCCTCATTTATTATGCAAAAAGCAATGAGTAACATTTTCTGTAACAATTCGGTATCATCAAGTTCCAACAACTTGTCCAGTCCAATCATAATAATGATGTCGTTCCTTTGTCAAGTCTTCAATGGAGCCTCTCAAAATGTTCCACCAGAAACAGATCAACCGCCATTAACCCAGCATTAGAGAGGAAACTCAGCCACTCAGCTGCTGAAATCTGTGATGCAAACTGACAACTGCACAAAGATTGTACATCAGAGATATGGGTCATCTACCCACCCCCACCCCCCGGTACGTCTAAGAATTCGTGTTATTGTCAGTAACAGTAGTGAAAATGAGATGTTGTTTCACACGCTTCAGTCAAAAGACTAATATTCAAAATGTAATTCTGTTTATGATTTATCACGAAATTTCGTACCTGAAGGGTTGAAATGTTAAGCATTATCATTTCTTATTTTTCCAGTTACGTCGATGGATTTTAATAAATGAGAGGGAGAGAGAGAAAGAGAGAAATCAAAGTGAACGCATGTTTCATTCATTTAGAAACGGGGATTATTAATATTTTTCGAGTTGTTATGTCAATAATGATTAACAAGTGGAACTTGTGATTCAAATATGGAGCATAAATACCCATATATGAATATGGTTTCAACAGTTTCATGGACAAAAATGCGTAGAAAGATGTGGATTGAAATAAATTAAAAAAAGAATTTGAGATGAATATGACCCTTGAACTTGAGCTTGCACCAAGTAACCTACAAGAACCAGGTAATGGTAAGTGCACATGTGCCATGGGACTTATATACAGTGTTCACAATACGAATGACACTATGTTGTAATAGTATCTCGAGACTGTATGGTAAATATCTTGGTTTGGAGGCACACACGTCGTGTAATCTATTTAAAATGTTTAAACCCACAATAAAATTACAATATTTTTAAATATTAGAATGTCCGAAGGCCCTATCTCTATCTCTCTCTCTCTCATATTTTTGGTTTATTAGGCAGCTGACCAATCGATCAACAGAGAAACAGCGATAGACCAATTTTAAAAAATAGCCTTAGAATAAGTTCTTCTCTCTCTCTCTCTCTCTCTCTCACACACACACACACACACACATTGTTGGTTTATTAGGCAGCAGACCAATCAATCAACAGTGAAACGACGATAGACCAATTTTAAAAAATAGCCTGAGAGTAAGTTCCTCTCTCTTTCTCTCTCTCTCTCTCTCTCTCTCTCTCTCTCTCTCTCTCTCTTGGACTGTCGGTCAACATAGCAATCGGTCGCAAGCGACGCGCAAATATGCGAGATTTTCGCGTCTGTCATTCTACAGTATTTCTGGATGGTAAAACGGACCAGCGGAAAGAAGAGAGAGAGAGAGAGAGAGAGAGAGAGAGAGGATAAAAACAATCTTGTGGTCGGTAGCAATGTAAAAGAAAGCATAATAATGACTTTGAACAGCGTAAATAAATCTAAATGTTTGAATAATCTATTGTTGGTTCGTCCATTCACTAAGTCTACTACTACTATTATCCACTAGTTTCAATTTACTTGCCTATGACTGAATGGCTGTTTGTTCAGTATTCAAGAAGCTAACCGTGCTGTGTTTATGGTGCTCTACTTTCTTCATTTAAAACAGCTTTCATATTTTAATCATAAGTGTGTATTTTATTTATTTAATCAGCGTGAACGCAAACAGAAGTACACAAATAAAAACAAAATAATCTTATCTCGGTTGTAAAATGTTGCAATCGGTACAGAACTATATTTTTTTGCGGACACACTCAAAAGGGATGCGAAGAATTTACTCGCGCCTCAATACACAGTTTATTGTAGTATTTGTATGTGATTCAAATAACATTGTATGTACGTTGTATCCTTGACATACCACTCATTGTATGAATTTTTCATTAAAAGGAAACTCGTTCCCTTGAAATTAAAAAATATATATTGTCCTTTGTGTGGTATGTGGGCCAACTTGAAAGCACATTAACATTCGATAACTTTGATAATGTGATAATTTTAGAGATAACAATATAAATAAATAGTAATGTAAAATATGTCAGTCCGTGTGTGTCTTTTGTAATACTGGTGACTTTTTAGTACCTTTAAAGTACTCATTGTACAGCATTGTACAAATATTTTATGTTGATATTAAGTGTAATCTTTCAAAATAAAGCGAGCTCGAGTTACTGAAATAATTCTTCGTTGGTAAGTTTTAGTGTCTAAACATGAAATAAGGTCAATCATGCTCTGAGTGAGACATGTAGGTATGAAATAAAGCATTAAACAACCTTAAAAAGATAGACATAAAATGTTCTACATGCTGAAAACAAAACGAAAGTACATTCAGACAGATTCGATGGAAGGAATATCAATCCTCGGAAAGACGGAATGAAAATGAAAGCAAAACAGAATTTTTACATCTGCAATGATTCCCATCCCTGCTTTATCTCGAGTTTCTTTCAATCACTCAATCAATCAATCAATCAATCAATTGATCTTCTTTCTCTTAGAGCTGGGTATTAGTTTATATTAATGAGTCATGTCTTATTAACAACATGTACAGCATTTACACCGAATATGAGGACGTCTTTGTAAACACTGAACTATAATGCAGGCGTAGAAATAAAAAATCCATTGGCGTTAGCTCGGGACAACTAAAATTTAATGCCAGACAATCATTTTTCCCAATGTGAAAATGTAATTCGGCAATCAAATATATTATTTAAATGATCATGTTAAAAATTATAATGAAATTTAATCTTTTCCCAGTGACAAAAATGTGTGTAGTTTCTTATGTTACGTGTTTAGGCTCGAATAAATATAACACAAGAAAGAGTGAAAACAACAATTTTTAAAAAAAAATTAACAAATTATTTATTTCCCTGGAAAAATACTGTAAAAATGAAGAAAAAAAAATAAGAACTTACAGTTTTAAGAATCAAATCCATAAATAATCCAAGAATAATCCACGAATAAAATTTTAGAAGTCTTAATATTGAAATGTTTTTATGAATTCAAGTTAGAGTCCCGACGAAGAATCCAAGAGGGAAGGCGATGACGTATGCCGTATCATGTACTGTGTTGAAGTCTACAGTTCCTTGTAGAAACACAAGAAATAATCCGGTGTTTGACTTAATGAAATTTCTTTGGTCAAGAATTTAGGGGCCCCGAATGGCCGAGTAGTATAAAGCGCTCTCCGTTACGGATCACTGCCATCTCACCTCTGTCTGCGTGGGTTCGAGTCTAGGATTCGGCTAATGTGGGTATGTGAGAAAGCTTCCAGTAGCTTCTCGTGGGTCGGTGGTTCTTCCCGGGGTTTTCCCGGGTTCTTCCTCCACCATTAATACTGGCTGCCATACATAGCCTATCATGTGCTGAAAAATGGCGTTAAACCCAACAACAACAACAACAACAACATTGGTCAAGAATTTTGCTTGAGCACTCAAATTATTTTCAGAGAAACGATTTAATCTTTTAGAATACAAATAATTCGAATAAACATTAAAATTTAATTCCCAAAATTACACAACCAAAGAAACACCTTTACGTCCCAGTGTTTCGAAGCCCGACTGAGAGATCTCTCTCTAAGCATCATATTAAATCTAAGTAATGCGCGATTTCGGAAATGCCTAATTGCGAAATAGAGGATCACGCGATCAGGTTTACATATATATAAAAAATCACATAGCCCCTGTACGTCCTTGATAAAAACCAATCATTTTACTTAAAGAATAAAATAAAAAAGTTGTTTACTTCAATAGAACTATTTACAAGATTAGGATCACGTATTCAATACAGCCTCGATCTCATCCTGATTATTCCCACAATAAAAATAAATTTTAAAATAACTTGTTCACGTGACTGTTACTGATTTTGAATTAAGGTCGGGAACCAGGTCAGCCCTATATGTTTACAGAAATGAACAGTCAAGGTCAAACTATTTTCTGGAAAAAGTATCGAGTTTCTAGTAAACAGAACTACATTATTTTAACATATAATGAAATTTAAGAAAAAGAAAAAGATTTTAAAACTTGCAAACAATTAAAGCAGATATAAATTAAATAAAATATACATAATAACTTTTTATCTTCACGAAACCACACAAATCCAAATGTGCTAAATGACTAATGGCAGTCTATATACTAGCTCCCCGGAGTGGGCACCTAAAGAAACAAGACGAGATGAGCATAACAGAATAAAACTTTATTGGAAACAAATCACATGTGAATCAAGTACATCGAAAGTTCTATTATAAATGTTGAAATAAAAATAAGAGGGTGCAGAGAGGAAAGAACGCATTGACAGAAAACCACAGAGAGAGAGAGAGAGAGAGAGAGAGAGAGAGCATGACTTATTTAAACATTGGTTGGAATTTAAAATCAACAAATGTAGCCACACAGACACTGGATGAATGCATGTGCATAACAGAACCATGCAAACATCCCACGTAAAAATAGTACACTCAACTTACACTTTGGACACATTATTAACGATAACGTGAACCGTAAAGATTCAAACGCGGATAAACATGAAACAGATAAGATTCTGGACAGAGTTGGCCAACTAAGAGAAGGTTGCCGGACAACAACGCATCAACCCTGGTTACCCATCAATGCCTTCATAGACTGAGGTGTGGGGGTGTGGGGGTGTGGGTGACTGATCGGACTACAAACTACCATAGAAAAAGTGAAATTGTTAGATTAACCATCATGTTAAAAAAACGTGTCGACGTATAAGACACCTTCCATTAGCAGGACTGCTGGCGAGTTACAAGTATTATAAAAAGGAGATTTAAGCTAATGGCGTTTGGTATAAAGAAGCATTATTCCATACAATTGCTTTGTCTTAAAGTATTTTATTGCTTCTTTGGGATCACAAAGTTGATATCTCTTGCAAAGGCATTGAATAAGAAAGATTATTTTTAATTCTGCTATAATATTAGGATAAAAAGAACATGTGCTATGTTAACACAAGAAATTGTATTTTACATCCAATCTATTTGAGGTATTACTCATCGACAATAGGATGTAGAGCACGAAATCACTTTAAATCTAAGTATACATTACAGATTTAATCTGTCTGTCTGTCTTTTATATGAATGTATGGAGTTGTCTCTGTTAAAAGAAAACAAAAACAAAAAACATTAAGATTTGTAGATGATCATACTTTCTACACGAAATCCTGAAAGGTGCATAATACCTGTCAGGTGAAAATTTACCTTCGATTGTCAGTGGTGGATTTAATTCACGATTTCACACTCCTGCAATACAAAAGTCTACGTCCATTTGCATAACAAATACGGCTTTTCTCTGTGACTTTCCTCTTTCTTAATAGTGTGGTAGTATTGATATTGGCGATCTTGTTCCGTTGATTCATGTGCAGTGGGCAGATTGATATAGTATTGCTTACGAAAATAAAACTAACGTTCCATGAAATGAGCACAGACATCCACCTTGATTGACTATAGAAAATGACCGCTGTATCAAGGTTGACATTAAGAAGAATAAGCAACCAAATTAAAAAATAAAAAATAAAAGCTTACAAGTCAGTCTATATCAACGTATTTATGATTTCTAACACCCTCAATGAATCGTATCAAGTGGTGCTTGTAGATAAAAAGGACCGTGAAGAAAAAAATAAAAATGTATATGAACAAGGATCAAGATCACTTTAAGGCACAAATAGATCGTATCTACTTTATAACGTATGATATACCACAATCTAACAGATCTTTATAACCCTTGCCATCCACGTCAATACATGCAAAGTATAGAATTGTTTATGAATTTATAAATTTTTGAGGGAGGGGAATAGGAAAAGACAAACTGACGGCACAGGATCAGGTAATATTCAATAACTTGAAATTGTACGGTAAATGTCATCTTACGGGCATGAGGAAGGCTTTTCTCCACCCCTTTATTTTATAAAATAAAGTCTTTTCAAGTACTGTAGTTTCAAATGGATTTGTTTCTTATCATTTATATTCTTCGAAAGAAAAGCTTCTTGACCAAAATGGTCAATATGCTAGAATCTAATGCAACGTGATGGTGAAAAAAAAAAAGAAATTTTATTAACAATAGAAAGTCATTTCATAGGTCCACGACATGCACATATCCAGAGATATTCGAGGGATGCCGCTTCTTTATCAAATTCAGACATAGGACATAACATTCCAGAAATTGCAGCAAAATACATCAGTGTAGACAGCTGGCGAATGGCCTTTACACGAATCTAGACATGGGACGTACATTCCACAAATTGCGAAAAAAATCCATCAGTGTAGATAACTGGCAAATGGCATGTTAACACTGATATCTTCTTTAAGATGTAGTTCACCCGCTCTAAACTCAGCTGTAGTAGATTTCAAATTGTCTTTGTTCCTTGCTTAAAGTTAAAAATTGTTGACACCAACAAGAACATTGAAATTTAATATGAACTAAATACTAATTTTGACTCACATGGAATGATGGTATCTTTCCGCGGATAAATTCCCTTTGCATTCTCTGTGTCTGCGCCTTTCATCCCGAGTTGGACACCCACAGTCTCGAAATTGTCCACTTAGTTTCAGTTCTTTTGGAACTGGCAGAGATCCTCTTCCCAGAAGTTGTGTGCTTTTCGGTCTGTTCCACAAATTGTAGAAACAGGAAATGTTGGTACCACAGAGACTTTCGCTACTGCTGTTGCTTGGAATTTCATTGCGGTTTAGGTCGACTCGAATCTCTGGAGCAGAGTACCTTCTGAATTGATGTAATTTCATGATTTCCATACGTAAACCAGAATCCGAGGATACTGTGGCAGATTTTATTCGCCTTCCATCATCTGATGCGGCCTCAAAAGATTCATCTATTGGACGAAGATTGTGTTTGTACAACGTAATGTTTTCTTCTTCGTCTACACCAAGGATATGCTGACCGAGCTCAAATATGTTTTCTCCATCAGAGGTTTTTATTTCTTTCAATGACTCTGTGTTTTTTCTTTCGTGGTCGGAAAGAGATTTTTTGGGCTAATAGAAAACAACGAAGAGAGATTTTAATTTTGAGAAACAGCAAAAGGAAGTAAATGCATTTAGCTTTCTGCAAAAACAGAGGTCATTGACTGGAATGGAAGGTTTTTACTTTTTGTCTGTTACTTGTCAACATTTTTCAATAGTTAGCCCTTCTTCAGATAATATTTTATCTTTAGTTTAGGCTTGGTATATTCAGCAATTGAATTCATTTTATAAATAATGTTTTTATTTTTAAGCGTATTATGTTGTAGTTATAACCGAAATGTGTTTTGTTAAATGTCACTGGATACTTAAAACAATTTATGTATGTATAACTATGCACGTATTGCAGCATATACCCGTGTACCAATTATACATTCATATTAGCACGTTATTTGCACGTATATGATGCACTGTACGTATGTATGCATTACAATTCAATTAATGAAAGTTTTCATTAAAAATATTGGTAAAACTTATAAGGAGAAAGATTTATTTACCTTCGGCCTCCCTAGACTGCTATGAGACATCCTATATACCACATATATCATACAGAAGATCTCGATGAAGAACGCCTGTGTCTGACAATGGTTAGAGAGTTCAGAGTCAGTGCCTTTTGCTCGTTTACCTTTAAATTATTGTGTACTTTAGATTCTTTTGAAAAGTATTTATATTGATAAATAATACATTTGATCAAACCCTTGGGTCAAATAAGCAATCTTTTAACGTCTGTGCCTTCTGTGCTTGGTTCATGGAGCATGAAATAAACATGAACAGCAGCTATTTATGAATGCAGACAGCTAATTTTGGTACAAAGCCACCCTAAAAAAAATATAGTACTTACACACCTCCAGTCAACCAGTATTAGTTGTCAAGAGTTCTATATTGTTTACTCATCATCGATACATCGCTAGACATCGATGACTCAATCTGTCGAACATTAAAGAAGAACCACCCTGTACAGTCGAAAAGGCGACGTGATGATCGTCAACAATTTTTCTCACAAAAGTACGTATGAATAATCGTAACTCCATAACCTTTTCACAGACGAAAACATGATTTAAGTTCAAAGTGCAAAATGATTAGAAAAATAAGTTGCCCAAATTAAACTCCTTTCAGGTTCGCTGTCCATTGCTAAAGTGCAAGTTATACGGTCTGGAACATTGGTGCCATCGTAGTAGTGAAGAAACAAAATCGCAAAAACTTAAATTTTGCTTTTGTTAACTTTCTCTACATTTTTTCTTTCTCCAAAGGTGTGTTAGAACAAGTTTTCTCTGAAAATCAGTCTGGTTTCACAGCTACAGACAATAATTGAAAAACACCGTGTTTTTTTTCTTCTTATTTTCACGCACAGATGTCGCGCTAGTGCGCGCTATTATTCCACGGAGGAATAGGTTAAGTTTGTTTGGTTTTTACAGCAATTTTATCACATATTGACATCAATATCATGGCCAGCAAATGGGTAGCTAAGTGTCTTTCCCAAGAACACAGCGACGCAGCTTGTTAAGGTTGGCACGGGCGGGTATCAAACCAGCCACCTTTGGATCACGAGTCCGACTATCTCCAGACTGAGCTATCGCAGCTCTCTTGTGCGGAGGAAGTATAATCTCTTATTGCATTTTCTGCCTTACATTATGCAGCTCAAATATTCTTTGTTCGATTACATAATGATTTATCTTTCGTCCATGGGATATTTTATCAAGATAACTCGGCTTTTCAATTTTCATTTCTGTTTCTTGTTTCTTTCATTTTTGAACAAAATGGATGATTAAATTAAGGAGATAATCATAGTGTCACAGTATTCTGATAATCCACATCGTTACGTGAAGCAGTACAACATTCCCTATACTTAGTCTGTTTAAAATACATTGTTCTTTTTTCGACCAAAGACATCGGATAGTTTTAAAACACACTCTGATTTGATAACTTTTCCATCATCTCTTTTCTTTACAAGGAAAAGTTATAATCACTTGTGTGTGTGTGTGTGTGTGTGTTAATGTAAATTTTGCTTTCTGACCACCACAACTATCGATCTGTTTTGAACGCCGAAGTTCCCACCATGGCTACATTACAAAAGTATGCCATGTCGACATTTTTGGTCGACCTCTGTAGCATGATGCATATGATGTATGCAAAATGATTTCTATGGGGATAGAATAGCTTTCGATCATTGTTCCTCAGTTATATGAGGTATCATGGAACCAATTGTTTTTCCATAGACCTCAATGATAATGTTTTGTGAAATAAATATACTTTCTATCCTACCTCAGCATGCATGTCACACACTGTCATATTGAACAATGTTAGATTGTTAATTTGACAAGGACAAAACCAGGTATCCCATTGCATTTAAGAGAGATAACTCTGCTGGAACTAGACAGGGGTAAGAGTTATCTAGCCACAACAGTCACATTTTCAGCCATTTGTACCACATTAAAAAAATCATAAAAAATACAAAATATGATCTAGATAGGAATTAACATAATCTCACATATTGTCAATAGGCTTAACTTTTGTTAAAGCATAACAGAAAGTACAACTCTTACAAATGCACCAATCACAGCTAGTGTTGTTCTTTATTTCTGATGACGATGTTCATTATACCTTAAGCTCCACCCACCTGGACTCGCGCATTTGGTACCGTTATACCATGACCACTGAACACGTGACATCATTTGGCAAAAAAAAAAAAAAAAAAAAAAAAAAAAAACTTACAAGCATGCGCGATGGCGACTATTGTAGCTTTTGCTGATTTAATTTCCGATCTAGAATCGTGATGTGCCGTTTTTCGATGATATCGGAACGCATGAGCAGCACAAAGGGAGAACATTTTTACGTTATAACTTCCGACTCTACAATTGTAGTTTTATTGAACAACAAAGCACAAATGGAATAGTAATTGTCTATTAACATGACTTACTATAAAACTATTCTAGCTTGCAGAAGAAGAAAGAACACGAATTAATACATATCTACCTATCTATCTGTCTGTCTATCTCTCTCTCTCCCTCCTCCCTCCCTCCCTTTCTCTCTCTCTCTCTCTCTCTCTCTCTCTCTCTCTCTCTATATATATATATATATATATATATATATATATATATATATATATATATATATTCACGCAGACAGAAAATAACTACAAAACATTTTTAAAGATAAATAAATGTCGAAGTCTGAAATAGTGATATCATAATGAAGCTTTCAGACGCCAAAGAAACCATAACAGCCGCAGATAGGAAGATAGAACACCCAATCAGTCAGTTGATCCATCAAAGAGCATTTCGTTCCAATGAACAAATAAAAAAAATATAAATAAATATTTTCCGTTAAAACTTAACAATAAATGTGCAAGACAATTATCTATCTTGTATATATTTAACAACTTCTCGAAGAAAATGAGGCACAACAATTGTCAAATTAAAACTGAGCAATTTGACTTTATGTTTGTAAGAAAGTTTCACGAGCCCTGATAGAAAGGTCTTGCAAATCAAGTTAGTGGTAGAAAATCAGCTTCGCGCCTTCATATAGAACACCCTGCATGTTGACACCGATGTTCATCTCCAGCCTTTCTTGTATCCTGATTGGAATGTTTCAAAAATAGAAATATATCTCAGGAATATGACTGTTTTAAAGTCTTCGGCACTACAGAAGCCTTCCCGTGTAATTTCAAAGGCTTACGTGACTCTAATTAAATTGCATTTTCCTATCTTTCTAACACATTATACAAACATCCTATTTTTTATGTTTTACTTTTTCTTCAGATAAGTTCACTTAAAATCCATGTGCTTATGGACTAACACCATACAGAGCACATACTGTTGAAAATGTTTTTATAGGCATAAATAGCCTAATATTTACGTTATTGTCATATGAATACTGAGTTTATATCAAGAAGAAAAAAATGCATCTATAGTCTATAATGTTTACACGGGACGTTAAATCAATACAAAAAGAACCTATTTATAGATTCAAACCGCTAACTCTAACATAAAGGGGCTATTTATATAAAACATTTCAAACCGCAACATAAATATACACTGATAAGTACTGTTGGGAATTAAATACGGGCACCTCTTACTTAACATCCTGTTTACAGACCTTTTTGTTAATGGTCATTTGACAGATTTGAAAATTATTGCTTGTATTTATTTATTTATTTTTTACTGTCAACAGGTGCATTGCTTCCATAATGTATATAAAGGAAAATTGTCCTCTAAACTTCTGCTCTCTTTTAATAGAGTTTTATTCGAGAAAAGTTTCCATTTTAGGGACAGAAGTAAAATTCATTATCATAGAAAACTGCACCAACCGTCTAGTAGATTTTATACGTCAGAATTCAAGACACACTGACTCACCTGGTCTTAAATTAATTAAACATTAAAAGCAAGACGGACTGTGTGTTTGTGTGTATGTGTGTGTGTGTTTGTGTGTATGTGTTTGTGTGTGTATGTGTATGTGTGTGTGCGTGCGTGATTTGCATTTTTATCGTAGCTTTAACAATTTTTCAACCACATCGCTACATGTCTGCAGTGTGGCAGTTTATAGTGATGTCTAGAACTGGGGCATCATGCACAGACATGTAACATTATGTCCCACCCAGTCTCATTATCCTGACAACAGGCCGACCGGTCCTAACAGTAACCTCTTAATAGCACTATTTTAATAAGTCTGTGGTATGGTTTGGTAGGGGTTCGAATCTGCGACCTCCCTTATCCTAGGCGGATGTTCCAACCACTAGACCACCGGTCAATAGTAATACTGACATTTTACTGGACAATTTGAGATAAAATGTAGAATTTATAAAGTTATCGGTGGCAGAACAATACAATTTTAAGTTCTATCAACTATGATATTATCAAATATATCTGCAATTTGTTTTGTTTTTTTAAAATGGGGGGGGGGATAGGAGTGGTGGAAAACTATGATATATAATGATCTAGGTTTTAGTAAACGTCTAAATTCTATTACTTGAAACGTTCTGTGATTTCCAGACACAGCCAAATGTCATCACGGACATATGTTAGATGCGTGTCATATGAACCTTTTCAGATCTAGTTTAGTCACTCGTACAGTTTTGTTTAAAAATATTTATGGTGAACAAGTTTTAAAAAGTTATAAACCACACTGTATTTACAACAGTTTTTAAAATTTTCCAACAGGTGTTGTGTGAGGTGGAGTTCGTCATGAAACCCAGAAAACACTGACGACTTTCGCAAGAGGACCTCTGAACCTTGTATGTACTGAATCGAACTCAAACAATGGCGCGAGAAAAGCGCCTGGCTGCTTTGTCATCTGGGTTCTCAGATAATATAATCACCGCTCATGAACTGAACTGGTTTAATGTCTTTCCTACTAGCTGATCTTGCATCCATAGCAGTGATTGTTGCCTAATAGACTTGCATAGAATCATGAAAACTTCCATTTGAATGTTTTGTAATTTCATGTTATTTACCAGCGCAACGGAATATTTTCACCGGAAATTGTGTTGAGGCATATAGTAAACATAATCGTAATTATCTAAAACAGTAAACTTCTTCACCATTGCTATGGTCTAATGTAGTATTTGGAGGATAACCTAAGTTTTCACTTTTAAAGTTTGCACATCTTCCTTCATTGCTGAGTATACATCGTATATGAGCAGATTCTCACATTAGTTCGACTGTGTGATACGGTCAACGTCCAACGAAACCTTTGAAATAAATCACTGCGCACATGTGGCGTGTATATTTAGATTTTCCATGTGAAACAAAAATACCAATTCACACCATGTTTAATAAGGTTTTAGCTGGACTTTTAGAACGAATTCCTTCCGTCACCAAACTTCTACATTTAAGCGAGGTTTTTATGTATACATGCATTCTACAACTCATACAACCGTACAGATTACACCCTTTAGTCTGTTTTTAAAGAATCATATGTAAGGGAATTAAGTGGGGAACAAAATCATATGTAAGGGAGTTAAGTAAAGAACAAAATCATATGTAAGGGAGTTAAGTCGAAAACAAAATCATGTGTAAGGGAGTTAAGTAGAGAACAGAATCATGTGTACGGGAGTAAGGAAAAGAGCAAAATCAACTGTAAAGGAATTAAGGGGGCTGAGGCCAGTTTTTATGTACAAATTTAATGCCGCAATCAACGACCTAGTATTAAAAAAATCATTAAAAATTCAAATACACAAGTGAGGTCAAAAAGGTCCATAATTTTTTATACATATATTAAAACAAAGCATAAGAATATTATCCACTTGACAAAAGAAGTCAATGGCATTTCATAGCAGAAGAAGTTTATGCACCCCAACCCAAATTTCTACACGGAATTTTCATGTCCGAATGTCATTTTTGACACCATGGGATGCTCACAGTGCAAACAGAAGCCCTTTTCCAAGATGACAATTCTGCAAAACAGTGTGTACTAAACAGTCTGATTCAATTGAAAATAGTTGTCATCCAAGCCGTTTTTGAGATATTCTACTTGCCCCAAACCCATGTGTTTGCTGCTATGGGAGGCTAGCTTTTCTTCCTAGCCGACTCTTGGTAGTTCACTATCAACATGCTGCAGAGTAACTATGGAAGGTGTACATGCCTGGCATCAATTTCAAGAATAACACAAGCCCGAAAAACCTAGTTCACCAATATATCCATATCTTTAAATAGTAAACAATAATAGCTGCAAGAGTCATACCTTAGCCTTAAGTTAAGAAATTTGCCAGGGGCCAATTTACGAAACTGGTGCCTGCCACCTTAAGCAGAGTACAAAATCATATGTAAGGCAGTTAAGCAGAGAACAAAATCATGGTTTCTGCACCTCCACTTTCAACAACATATTTAGTTTTCACAGAATGTAAAGATTATGCCATAGGTGTACACATACAATATACACACCCCTACCCTGTCTGTAGGTAGGGTGTTGAGGATGGAAGGGGGCGGAAGGGGGGTATTGCCCATTTAGATACACCCTTTCTTCCAACAATATTGTTCTGCCTCTGAAAGGTGAGACAATTTTTGGGCCGAATGCTGTGTGGAACCTACATCTTGCAATAACGTTTCGCTGCAAAATGCAGTTGTGGTTTTGGTCGATGAATAATGTTCGGTTTCCATTGTGATACAACATAATGCGAAATTATGTGACTTTTACGCACGTTTGTAAAAATAAAATATTTGTCATAGCAACCTTGTTACTCCTGAACGAGTCTGTTCGGTCAGATAGGTAATAAAATCATTAAGAAAGCAAATTTTAGACTCCCTAAAAATAATGCTCGATACTGGGTCTTTTCAATCGGAGTAAAATCGCTATTGATAAAATAACAGATTTAACTTCGTCTGAATTTCAGTATGCTCTACCGAAACTAAACTCACCTATACGATGCAAAAGTTTCTGAATAAATGAGAAATATATTCATGACAAAATATGCGCAATTAATGTAACTTTCATTCCGTTCCAAATTTTTCGGAGAAAGTGCCTTTCCTCAATATATTTTCATTTCTCAAGCAATGCGCATGTGGAAAACGCATTTATTTGATACTCATTGACTTCGGGATGAAACTTTGTATGATAGTAGCTACTAATAGTAACCCGCAAAAAGCCATCAGATTTGGTGATGAAATTTTGTATGATAGTAGCTATTAATAATAACGCACAAAAGCCATCAAATTCATTTTAACATGGACTAAATCCTAGCGTGAATACCGATGTGGTAAAAAGCGCAACAGCAGAAGCTAATACACAGTCTGGAATCATTCGTCAAAAGTAGAATACAAAGATAATAAAGTAAATAAGAATTATGCAGACAAGTCTATATTACCTCTTAGTAGAAACGATACAGTTTCGAAATCAAACAAGTATGTATTACTATGTCTAGGGTTGCGGAAGCTCCCACAATTTACTTTTTTTTAAAATTTATTAACTAGCTAGTTACTAATCAGCCAGTCTCTGATCTATTTTGTTGTTTCATATTATCCGTTTAGGACATTTGCAAATAGCAAGGTAACTAATGCACAAATTAACAAAAACATGATCAGCTATTTAAAAAAAAAATAATTCCGGCTGTTGTAAAAATCGACCTCATTGTACTACTAATTAATTATCCGAGGTAACGCCTATGCTGTTCATTCTTAAGATAAATTAAATAAATAGTCAGCAATATGTTACATAACGTTTAACAAATTAATTTGTCAATAATCGAACCACCTCTGCTGCCATCGCTACTACGGATTGTAAGTCCGTGTATCAACGTTGCTATGGTGAGAGCAAGAGTTGTTGCTATAACACCAATAGTTGCAAAACCAATAGTAATTGTTACATGTTTTCCCTTGGACATCCGTTTTGAACTTTCATCTGATGGCAATATTTCTTTAGTATTGGAGAGAATGTCTGTTCTAAAATGGCCAGCTATTTGTGCTCTTTTACATTTATAACATAGTAATATCTCATTTAATTGAGATTTTTTAGACGGATCATTTCTTTGACAATATCATATTTTCTTTTTTTATATTGTCTTTGGCAATGACAAGGTCTTTTCATTATTAATATTTTGAATTTATAAAATTAGTTTCTATCATATCCTCTTTCTCATCTTCATCAATAAACAACTTTTAAACATTTCCTTCTTTAGTCATAAATCTTTCTGGACTTTTCTTCTCAATTTAATTCAATTTGCCAAGGTAGTTCAGTTAGGAGAGCATAATCCAAAGGTAGCTGGTTCGATACCTGCCCAAGCTAGCATGGTCGACTGCTTCAGTGTGTTCTTGGAACAGCTGTGTTCACTTTCTTCGGCATGATATGGCTGGTAATGTGTTAAACGTAGGTTTACACCAACAAAACAATCGTTTAATTTGATTCGTAAAATCAATAGTCCCCTTATATGTCTGTTATATCGTTTCAAGATTCGAACAAATCTATTTGTAGAATACCTCCCGTATATGTTGCATTTTTGAATTATATTTATATGTGGTTATTTTATCATGTTGGGATGTTTTCTCCCACAGACCTTACCTTTCCTTCTTTCCTTCGACCGCTCCGGTGGTCTAGTGGTTAGAGCGTCCGCCTCGGATGCGAGAGGTCGTGGGTTCTAACCCCGGCCGAGTCATACCAAAGACTTGCAAAAATGGTACTAACAGCTACCTCGCTAGGCGCTCAGTATTAAGATGTTAGTGTTAGGACTGGTCGGCCTGGTGTCAGGATAATGTGACTGGGTGGGACATGATGCTACATGCCTGCGGCATGATGCCCCAGTGCTAGACATCACTATAAACTGCCACACTGGAGACATCGTAGCGATATGACTGAAAATTGTTAAAGCTACGTTAAAAATCCCAATCACACACACACTCCTTCTTTCCTTCTCTTTTTCAAACCTGGAACGTCTGTCTACCCCTTTTACTACATATAGTGCTAAAATATTTGTTTGGGTTACCAATTAGAAAAAAGTTGAATACCAGCATTAAGAAATGTTAAACGATGTTTTACTTTGTTTGTTGGTTGTTATGGTTTATTTAGCTTATTCGCTTCTACAGTTACTTAAATTTATGATTGATATCTTCTTTGTACTCATAATTGTTGAATTATTGGAGTAGGGCCAGGAATATACTTTAGAGTAGGAGCAGAAAAGGATGATGATGAGGATATAAAGAGGAGGATCGTGTTCTTTATGAGGTTCATGAGGAGGTTCTAGAATCCTGTAACCATTATACATTATTTAAATAAATTAAAATCAACTTGAGCAAGAGCTGCGCTTTTTAAAATCTTAACAAGGTATTGATGTCAGTACTATAAATGAAAGCTGAATAACAGAAGCATACAAGCAGGAATTGCATATCGTATTCCATGTGCGTCAGCAGTTTTGTAATCGGTTGTTTCGTAAAATTGTATATTTTGTTTCGTTATTTTGCAGAAGTCGCCTGTTTTAACGCCAATGAACATATAATCCGTGCCAGTCATTAATAACTTCATTTAAGCACCATTTTGGCTCTTTAGTTTATTGTACTCAGATTCACGCATCAGCTAATTTCGGCCAATTTTATTAACATGCCATTTCATGTCTTTTGAAAAGTTTCATATATATACTCATATTAGTGTACTTCTTGCACATTAAATATATACTGAAGATAAACTTATTTCGTTTGATCAGTTCCTTTTTTTACATTAGTTGTCTTTTGTTAAATCATCATTTTATTTTCAAATCACATCAGTATTTGTTAACTTAAAAACTCTTTTGCAAGGTCATTATTTGCTTTTGTCTCAAATTGATCTTGTACAATGTGTGATTTTAAGCACGGCTACTATATGAATCTTTAATAGTTTTATTCCTAACTGAGCATAAAAATTCAAACTGCGATAGTGGACGTAAAACTTCATACTTCATACTACGATAGTGAACATAAAACTTCAAAATGCGATAGTGAACATAAAACTTCAAACTGCGATAGTAAACATAAAACATCAAACTGCGATAGTGAGCATAAAACTTAATACTGCGTAGTGAATAATATTTTTTCTTTGCTGTTTAACGCATATAATAATTTTGACACTGCAGGTTTTGTACGCCTTTATCTTCGATAAGTTTATTGTGTAATGTAGATAAATCATCTTCTTTGGGACTTTGATTCTCTGGTGGAAAAAGAATGATTTTTAAAATAGTCAGTAAATGTGTTGGTCCTTTTAAATGCACATCAACAATATCACCTAATAAATTATCATCACTGCAAGATATTACATTTTCAATTTATTTTTGTTTTCTTCTTCGTCTGCCAATAACGTTTGTACCGGCTATTGGACCCATTAACGTCTGTACCGCCTATTGGATGGCACATGATCCCACCCGCACGAACTGTTGGTATTAGGCATACAATAACTTAATGATAGTATTCTCCATTATCTATCACGTGTTTATTCGGGTCTTTTTTATCGCTATATTATTCATGGTTTGTTTTATCATCTCGATTAGGTATAATTTGTCTTCTTCCTCCTCTGATTCAAAATTCAGACATTAAAAGTAATTAATTTTGCAGAAAAATATCGATAGAAGGTAAATTCAGTTTTCTTAAATATTTTGAAATAAATCCATATATTGATAGGGCTATATATTTTTTCACAAATCTAGGTTCCATACTTCTGTCACTGCCCAATGATTACGAGTTACGCGTTATTGTGCGCTTCATATATCTGATTTTGTTTATTATTGTTTCTATAAATTTATAGTCCCATTCGGTTTTTACCAAGGGGCTAGAGTTATTGGTCCATAAGACGATACCAATCTAAGAAAGCATATTTTTATTTCGAAATATTCTTGGTGGCTCTTCTCATTTTATGCAAGATTATCAATTATTAAATCTTTACTAAACGTATTTTGTATTATTGATACTACTTGATCCGGATAGCGTTTTGCTAATACTTTGACAACGGCACGATAACAGTATCCATATATATGTATATCGACTTGACAGCTCCGGTGGCCTAGTTGTTAGGGCGTCCGCTTCCCTTTTCTAATTATTAATCCTACCTGGCTAACATCGTGGATGTATAATCAGTCCTCATACAGGCTAAAACTTACTGTGTTAATATTTGAAATGGTACAATTGATTTATGCGCTATTTTTGTAGAGCAAAGTTTGTCAGGTCTGTTATTAGCAGTCACATTCACATGATTTACTCTTCATTAGATGTTGAAATATACATACTTCCTGTAAGAGATAGATACCGCCATGGAGCTATTGTCGTACAAAAAAGATTAGAAATGCAGCTTCAAAAATTATGTGTTCTGTGACTCTTGCTGCTATGGGCATGCTAAGAGTGATTAAGATCCAAACAAGACTGGCACACGGATAGCCATTCATATGTAGCGTTTACGGATTACAAGACTGGCACACGGATTACCATTCATATGTAGCGTTTACGGATTACAAGACTGGCACACGGATTACCATTCATAAGTAGCGTTTATGGATTACACGAGTTATATCCAAAGTTCTTAATTTACACTTCACTGCAATCTGTTTCCGCATTCGTGTATATGACCTTGTTTTAAACGTTATTTCAGTGTTTGAATTAACATTTGAATGTGTTTGTTTAGATCAGTGTGTGATAGATGTCAATTAACAAGTCTCTTCACTAAATATAACCCACAATAAAGAAAGAAAGAAAGAAAGAAAAAATGAATGAATGAATGAAAATCATCAACAGTAACACATTGGATATTAGCTATAGATCAATCGATTTTGATCTGGTACCCATGAGGGTGGAGGTAAAATACATAAATATTAGTTTATTTTAGTTTTTGTTTTAGCCTCTCTGTGTTTAAAGGAGACCAGAAACCAATGGAAATATAGAATAATAATAAAAGTACTATAGTAGAAAACCTTATTCTGAAGTATCATCTGCGACCGTAACGCCAATATTTAAATATGGGCATATCTTCTAGGAGCTGAATTTCCGTGACCTCGTATGCAAAATTTCCGCGCCTATTCGGTTACTTTTGGGATGTGACGTTATAGTAGCGACTCCAGCAGCCCAAGTGGGAGTTGCCAGAGTAAAAGACAATACCGTTTTGTGTTGCTTACGGGTGTAATAGAACATTAAGAAAAGCCTGATGACATAAAAAAAAAATCTTTTCCGAAAGATAAAGGCATAATGAAAGATTGGGTACATTATTACAAACGAGTCGATTTCAAAGCAACACCATACAGCACTATGTGCTTGTTACATTTCTCAAAGGAATGTTACGAGAGGGATCATGAAAAAATAGCAGCTCAAAGATACGCAAATGCTAGGCCTAGACTAAAAGTTGGCACTGTTCCAGACATACCTTTGGACATTTTAAATCCTGGGAAAAGTGTTAAATGTGTGAGTTACGAAAACGGGCAGAAGGACGAGTAAGTGACCATAAAATGCAGCAATCAATCCACATCTTTTATCTAAAAACAGCAGTGCTAAAAACAAATCTGATAGCCCGACACCCTGGGCCCCTTCTGGTTTTAGTTCCGGCCCATCCTGTATTCAAAGTGAGATGCCCGTCAGGTTTGTCGAAACAAAAATTGTTTGCCTGAGGAAACTTTGATCGCGCTGGTGAAATGAGTAAATGTATTTTCAAAATGTTGACATACATGCCTTAACACGGCACAATCTAAATCAAATCACCACTGTCCTAGGTGAAATTTAGATTTGATTTTAATCAAATGGAAACTTTGCTAAAAATAAGATTCTAAACCTGTCGTGTTTCGAGAAAACACAATTTTCAGTAAAAATTAAAAATTTATAATAAAAAAAATGCATTGTATACATGTAGTATGCATAAACGGTAATCTGTAATAATTGGAACTGATATAAAACTATTCCATGGGCAGTTTAAAAAGCAGCGATTAAAAAAAAGAGGTCAAAGTTTCACATTAACTGTCTGACAATAGAACGGGGGGGGGGACTACTGACCCCACCCCCTTGCCCCAATGTGCGACCGCCCATTTGACGTGCCTTTTCTCCCTGTGATACGCCTTATTATTCGCCCATGACAAGCCCCTCTTGCATATTCTGGTCAGTTCTGGCTAAATTGCAAAATAGCTACAGTTTTGATTTAAGTACGCAAATGATAAAGCCGGTGTGACTAATGAACATAATCCTTATCCTTGCATTGATCTTGTGAAAAGGACTGCCCTTCGGACATACTTCAAAGAAACCATGTTCGACAGTGTGTTTATGCGTAAGCACCAGCAATTGATTACCAAATAAACGATGCCTATTTTGTTATTACTTACGATGCCATAGACTTAATTTTAACAGTTCAAATATGCAGTCACAAGTTACTGTACTTGTGGCAACTGTTTTTCTCACGTTTTATGCCCCACCTTATATCCTTAGGTTTAAGTCTTAATGCATGTAACACTGTTTACTGAATAAAATATTTATTCAGAATTAGTTCTTTAGGGCCGCATATACTGCATGGTATATTTTGTTTTATTGCTTGTAATTTAATCATGATAATTAAACTTTTCATATACGGTAGAGGAATGTCAGGTGTTAACTGGCCGAGTTTCTTTGGCGGAAATGGAGATGCGATTTTGTTTGCAGTGAAAATTTCAAAGTGATCATTCATTTAAGCTAATTGGTGACAATTTTATTCTTTTAATTTTTTTAAATACTATAGTACTGTTGTAGTTGTTTAAAAAATCTGAAATTCACTTGAATAATGTTTATTCTTCACGTTCTATTTACTGAAGAAGAAAAAAAGAAGAAAAAAAAACTGTTGTATGATATTAATTATTTCGTCCAGTGCCGGTTTAGACGTGTGTGCGTGTGATTTGAATTTGTAACGTAGCTTTAACAATTTTTCAGTCATATCGCTACGATGTCTGCAGTGTGGCAGTTTAGACTGTGGGTTGCATACGTTATATTTAAAAATGGTTTGGGGTTGGGGTTTTTTCTTCTGACAAATTAAAATTGATAGACATAATGTAATAATCGTGACTTCGCTGCGCAAAATTGAGAGATATTACGAGATCGGGATGTAGATGAGGAAATACCCCCAAAATCGGGAGGTTTTTCTCCCGGCTTGACAGTTGACAGATATGAACTGTCCAGGCTTGTGGAATTTCATTCAGGACTTTAGTTTATTTAAGTCACCAGCTCGGGGCCTGTGCCTAACAAATTTCTTTTAGCACTTACCAGTACAGTACATAAACTATTATATCAGATTGCAGATTCAACTTTTGAATGTGCAACCCAAATGTGGTCTCCTGTGTGCCTCGCTCGCCAATGTTTATGTTTGTATTCGAGGACTGGCTGGTATAGCGTCACGGTACCACGTGATCTGTCGTCTCATCAAAACTCGGAAAAACTCGGCAATTTACGGAATCGTGGTATCTTCCACGCAATATAATCACTACCCGCTTACGATATTTCATTTATAAACATTGCAGTCGAATTAAAATCTGTAGAGAATTACATACGTAAAAGGACAATTTTGATTTCTAGTCTCCTTTAAAGTAGTTATCACTACAACCTATTTTCCAAGAGCGACTATCTGTAATCAAGTTTTGTCCAATTAGGTAACTGTTTCGATGTATGAGCATCAGTAAGTTATATAGATTTTTACACGGTTCCTTTGAAATCCATTTCACTTTTGACGTCTTCCAGAAGACAGCGTTTACAATCGTTAATAAACAGGACCATTTACCTTACCCCGCCAGCATAACGCTTCATTTGTATAAAAAAGACGATTTTCGGTAGTGTAGGCATGGATTGTTTTTATACGTAACATGTCTGTTAGCGTAGAAGTTTTGCGTCAGTGCCCACTTTGGACTAATTGGCTATAACTTGTTTCCGTCATAAACAGCAGCGGATTATCCCCATTTGCAAGAAAGACCGGTATAAACGCCTGCTGTAAATAATAATGATGCTTGGCGTGATTAATATTTCTTGAAAATCTTACAGTACATATGGTCAGAATGACAGAACGTGAAATATTCAAAATGCGAAAGTCAGAACAATCCTATCTCTGTTTTGTATGGCGTGTACATATTGGTTTCTCACAATCCTAGATCTGTATTGCATGGCGTGTAGATATTGGTTGCTCACAATCCGATTCTGCTTTCTTACACGTAGCAATTAATAGCTTTTACCGTGTTTAAACTGAAATTCATGAATTCCTTTAATATTTGAACATGCATGCTCTACAGACTGTATAGTTGCTATACATTGCAGTCTTTCCATTAAACTTATGTAATATTTTTAGATATCATGCTATACCGAAGCTAACTAAAAATTGCATACCAAGTCTTTAAGATACCACCTGAGTATCAACCAATGTTTTACGATCCGGCGCACAATTGGTTAGCTAAAAGACGGTATCATTCTTTATTTTTTAGAGATTATAACGTTAACACGTGTCTTAGTTACAGGATTTGAAATATATTTCAATGACATATTAGCTACATGCAAGATAATTGCTGGTATCCTCCATTAGTTTACGCTACATTTATGGAAACCGAAAATATGCATATATTTGACGCATGAATCAATGCATATAATGGCTCTATGAGAAATGAAATAAAATGTAAGAAAACACTGAGAAAACGCTTTCAACAAACTGTGTAACTCTTTAGCAAGGCAGCATCTCTACGTGTTTTCTCTCTTTCTTTTTTAGGCTGCATAAACAGAGATGTCAACTTTACATACATTATTCGATTTTACAACGCATTCTAACAGATGAAAACACCACCTCACCCCGACTGTGTTCTTCATGCCATCTTGGCCTGAACAGCAGGAGATAAACCAGAAAGCGGTGTGCACCAATATTTCAACAAGCTCGAGGTTTCACTTTTAGTTGCGTAATTAGCACCGACGTGCGTGGACATTACAGCTAAAAACGCCGTCATGGATCAGAAGGATTCAACAGTCTTTTGTTTTCTCTTCTTATTCTTCTCTGAGAATGGAGAATGCAATTGTATTTTTTTTTTTCTGCCAAATATCAGATGTTATTATGTAGTTTATTTTCTCGTGACGTCATCAAATGTGTGTACTTTTATGTCTGCCATTTTGATTCTCCAACCACGCAAACCCGCACCAAACAAGTATTCGCCCCAGAAGGTTATGAAGTCCCGCATCATTTTATGAGTAAGAATATCCTAATACATCATATTATGTTAGACGTATCAACCGCACGAGATCAAATGCGTGACATTTCCCTTTTTTTCTTCCAATAAAACAACACTGAAATCTTCAACCATCTTTGTTTTTCTTTCATAAATAAAACAGATCCACCAATAAACAGATGCATAAACAAATGAATAGAAAAAGAATTAGAAACATCGAACAACTGCCAATTTTCATGGGCTGAAATCAACCATTTGGTTATCGTTCAAAGTTAAAAAACCTATCGTTAACTTATAATTTCTTATTTCTGAAAGCATTTCAAGAATACCAGGTTTTGAAATTCGACACAGTCCTGTTCCGTTAGGCGCACATTTCATTTTAATACACTGAAGAAATATTCTTTCAATATGGCAATCTTGGGGACACTATACAAAATAATTGTTTAAACAAAAATCACAATGTCTGTTTGTCAGAAATAACTGCATTTATGTTGTATAGTAATATGCATGATAGGGATTCTACTTTAATATTCTGTCTTCGAACTTCCAGCTTTATTTTGTCTTTCGTGCTATAGGGGCACTTAATTTCGAGTACAAAGTTCATGTATCGTTTTGATGAAGTACATACGTTATCAACGATTAAATCAGATGTTTTTATCCTGAATTATCGAGATGTTGACTAAGGTTTCTTAGGGAAGCATAATGGTGACGCAACCTATCAGCTCGTCGCATTGTAGGTAATTGCGTATATAATCGTGACGTATGTGAAAACAACGGATTAGAACATAAATCAGTTTTATCTCATTGTATAACATGCACTGGAAAAGATATATTTATCAGTTAAAATGAGAGAAAATGATTGGTTTTCGTCAGAGCCACACTGGGTGTACGTGTTTCTTAATGAAACAGGAAATATGAAATATTTTGGTTCAGTACTTGGTAGAAAAGAATGTTTTGGATAAAAGTGCTTTCGTTTCGATCAGTAAGTCTGTATCAGACTTTGGTATAAAAGTGAAGAAATTAGAATTAAAGTACAATATGGAAATGGAGTTGAGGAAGCTTGAGCATCAGAAAAAAAGAAAAAGAGAAAGAAAGACAAATACAGCTACAATAAAAACAAATGCAGTTACAATTTGAGAAAGAGGAGAGAGAGACAGGAAAGAGAGAAAGAAGAACAGATGCAAATGCAGTTAGATAAAGAAGAAAGAGACGACGAAAGACAAATATAGTTACAAAAAGAAAAAATGCATTTACAAGCGGAAGAGAGAGAGACAGACAGACAGACAGACAGACAGAGAGAGAGAGGGAATATCAATGTAGAATGAAAGAAATAGAACTGGCAAGTAAAAAGCCCATTCATACGTCAAATCCAAATTAAAGTTTTGATCCTGCAAAGAATATTAGATTAGTGCCCCCCTTCAGAGAAAAGGAAGTAGACAAATGCTGTACTCGTTTTGAAAAAGGTGCTGAAAATTTGAAGTGGCCAAGGGAGCATTGGACTCAGTTATTACAATGTGTACTCACTGGTAAGGCTAGTGATATTTACAATTCACTGTCAGTTCACCAAAGAGGTAACTATGATATGGTTAAGGAATGCATCCTAAGGGGTTATCAGTTAATCCTGAAGCTTATCGGCAAAAAATCAGAAACTATAGGAAAGAAGCTTGACAACTTCATGATGAATTTGCTAGAGAACAAGAGCAGTTATTTGATAGATGGTGCTTAGCCAGGAAAGTTGAGCGAGATTAGGAAAGTCTCAAACAACTTATATTACTTGAAAAGTTCAAAAACTGTGTCTATAGTGACATTTAAGTCTTATCTTGACGAGCATCAGATTGAATCCTTGGCAGAAAAGTATTCAACCTAATACAAGCCCTCCATAAACTCAAACTGGCACTACTTCTAAAAATCAAGCTTCTGATAACCTTGATTCAAGATCCTTGTCTCTTCCTACGAGTACATATTGTAAGCAGTAAGGACACGTTATTTCTGATTGATACAAATATGCATCGGAATCAAGACAGACCTATTCCAAATGCTCTTATTTCTAAGAGGTCAAGGTCAGGGGTCATGTATTGAAAGCAATACATTTGTTGGGTCTAATAAATCCCAGTCTGAATTTATTATGGAGAATTGTGAACCATTCTTATCGAAGGGTTCTATATCACTCTTGGGTGATTCGACCAATCCTATTCCTATTAATATTTTAAGGGACACGGGACTTTCTTAGAGTCTTTTATTGCAGTTAGTTACTTTGTCTTTTTCATAGATGTTTTCTTCTAATGAGAGTGTTCTTATTCAGGGAGTAGAATGCGGCTTTGTTAATGTTCCTCTCCATCGTGTAAATTTGTCATCAGACTTAGTCTCAGGACCCGTGACAGTTGAGGGCATTCATTTATTACTAGGCAACGACCTAGCTGGAGACGAAGTTGTGGTTAATCCACATGTAACTGACAAACCTTGCTTGGTTCAGAAATCTGATCAAATTGAAAAGGAATTCCCTGATTTATTCCCAGCTTGTGCAGTTACCAGAGATATGGCAGCGAAAACTCTTGATAATTATGTTGATAAGGAAAGTATACCTTTAGCTGACACATGTATTGGTCAGGCTTTTGATGAGATCACTTTCCTTGTTTGGATCAATCTCAAGGTATTGATCACAGTGATCCTCTTTTAACTACTCATTCTCTTTATTCTAATCAGGGTGATAAACGACACTCACTGGCCTTCGAACAGGAAAAGATCCCGAGATCTCTTGTTTGTTTCAAACGGCCATTAGTGAAACTGAAGTTATTGAAGTTCCCGTCTGTTATTTCAGTAAAAATGGAATTCTTATGAGAAAATGGAGACCTCCCGAGGTACCTGTTGATGACGAGTGGTCAGTAAACTGTCAAATTGTAGTTCCTAAAACATACAGACAGAAAATACTTAGTCTGGCCCTTAAAACTCCTCTGGTTGGTCATATAGAGATTAATAAGACTTATCACAAGATCTTGACTCACTTCTATTGGCCTAGAATCAAACGTGTTGTTGGTAAATACTGTAGATCTTGTCGTACCTGTCAAATGGTAGGAGAACTCAGTCAGAAAATTCCCAAGGCTCATATACATCCTATTCCCGCATTTAACGAACCATTTAGTAGAACTATGGTAGATTGTGTTGGTTCCTTACTTAAGACCAAGTCAAGTAACCAAGACCTGTTGACCATTATGTGCGCGTCAACAAGGCATTTCCATTGAGAAATATTAAAACTTTGATAAAGTTTTTTTTTACTCAATTTGACCTTCCCAAATCTATCCAATCCGGTCAAGGGTCAAAGTTTAGGTCTGGAATATTCCAACCTATTATGCTTGAATTAGGCCTTGAGCAATTTAGGTCAACAGTGAAATTATGGTTTGACATAACTAAAATGACGAGAACATTTGAGTTTGGTAATAATGGAGTTCTGTCTCTCTTGCTCATTCATCACATTTTCTTTATATTAGATATTACGGCCCTTACAAACTCAAGAATAAAATGAATGAGTTAAATTATAATGTTAGTGCTCCTGTGATCTAAATAAATTATAGGAGTACCAGTATATTGAAAGAGATAGCCAGGTTAAACATGCAGTTAATTTAGTTGTACCTGTCCCACTCAGCGAAGATTTAAGTGAAGGAATATCATCGGATTCTACTGATATTGGAGCGACAAATCTTTGGATATCAGAAATTATGAAAGGTCTGGACCAGAAACTTTCACATTTGCAAGAGCAGGAAAGAAATGAACTTAACGTGAGTTCTGTCGTGCTAGTGTCACCTTTCTAGGACACATCGTGGGATATGGACAAGTTAAACCTATAGATGCAAAAGTCATGACTATCTCTGAATTTCCCGTGCCTGTTAATAAAAAAGCAACTTGTGCGATTTTTAGTAATGGCCTGATACTATCAAAAATTTTGTTCCAATGTTTCTATAATTGCTGAACCCCTGACACGTTTATTGAGTAAGAAAAACAAGTTCCTTTGGACTGAAAAATGTCAGGAGGCTTTTGACAAGTTGAAAGCCATGCTCAAAAGCGCGGCAGTTCTTACAAGTCCAAATTTCAGCCAATCATTTAAACTGTCTGTTGATGCATGTGATGTTGGGGTTGGAGCAGTTTTGATTCAAGAAGATGAAAATGATATTGATCATCCAGTAGGCTATTTTTAAAGAAATTAAATAAGCACCAAAGATATTATTCAACAATCGAGGAGGAATGTTTTACTTTGATATTGGCATTACAACATTTTGAAGTTTACCATAGTTCAGCTCCTTCTTCGTTTATTGTGTTTAGTGACATAACCCCTTTACTGTCATCGGCAAGATGAAATATAAATACCAAAGACTACTAAGGTTGAGTTTGTTGTTACAGGAATATAATCTTGACATGAGGCACAAGATGGGGATTTAATATCGGACGCACTTTCTTGTGTAGAATAATATATTATTTCATGTACACTGTGTGTAATGTATATAATTTATTTTTAACCTCATGTATAATTAGTCTGTTGTAAAAAGAACGTTTTATCGTATACATCTTTCTTTTCTTTATGGGATAAGTGTTAAGTATATTTGATTTAATTATATCTGATATACTATATATGTATTTCAATTTAATTGTTTGTCTGTCAGTCTTAATGTTTTTTTTTTTCATTACATGCTACTGTAATGTAAATTTATTCACTAGAGATGATACTTATTCCAGAAAATAATTTTACTTTGACTGTTTGTTTTAGTAAACACCAGGTGTTGACCTAGATCCTGAACTTGATTGTCAATTAGTAACAACTACTTAAATAAATTCTATTTTTATTTTAAAATGTCGAGGTCAGGATGGAGCTACTGATTTAAGATGTAAACAATTTTTTAAGTTTTATTTCTTAGAGTAAAATGATTGGTTTTCGTCAGGGCTACACTGGGTGTAGGCGATCTCTGACAAGTAAATAATTTCGACGAGGTTCTGGAACATGATCATATGACCACCCTTTTGCATTTTACAATATGATATAACCTTTCTTTGGAAAGATATTCACAGTTGGGCTTTTTCTTGACACGGGAAGGTGTATGTTTTGCTATTTGGATTTATTTCAAATTACATGGATTCAAAAGGATTGATTCATTTTTTCTGGAAAGTACGTATGCTCATGTGAAATTCTTAAACAAAGACAGCTCTTATAACAAATTTATTCAGATTTCCAAACCCGGAGTGATGTTTCTTGTTTCTACAAGGAAATGTAGACCTCAACACTACAGGTTACAGCGTACGTCGTCTTCCATCTTGGATACTTCGTCGGGACTCACACTTGAAACCAAAAGAACATTTTTTATTAGGACTTCTAATATTTTATTCGTAGATTATTCTATGATTATTTTTGGATTTGATTCTTAAAACCGTAAGTTCATATTTTTTCATTTTACAGAATTTTTCCAGGGAAATATATTATTGTATTTTTCAAAGCTTGTTGTTTTCACTCATTCTTGTTTTACTGTTTATTCGAGCGTAAACACGGAACGTAAAAATGAAGCATGAATTTCAGAAGATTCTGTACATAACAGTCTTCAAATGATAAGGATAAAGTTTCATATTATTTCATTTATCTTACATACATACATACATACATACATACATACATACATACATACATACATACATACATACATACACACATACATACATACATACATACACACATACATACATACATACACACATACACACATACATACATACATACACACATACATACATACATACATACATACATCCATACATCCATACATACATACGTACGTACGTACATACATACACACATGAGTGCGTGCATACATGCATGCATGCATGCATGCATACATGCATACATACATACATCGTACGTACGTACGTACATACATACATGATTGCGTGCATATATACATGCATGCATACACACATACATATATACGTACGTATGTACGTCCATACATACATACTACATGAGTGCGTGCATACATGCATGCAAACATACATGCATGCGTGCGTACGTACGTACGTACGTACGTACATACATACATACATACGTGAGTGCGTGCATACATACATACATACATGAGTGCGTGCATACATACATACATACATAGCTGCCTTCGTTCTACCCCGTTCTGACTTCAAATTATACTAACTTTTCTATCATCCCTACCAATGAATTTGGATTGTCTGTTTGTCTGTATGTCTGTATGCATGTATGTACATATGTATCTATATTTGAATGCATACATGGATTGAGGATTGATGGATGGACGCAGTAACAAGAAGTTTCCATCCCTCCCTTTGGTCCTCTTGATATTTTTTTTTCTTTCTTGTAAAGTTAGTAAGCAATTATAAAGGAAATGTTACGTTTTGCAACAAAAGTGTCTCAAATTGGCCATGGCCTACTTTCTATTCGGAATTGTCAGCAAATTTTAGTGAGAGACCTTTATCACCTGATTTTATTTTCGAAAGCGTGGGCATGTGTGGATGATTGTTGTTGTTGTTGTAGGGTTTAACGCCATTTTTCAGCACACGATAGGCTATACATGGCGGCCAGTATTAATGGTGGAGGAAGAACCCGGGAAAACTCCAGAAAGAACCACCGACCCACGAGAAGCTACTGGCAAGCTTTCTCACATACCCACATTAGCCGAATCCGAGACTCGAACCCACGCAGACAGAGGTGAGATGGCAGTGATCCGTAACGGAGAGCGCTTTATAAAACTCGGCCATTCGGGGCCCCATGTGAGGATGAAAGGTAACCTGTAAATTCGTTACATTCATGCACAAGAAAGTGATTATTCTCCGAAATGATATTGATTTTTCCCCGGAGTTATCTTATTTATGAATGAAATTGAAACTTCAAACTAGACTGAAACGATTAAAAATAGCTTTATTGCCAGGAAACATTTTTAACCATTTAGTCTGTTTTCATCCATTCTACTAAAGAATCACTCACAACTTGAAGTTACAGGAACGATGTTAAAAATCGATGAGTGTTACTGGATTAATTCAAAATATTATCACTTGAATGATCGGAATTACCATTTGTTTCTAGACAAGTTTCGATTATCGCTTAGTGAATCAAGATTCGTACTAGCTGGAAATTTAAAATGTTGGAGAGGACCAAGATACGGAAGTCATGGAAACGATTGTCACATTATATGCGGAAGTCATCTTAATGGCACACACTAATAAAAGCAAACATATAGTGTTTTATCGTATATAAAATAGAACGTCCTTAATCCGATTCCGATTATTCGGAATATTGCTGTATTATACACACAAAAGGACGTCTTGTATCGGATTAAGATCATCCAGAGTTTTCTTTATTATATTTATAGCAAGCTTTCCTTTATCGAACTCTGGTCATCAGGAACATTACTTTAACATCATCATATGTATTTCTCCTGCACGTTTAGATTTGCTACAATCTAAGCTCTTTTATCCCTATTCTAGATTCTCCTAATATGTTCACTGTCCATCAAAGTATACCAGTCATCCCTAAAGGCGTACCGATTCTCCCTCAAGGCGTACTAAATATTCCTCAAAGCGTACCAGTCAATTCCTTTCTAATACATTTAAGCGAACATGAGCCACAATTTACGCTTTAGTCCCCAATGCATACCAGCACATCTTCGATAGCCAAGGTTCCGATATGATAACCCTATCTACACCTTGGCGTATCGAGCAGATATTTCTGTGCTTGGGGTCTGTGAATTTCATTGTATTCGGCGGCAAGTTCGTTAAATTTGAACACTATTCCTGCATGATCGAGATAAGGGGAGCACACAACTTTAATGGACTGATAATTAAGCGATTTTCCACAACCGGTCCGTGTTTGCACAAATACCTTTCACTCAAATAGACCTGTAATGGCTTCCTTCTGGTACATGATCATACTTTCGATGTTAAACTTACAACGTATCCTTTTCATGTCAATTGCCTCCACCATTTTCGGCCGATGTACAATGCACCACACTATTGGTTAGTTTGCATTACATACTAACGGAGGCAAGTCATGAAATCCAGTATATGTCGGTTGGACAAAGCACCAACCATAGCTGTTCGATCCGTCAAGGAGTAGGGTTATCATATCGGAACCCTGGCTAACAAAGATGATACCAGAGCGGTCAATGCAGCGTGTTACAGCAATAAGCCTGTCTCACCGTTCATCCACGCGTGAGTACTTGACTGCGTAAGGGCGAAATAATCTGACTCATTGTAGGCAATAAGATAAAAACGAATCTATGCTAAGTAATACGACTATAATGTACAACGCCCTTTCTTCTTAGTATACAAGGTTTACTACACTTCTCCCCACCCCCAAAATTAAAATAAAAACAAAACAAAATACAAACAGAAGAGTGTTATCAAAGGTACACAATGCGGTATGCTGCGCTGCAATATTTTCTTTTTAACAAGTCATGAGTATTATGTGCTGTCATGAAAAATATGAGTTATCACGGGTACTATGTTTTGTCATGAGTACGATCTTCTTTTGGATTTTTTTCGCTAATTGATATCAGACACGTGGTTTACGTAACATTTCTAGTACGGAAAGGTTTTCTAGTTTTTATATTTTCCATCATAGAAAAGATCAGGATTTATTTTTAAAAGTCGCAAAGAACTCTTTGTAATTCATTGCCTGCCAAAGATAATGTCGCTGACGGCTGTGTCCTATGAATGGATGTGTTTGTAAAGACAGCGACGGGTTACTTGGTTTGATGAGGACAATGATTTATATCAGATGGATACATATAGCGGATGGTATTTTGTTTTCGTTTTCTTTCTTTGATTTTTTCTGTAATGAAGGTAAGAATCGAGGAAATGTCTTCTAAAATATACCTGGAATTGATATTTGGATAGAAATACAACATACCTGTTAGTTCACTAAGCTACTCTGAACAGACATTGGTCTGTACACGTCTAATTGCCCCACATTTCACTATTTGGAGATGTGTGATTAATCTAGTGACAAAACGACTTACCCAAGACAAAATTACAAACACAAGAGAGAGAGAGAGAGAGAGAGAGAGAGAGAGAGAGAGAGAGAGAGAATCACTGGCTCTGTGGCTTTTATTGAGTGCAGCTCAATACGTCTGGCGGGTTTCTGAAGCATATGGCCGCATTTGGCAATGTGAAGCCTGTTTGATTCATAACGAATTACCTGACATTTTACGCACTAAATTATTTAAACTGCTATCGATTGCTAACAATAATGGAAGACTGAACATCAGCAGCAGCGGCTGATGATTGTCATTTAAGTGCGGAGGAGAACATATCGTCTGCTTTACAACTTCCTTTCAAAGTTTAACGAAGGAAAAGGGGGTGTCATCGTCGATCAAGTGTTGGCAACGCCTGCAGGCATACGCAAGTGAATTAGACGATACTTTTATTATCGAGTCTGTATGGCCTAACAATACATACACCATGTCGCCCCAGTTTCTTCTGGGGCTTCAAGCTTATTCAGACTGCCCTAATAGGTATGTAGCCTAATGCAAAGTTGTTTCTGTTTCGCTGGGGAGGGGGTCTTTTTTTCCTGACGGAATCGGAGAGTCGATTTAGTGAGCACCACCTAGTAGCAGTACTTGCTGGATTATGTGTAGGTGTGTATACACATGTGCGTCGTATCGACACGATTCACGATACACAGCCTGCAATACGATACATATCGATACACTTGATGGTTGTGAAGTGTCGAATTCTGAATTACAGAGAACCTTAAAGTTGAATGCATTGAGAATTAAAATGTTATCGCATTTAAGCCAGAAAAGTCTTTGTGAAAAGTCATTTCGACCTTTCTTCGTTTATCTCCCCCCCCCCCCATGTCGTAAGGGACAGCATTCCGAAATTGACAGGGGTATCTTAACACGGTCCTTAAAAAGTAAACATTTGAGTTACCAAACCTAAACGCTTGGTAGGAACCTATGTCCACTTCTCATTTTTTCAAACGGAAATTGTCACGCGCTGTCGTTCACAGATTCTGAGCTGTCTAAACCCGATGAAAGGAATTATTTCTTTGGGAAAAATTAGGGTAGCTGCCTAGATAACGCCAGCCAAATCCAACTGTTATAATAATAGAAACACTATCTAGTTTCTGACCTTGTTTCAGAAACAGTCGCAGTTCTGGTAAACACTTTGTTTATATTTCGTAACTTTTTTTATATTCTTTCCCAGAGTAAGAAACATTGATTTCAGTCAAGGTGATACTGAGAAAACGTGCTGTTAGGCACGTGAAAAGCTATTTTGTTCTAGAAGGATGACCATGATACCTGCATTTGCGAATCTGTTTTGCGTCTTAAGTTAGCCTTATACCTAACGTTTTGTATAGAAGTAGTTAGTGGACTTTAAACTTTTGGCACGTTAAGTTGTGTTGTTGTGACCAGTTTGGGCTAATTATTTGATTTTCTTCAAAATATTTTGAAGAAAAGTGATTCTTTTCCGTTGAAATACTAGTGCTCTTACTTAATTCTTGGACAAGGACATTTATCAAAATTTATACAGAATTAAAAAATTAGAATAATATTTTCTGTGATTCTACAAGGGACTGTTGACACTACAACACTTCGCTAACTATTAATGACGTAATCGTCTTCCATTTTAGATTTCATCGGGATTCGAACTCTGTTTCATTTAGGACTTTTTATTACTAGGACTTCTATTTTTAATTCTTGGATTATTTTTGGATTTGATTCGTAAAACCGTAAGTTCTTTTTTTTTCTTCTCATTTTTCACATGATATTCTGGGAAATCAATTATTTGTTAAATTTTACAAAGCTTGTTTTCTTCAAGTTTTTCCTGTTCCTTTCTGTAAGAGCCTAGACTCTTAACACTTTGCTAGTACTTCCGGTATGTCATGCAGGGAATAAGCTGTAACAAGATAACCGGGTGGGATTTTCGGATTCACAACAGAACACTTTTGACGATGATATAAATACAATGTTTAATAATGTATGACTTCAATGAGCAATTAATTATGAATATGTGCGTGTATATATAATCAAAATATTGGATTTATTTAACATAAGAACGTAGATACTTAATGATGAAAAATACAAATAAATTAATTTAGCAAATACAAAGACAATGGGTGAATGGTTCACAACGATTTGATAATGAAACGACGGATATAGTTTACTCAGGTAGTAAACGATGTAGAATTTTACTCTTGTAGTAAAATGAATTCACACAGGTAGTGGAATTATGGTGATAAAAAAGAGGGACAGGTATACAACTTATCTTTACAGTCCCGAAAGATACACTGGGTTTAACGAACCCCAACATTAGCCCACGGCTATCAAATTACATGTAAGAAGATGCACTCCGTCATCAGTACACTTTGTTTCAGCTTTACGGCTGCTACAGTTCAGCTTCACTGCTGCTACGGTTAATTCCTGTGGTTGGATTTACATCTTGCACCAGGCCGACCACAATCACATAACTTTGAACGCTCGGGTTACTCTGGTCACTCTAGACGCTCTAGATACTCTGGACGCTCCAGACAGCTTTACACAGCTCTACACACTCCGGACACTCCGAACATTAGCCACTCCGGACACCCCGGACATTAGACGGCTGAAAATATATCCAATACCGTGTACTATACATGACACGGGCATAATAACGTAATGCCGTTATTCACGGTAAGTTATATAGATTACATTATCAGCACAATAATTACAAAATGACAGGTTCAAAAATAAACCTAACCCTGCTCGATAAGAATCCAACTATATTAAACAGTTCTTAAAAAAACAATGTAGCTTTACATTACTAATATAAATCCCTTGTTAAGACGCAAACAATAGAAATACGTGCATTATACTGCGTACACCAAAGCTACATAGCAAACATTCAAAAATAAACGTGGTAATACAGTAGTTATAACTTATAAACTAGAAATTAATAAACTTACATACCTCTACAGCTGAAGATATGCACGTCGTTAAAGCATGTTGACACCTCTCAGCCTCATTCCAACATATATAGTTGGTTAAGACTTAGAAGTGACCCACTGTTTCCAAAAAGTGTCATGTGCTATGGGTTTCCCTGTCAACCCACTATTGTGTTAAAAGCTGTTGTGTCTCCAAAAATAATAAAATGATAAAATAATTTTGCAGGGCTGCTCTTTGTTTTGTTCGTCATATTTTATTGAGTTTTGGTTATCCCATAGAAGTTTTGGGGGATATACTCTCTTCCGTCTGCCTGGGCTGGCAGTGGGCCTGATTTATATTCCTCCATACTTGGCACCTTGGAGAGTACTAGCCCCCTCAAGGACTAATTAAGTCCAGAGGTAGTTCTCTTCTACTTATCCCCATAATTTTCTGTTTAAAATAGTGACTCTGACAGTCTAGTTGTACAGTGTGTTGTTGATGATGTATGTGTTGCTTCATGTCCCCGTTTTTATGTTTGGACGCCACTATCTAGGCCAAATTATTTTCCAGTTTCTTCCTTGTTTAATTCTATATATTTTGGAAAATAATTTTTTATATCCGAAATTTAAAAAAAATAAGATGTCTAAATGCACTGTTTTTGCTTTTGAGTGCGCATTTGTATTTTGTTTGTTTTTAAATTTCTTGTATGCCTTTGCATAATTTCGTATGTATTTTTGTGTGACGGTTCGTCAGTTTATGCTTAACGTGCCTTAGCACGCTGTGTATTAAGGTAGGATTGAAATTCTCCATCACGCGGACGTGATGGAAAACATCCAGATAAAAAGTTGTTGATTGATTGATTAGTTGGATTATAGCGGTGTGCGCACGTTGTGCATGTGCCACTGTTAATGGTCACACAGCGACCTGATAATTGATCCTGGGGGAAGGAAAAAGAGCCTCATCCGCCAGGCGTTTGTGTGTACAAGGTACACTGGTAATTATAGCCTTCAGCCAAGGGTCCTTTTGGTTCCCATTGCGGTCTGATTGGAGGGCTGTTTCATGAGTGGGAATGGACCCACGCACTCATGATACTAAAATAAATTTTCTGTTTACCAATCACTGTGGTGTCGACCAATGCAGTTGTAACGTCAGTCGCGATTGGTTGGTGACAATGACGTCACACTGTGACATCAATTTTAGGCGGGTGGAAATAGTTCTACATCTCCGCCCTTGGTACGAATGTCCGGACGTGGTAAGTGTAGGGTTGTTCCGGCATCAGACAACCCGCCTGTACTTAGCCAAATTATATCCAGTTGTTTGTAAATGGACCCTAACAACCAATATTGTGTTATATCGGACACAGTTCAGTTGCTCAGCACAGTTGGATGCCGTGGCTGATACGTCTATGTGTTCCTGAGGACATGGCAGGTCGTTTTGAGGGGCAATCAGGTGCCCATGTTAAAAGTTTCTTGTTAAATTCACCAGAATTATTTCTTGAGTGCGACAGAAGATTGATAATTTGTTGTACACGTCCTTATGAAAGTTTTGTCTAATTCGAAATATATTCAAAGAGAAAAGGTTAAAGTATCAAAAAGTTGTATAATCTTTCAGTTGTTGTATGATACCTTAGTAAAGGGTTTCTTATTGTTTCAGCGTGTTTCTTCTTGTACATGATGCTTTTTAGTGTTTTAATCACAAGGCCCTCTTTGGACTCCCTCCTTAGAGTGCCTACATATTGTGGCCTGAATTCTGGATTTCCCTGTGGCTATATATGTGTAAACAAAGATCATACTGAAGACATAATTCGTGCGGCGGCGGCCAAAGTAATACTAGTTTATAAATAAATTTGACTCTCTCAATGGGTTCTCTTACGATAGCTCACCGTGTAGCTTTTCCCATGAGATGGTCTTTACGTGCTGGTGCTATTAATCTAGCATAATGCTTCCTAGTTGCGAGGGATTTAAATTTCCAATCACGCGGACATCGCGTGTAATATAAAATTATTTTATTATATAGTATTTTATCTGTTATCATGTTTGTGTATAATAAGTTAAATTCTTTAAAATATGGTAAGGGGATTGTATAGTTTTTCCAGTCAGTTTTAAGAGTTGTGTTCCTTATATTACACCAACCCCAGATTTTGGGTTAGTATAGTCTTTTTTGTATTAATGAATATCGCATTAAATTTATTTTCAATGTAGTTTACTGTTTGGGATTTAATATCGTGTATTTCCTGTAAACATATAATATCATAATTCCTTGCATGGTTGATAAGATTTTTTTACTTTTTTGATATCTAGCCCGTTTACATTACACGAGTATTTTCAAACTTTCCTTTCCCATATTTCAAACAATTGTTTTCCATTTCCTTTCGTTTTTTGGGGTTATAATTTAAGTAATGCATTGGCTTAAATCTTAATTTGTGTTGTTGTTCTTTTTGTTCTTACTGTTTTTGTTGCTGTTGTTTTGGGTTGTGTTCTGTACTTTTTGTTTTGTGATTTTTGTGTTTGGGATCGATTTCCTAGGTCCTTCCGGTATTTTTTGTTTCTTGGGACTTTTAGGTGGTATTTTGTAATTTTTGGATGTGTAGTTGTGATCATTCGATTGTGATGTTGCTGTTGTTGTAGCTGATGCTTGTTATTTCTTGTTTATGTCCTTGTTTGGTTCTTGAATCGGAGTGATTATTGTTGTATTTGGTGTCATCTCTTTCAGCATGTTCATTATTTTCTTTGTTCCTGGTGTGTGTGTGGTGTTTCTGTTGTTTGTGTTGTCGTGATTGGTGTTGATGTCTCTTGTTCTGTGGCATGTTTTTTGTTTGCATTTTGTTTAGGAGAGTTGGCTTTCCTTTTGTTCTTTTTCTTTGTCAATTTGACTGGTGTTTGTGTGCTTGTGCCAGTCTCCATGTCACTACTGGTTGGTATTTGTTCTTGTGGTATGGTGATTGCTTGTACTTCCGGTTCTTTGTCTCCTTGTGTGTTTGTTGTTTCCTGTTGTTCTGGTTCTTTGTCTTTTGGGAGTGTTGTGGGAGATTCGTTGTGGCTTGTGATAGCTGTAACTTGTGTACAAGCTGCATTTACTTTGTCTTGTGTTTCTTCATTTAGATCTAAATCAAGATCTAATTCTAATTCTTCAAGGTCTTTCTGCTTTTTGTTTTTATAAGCGCAAACGCCATCCATTGTGGCCTACTTTCCTACAACCGCCACATGGACAATTCATGTGGTAGTTGTAAAACCACGTTTTATTGGGAGACCACAAATTTTGCAAAATTCTGGGATTTTGGGTGCATCTTGTATGTCTATTTTGACAATTATTTTTCTTGTGTAAAGCCCTGACATCGTTTTATAGGTGTCATATCGTGCGTTACGTACTTTGACGCCTGTGCGCCTTTCAAAACCTTCTTGGAAAATGTTTAAATGTATTTCCTTGGGGAACCTGGACACCATGTCCGTAAGTTTTTCTCAGTTAATTTGGTGATGGGGGAGGTGCTACCTTGACCGCCCTCTCACATAGGACAATATTACCCTGTGCGAGTAAAAACTCCTTTTTTGGGCGGGGGTATATAATGAATATTACTCTCCCTGGGTTGGAGAGAGTATCCATATTCTGGGCATTAATGCCCCTAGCAGCCAGTGCTGCTATTATTTCCATCGTACTGGGTCTGTCTTGTGCGGGGATTTCGGAAAAGTATATGGCCTGTGAGCATGGGTCACTTTAGGCCTTGAACAAACGTCCCTGCTCTATTTATTCCTCTCCAGTTTTGAAGTATTGTTTTAAAAAGGCTTCACCATTAATGTTGAACGAAGCGTTGGTTGCCATTTTTCTACTCCGGTTTATAGCTCTTATAAGGGCTTTTATAATATAAAAAAATTGGGCTAAATTATGGTTGCAGTTGATTAGATTTGTATGTTTCGTCAGGTGTGAAATACTAATTGATTTTTGCGTGATTGCGAGTAGAGAAGAGAAACACCCCTCCTTGGGTGCATAGTAATCTTGCGATCTTCAAATCTTCAAAAATTGCTCCCTGCAGCCTGCTTGGGTGGCATTTTCTACTGTATGCGCAAAAATGAATCAAGTCCTTGAAGCTTTGTTGACACCTCTTACCCTCGTCCCAACACATAGCTGGTTAAGACTTAGAAGTGACACTCTGGTTTCCAAAAAATTGTTGTGTGTTGTGGGTTTCCATGTCCACCCACCAATGTGTTATAAGTGTTTGTGTCTCCAAAAATATAAAGATAAAAATAAATTTAGCAGTGTTCCTTTTTGTTTTGTTCGTCAATCGGTTTTGAGTTGGTTTATCCCATAAAGGTTTGGAAAGAGGTACTTTCTTCACTTTGTCTGGGCTGGAAGTGGGACAGAGTTCCATCTTCCGCACATTGAACTTTAGGAGAGTACTACCTCCCTCATAGGTTACTTGAACCCTGAGGTTGCATTATAGCGACTCTGCCAGAGTCCGATTGTCCAGTGCGTGTTGTTGATGGTGTACATGTTGTATTATGTCCCCGTTTCTTGTATGGATGGCACTATATAGATCAAACTGTTTAGTTTCCTCATCTAAACTTTATCATTTTGGAATAGGTTGTTCCTTTAATCCGAAATTATTAAATGAATAATGTGTCTAATATGCATTGTTTTTTTCTGTTTGTGCGTGCGTGTTGCTTATTTGTTTTGTTTGTTGTTTTTGTATTCACTTTATGCCATAGCATAACATTATGTTTTAAGTGGTTTTGTGTTGTTTATTTATTTAGTTTTATTTTTTGTGCCGTAGCACTTCAAAATCAATTCGTGGTATATGGTTGTACATAAAATGACAATAGATTATAGGAGACAGTTATCCCTAAAAGTAAAACCACATTATCTGAGTTGTTATATCACTTTTAAAAGTTATAGCGATCTACTATTAATTCATTATACATTGTCAGTTCATAGCTTTACGTCGTATGTTAAAATGACTAAGTTATTATACCAGAAAAATTGGTAGATGTTCCATCGGTAGATTGAAAATTATACCGAGCTATAATAAATTAAAAGGGAGAATTATTCCCTTAAGCAAATCAAACGTAAATCCAAGTTATCTGAGTTATTAAATCAAAAATCGGATCTGGAAATAATTGGTAAGTATTGCTTTGGCCAATTGAAAGTTATAACCAAATTACTAATTCATGCTAATTCGTTTTCTTGTATATTTGGCTCCACCCCTTTTAACCACCATTGTTTTCCTGGTTCTCTCCGAGTCTTCTGGTTGTGGCTCCGTTACAGAGTCTGTGCTATGCGGGGTATACTCCCTAAGGAGTACTAAGTAATTTTAAATTCCAAAGTCATGAAACTAGTTCCATTTCTTTAGAACCTCCATTATACTTCACAAGAAGTATTTAACAATATTTTTAGTAAAATCCATTATCCTGAATCCAAGTCCTTGTTCTTTCATGTACATTCCATTATGATTTGTTTGTTTTGTTGTTTGCAAGTTACACTCCATTATTCTGAATCAAAGTCCTTGTACGTTTCCGTGTTTATCCCGGTTTTTTTTTTTTTTTTTTTTTTTTTTTTTTTGATTTTCCGTTTTCCGATATCCTGAATCGGAGTAATTGTTCGTTCCATGTCTTTTCCCGTATGATGTGTTGTTTTGTTGTTTTTTGGGGCTGTTCTTCGTTATTAGTTAGAAAAACTTCGTTAGAAGTACTAGTGATCACTATCGTTTGTCTTGCCATGCCGGTCCTGGTTTAGCCGGAGAAACTCTTTCGCGCGCTTTTTTCTTCAATCCCGGCGCAAGTCCTTGAAGCAGACTGCCCGCTGACAAAACTTATCCGTATTGTGAAGAAATGTATGTACAGTGAGGTATTTATACACAGACATATTCTGTGCATTGTAAACATCCGGTTCGTCCCATTGAGAGCACTTCGCACGTACGGCATGGGATGAACCGAACTCAATATTTCGAAAAACGACACAAAATACATAAATCACCCTAAGGTATCGTTGTACACAAAAAAAGAAACCCGACTACATGTATTCAATAAATAAAAGAATTTAATTCCGTTAGATAAGCTACACTGATTCTGATTGGTAGTTATTTAATCTCGACCAGAACAAGCAGCAACCACCAATAAGATTTGAACGTAACATATTTCACCGAATGACACACCGGTAGTGTAACTTTCAAATCGACCACAATTAAATTCAATGTAGGAACTTAGCGTAAAATTGGTTATTATATGATGAGTAAAGTACTTCATTATATTCACTATGCACGTGGAACATGTTTGGAATGTATTATTTATGCTGAACATGCTGCTGAGTTAAGATAATTAGTATGGAATTGGGCGATGGGGGCAGATTACGAACCGTACCACTTTGAATTTGCATACGGCGAGCAAGTATTCTCAATGGTCTTTTTCGTTTTTACTAACACAAATTAGCGGCTAGAACTGCAGATGCTGTTTCAGATGAATTCTATATTTAAAAAATATGAAAGGAACTAATAATAATCATTCATAACTGCTGAAGACTAAAATAACTTATATAAGTTAAGTATTGCTTTGCATCGATTCTCTTCTTGTGTTTCGTTCCAGCAAAAGTACAGATGCATCGATATACCGATGAATCGTTTCACCCCTAATGATGAGTCCTGGTATTGTGATACAGGAACATAGGAACACAAGTTACCATATGAGGCTTGGACATCATTGTTACGTTGGGCGCACAACTCACAATTTAATAATTTATAACTATTGCGTTGAGAAGAAACCTTGGACATCATTGTTACGTTGGGCGCACAACTCACAATTTAACAATTTATAACTATTGCGTTGAGAAGAAACCTTGTGTGCTTTGTAATATTTATCAGATAAATTCTTATGTCTCTAAAAAAAGCCTTTACTCGTTACAAAACGTAGCCACGCCTGCTATATCTTTAGCAATGGCAATGTTCGCATGTGCGATATAATCAGGAATAATGTAAGTCAATAGATACGACTACTTTGTATAAATTTATTCATTATGGAGTAGGTGTTGGGCGCGGCTTAGAGAGTTATATTTGGTACGACACCATTGTGTCTTATATATATAAGACACGAAACGTTCTGGTTAAACATTAAAATTATGTCAAAAACGACTTCACGGAATTGCACGACAAACAATTTCATACATGAATGTATCTACAACAAGTGTGTGTGTGTGTGTGTGTGTGTGTGTGTGTGTGTGTGTGTGTGTGATTAGGATTTTTAACGTAGCTTTAACACTTTTTCAGTCATATCGCTACGATGTCTGCAGTGTTGCAGTTTATATTGATGTCTAGCACTGGGGCATCATGCTGCAGACACATAGCGTGATGTCCCACCCAGTCACATTATCCTGACACCAGGCCGACCAGTCCTAATACAAACCTGTTAATGCTGATCGCTAAGCGAGGCAGCTTTTAGTACCATTTTTGTAAGTCTTTGGTATGACTCGGCCAAAGTTCGAACCCACGACCTCCCGCTTCCGAGGCGGACGCTCTAACCACCAGGCCACCAGAGCGGTCTTCTATAACAAGAATAATCACACAGGTTTATAACATAAAACCAGATTGCTTTTCATCGGTTACTAAATACCATATTCATAAATCAACCCATTTATCAATGTACATAATAACTCGATTGTCACCTGTAACAAATTATGTTATATCTGATAACACTGTGTTATGTGAAATTTATCTGACCTAATGAAAATGTAGGAAATATTCCTAATCATCTAATAAGCAACTCAAACATAGATGATAGAAAGAAAAGAAGAACATACATAGCGCATACCTCTACAGCTGAAAGATTGGTGTTGTAAAGGAGATGGACAACAATGCAATGTGACTATACTGTAAAATTTGAACTGGTAATTGGCGGGCACAACTGACGGAAATCATGAGTTAAGTGGGCTGCAACTTGTGGCATTTTGTAAGTCTGTCTACTTGGTGAGTAAAACCAAATATGTAAAACTCGTTTGACAGAAAGATAACGTACACCATGGGGAATGCAACAAACCCCATTCTATAGTTAGAGGAAAATAAAGTACACTTGCAACTTTTTGCCCACGATTCCATGACACAGACCGGTTTTGGGTACATCCTTGTTGAGTCCTCAAGAATAACATTTATCTTGGAAAGAAGATTACATTAAGGAAGCAAATTTCTTCGTGACGTATTAGCTGATTCTTTTTCAAAGACATCTATTTTAATCTGCATGCTTGATAGGTTTATAAACACAATTTTAAATAAAGCGTTAAAATTTCATTGCATTAACTATTCCTCACGTTAAATCATAAGTGATTAAGAAATCAAACACCAATAGCAGAGCGGTGACAAGTCTTCGAAAAAATATTTACAGTTTTCCCACATACATCACACGGCGTGATTAATGTACAGGTCATGTTCGCAAAGTTGAAATTATTTTTTCAGCTGAAATTTGGCTTTAAGTACTTTCCGTTATTATCAGGCAAAAAGGGGCTTTCATGATTAAAAAAAGATAGCTGAATAAAGAAATCAGTTTGCAAATAAGATATCTTAATCACAACAATCAGTCAATTCCAGTAGTATATATTTAGCCACTTCTGGATCGTAGTGAAATGAAATACGACTTCATATCAGTCAGTAATTATATGAATACGTTGTGAAATTCAAATCTGAGCAATCCCCCCCCCCCCAAAAAAAAAAAAAAAAAAAAACCGGCCCTAAAATTACCAGACCTCTCAGAGTATGTGGTAATATTCACAAATAACACCCCAAAAATGTTTTTAACCATCATAAATAATTACGTAAAGCTGCATTGTATTAAATTCAATATTGTTTTCAAAGAACTTAACATTGAACGTGGAAAAACGGTGACCAAAGCTATATGTTATAATAAATTACATTCCAGACAATACAATTGTTAATTTGTTGATATCAGCATTATAAGACATTCCATTGTTTACAAAAGATGTAGATTCACTGATAACATTAATGACAATAACACTGATGTAAGCATAACCAACCACAGTATCAAGGTGATTTAATCGGTACAGTATCAAAAAGTAAAAAATTAAGCGGTTGATGCAGGTAAATATGCACATTTGATTAGACTACATTGCAGCTGATGCAGGTAAATATACATATTTTATTAGAATATACTGCAGCTGATGCAGGTAAATACACTATTTATTAGATTACACTGCAGCTGATGCAGGTAAACATACACATTTTATTAGACTACATTGCAGCTGATACAGGTAAATACACTATTTATTAGATTACACTGCAGCTGATGCAGGTAAATATACACATTTTATTAGACTACATTGCAGCTCATGCAGGTAAATATACTATTTATTAGATTACACTGCAGCTGATGCAGGCAAATACACACATTTTATTAGATTACACTGCAGTTGATCTAGGTAAATACACTATTTATTAGATTACACTGCACTTGATATAGGTAAATATACACATTTTGTTAGACTACATTGCAGCTGATACAGGTAAATACACACATCTTATTAGATTACATTGCAGGTGAGACAATTTGTCACGCTGTTGAGAACATTTACTGCCACATATTTATCCATGCCGTCTGATAGAATTCATAATTCAATGTACTTTGGATAATGTCAATACGTGTTATATAATATTACGACTTTAGACCGATTCTGAAACAAAGGAACTACCTGTCGGTGACGTAGCCATTGCTTCAAGGTCACGTTCGCGGTTAATTCAAAGAGAACCTTGCCACAGTGGTAAGAAAGTCTGTTTGTTTTGCAATCAGTCAGTGATGAAACCGGTCGACTTAGGCTTAGAGACCGGAAACCCGACATTATAACATGCCAGCGCTACTACCCTAGGCAGTTTTCAAAGAGACCACAGGTATCCAATCAGAACTAAGATAGTCAAAGTTTGGGTGGGTTTCTCACACAGCAAGACATTATCCTGTTATTTTCATTTTGAAAGAATCAGTATAGGTTTTGACGTGACTAGAGAAACATCACCGTACTCTGAGAGCAAATTGTGCGCTCGTATAAACAAGAGTTTTCACAAGTACATCAAGAGACGACGTACATGAGTAGCCTTAGCATAGGGGTACTCCTTCTTGAGAAGTACAGTCTGTTGTTTTATCGTCTGAAAATGGCAAGGACAAAGCAAACAGTTTAGAAGCACTGGATTCCCCCACAGGACTATCTATACTGTCCATTACGGACTCCAAATCTTATCAAGGGAAAGAATCAACTTTATAATTAATTAATGACAAATCTACAAATACAAATATAAAGGAAATTTAACATGGAAAATCAACAAAGCGAAACCAGAGCACGTGCAACACGAGGCAATATGGCGACTAGAAGAGAAGTCAATTACCTTGAGAAATTCTTCAAGCTGAAAAGGGTAGAGACGCATGAAAGAAGCTACCTACAATCTACATATAGAGAGGGAACACAAGAACTAGATATGAGGCACATACAAAGGGAAAATATACCTAATCTTACTACGGTAATGATAGCCATGAAAATAGCCAACCCAGAATGTATGAACAGAGTATACTCCATAAACCCTAATGGATACAAAGGCTACATAGTACGACCGAAAGGGAAGGCACCGATTTTACCATATGGAGAGATGTGTATTGGGAAAGAAAAGGTGACAGTAAAAGAACCAGCACTCCTGCTAAGAGAAATAAAAAAACGAACAGGAGAATTACATGTAACAGACATCCCGCTTGAAATTCCGCTAGAAGAAATAGTAAAGCGTTTCGAGGAAAAATTTCATATCCCAGTTAGCTCAGCACGGAATAGAACTATAGAAACAACATCAATATTAGACGGTACACGGATATTACAAATAGAAAAAAGTAATATGAAGAAGGTCAAGAGAGCCTTTTACATATTCGGGTTCCTAGCCAAGTCTTGGTACAAAGGATGCATATATGACCGTACATGCAATAGATGTAAGAAAACAGGTCACACACCATTCAAATGTCCCCAGAATCCAGAAAGGATAGTACCAACAACGACAACAACAACAACAACAAACATATCCAGCAGACAAATGGGAAATACGCAGCAACAACAACAACCAATATCACCAGATGGGCAACAACAACAACAACAGCTACAAGTACAGGGACAACAAATACAAGAACAGGAAATACCAAAACAAGCAGCAAAAAAGCAAAGGATAGAACAAATACAACCACAACAACAGCATGGAAGAGAAAATTCACTACAGAAAGAAACTACAAACAAAGAACAAGGGAAAGAAATTCAACAACAACAACAACAGATCCGAGCCCAGTTTCCAATAGGAAATAAACAGCAACAACAACAATAACAAATACAGATACAAGCAGGAAATAAAGATCCAAGGCAACAACAACAGGTGATTGAAACCAGACAAGAGCAGCAAGAAACTACCAATACAAATCAAGAAAATTCAACAACAACAATACCAACAGCCCAAATTTCAGTAGAAAATGGATATAAACAACAACAACAACAAATACAGACACAAGCAGGAAGTAAAGATAAAAGTCAACAACAAAAAACCACGTCAAGCCAACAAGATATTGAAACCGGACAACGACAACAACAAAAGACAATAAAACCACAGCAACAACCAGAAAACAACCCACAACAACAACAAACTAAACGAAACCTACAAGGAAAAGAAGTGATACCAACACAACCACAACAGCTTCATGGTATAGAAATTGCAAAACAAATGCATGACATAAGAAGTGATTCATTACAGGAGATTACAATATTCAAATTACAACAGATCCAAAAAACTCAAGTGCCCAAACTATCAGAAATAACAAAATGCAACAATCCAGCGCAGCAAGGAAACATAAATCAGTGCGAAAATCCAGAATCACTGCAAACAGAGAACAGAAATACAAAACAAAGGCAGGAAGAAGCAACAAAGGAAACAAGCCCAGAAGTACGGAAAGCACTCAGAGAAATGACGAAAAACAAAAGAAAAGTACAAAGAAGACAAAAACAAGAGGAGGAGGAAAAAAGAATGGAAATTGAAACCTGGTTTGACAAAGATGAATATATTACAAAATATGAATACATAAAGTCCTTAAAAAAAAATAATCATAAAACAATAACATAATAGCAATAATAGCAAAACATACACAAATAGCAACTCATAACATGCAGGGCAGGAGGGCCTCTCCCAAATGGTCTGAGAAGATCAAAAAGGAAGAGAGAACCCTCCATAAAAAAAAAAAGTATAAACAAGTGGGGAAAAAGATTTCTAGGAAATTCGGACAAGATTTGGAACAAAGGCTGCGGAGGAAGCTTGTTTTGTTGGATCGGGTGCCACCCGAAGATTAGAGAGAGGAGAATACGTGGAGAGCACATGAAAATAGACAGCTGTGCGAAGGAGCATGGCCGGGAGAATAGGCAGTTGTGTGAAGGCGCTGAGCCGCAGAAAGGAAACAAGAGTTCCGTAAGTACCAAATCGGGATACAAGGCGGAAAATGCAGATGAGTAACACAGAAGGGATACGGGAAGGAAACACTTTCACCTTTAAATTCGCGTGATGAAATAACTTGCAATTTGAATAGGTTTTTGTATTGATTTAAAGAAATTGCGTTGAAAATTGTCCTCTAATATGAACACAATAGTTCTTATTAAGAACCACCACAATAAAGTTTGATCAGCAAATCAGTTTCTGGCAATCAAGCTGCTTCAGTTATTTGGAACGCCTCTTACAAGACTATATACAAGGACACCAGGCTTTTCAGTTACATAAATATGTTTTAGATCAAGGCTCGTTATTATGGCTTACGTCACAGTCGACAGCATACAGTTTCGAATTGTTCCGTATGAAGTCATTTCAACAAATTTACTTATGTAGCATTCTATGGCTTTTTCATCCGGTAAAAAAGAATAAAAAAACTGGAAGGACTGGAGAAAACTAGGGTCGTAGGCACCGCAGATCGAAGGTTGTGGCTCTAGGTCCAACATATTATATTTCTCATTTTAGTGTATCGATTATTCAGTATCAATCACATAAGAAATTAAAACTTACAAAAAGCAAAGACTGGCATCGTCACCTATATTTTCTTCATCCATTTTTATGAAAATACAGTGATATTTTTTCCACCCCTTAAATTGCTGTTCGTTGTTTGTGAATTTATTCTAATCGGGCCGAGATTCAACCACTTAGGTAAATGGTGTTTGTCCCAATCTGGCCCAGATTCGACATGTTGTAGCCTATAGGTAAATGGTGTTTGTCCCAATCTGGCCCAGATTCGACATGTTGTAGCCTATAGGTAAATGGTGTTTGTCCCAATCTGGCCCAGATTCGACATGTTGTAGCCTATAGTCAACAACATTTACGATCATCTACTTCCTTGTACAGTCTGAGAATTCCACTGAACAGTCACTGGTATCAAACTTTATTTCATTTCCAGGATCATTTCGAATGCGTCGCTAAATGTAGATTTCATCCTTGCATTATCCGTAGTTTAGAAAAACAAAATCACAAAGGCATCTTATCAAATAATATGTAAGTTATTAAAATGTGCATGTATGTACCGCTTCTATGTGTCCTGTTCGTATGTATGGACAATAACGTTACACGTATGAAACGTTAAATTTTCTTCAACTCATCAACTTGGTTATACTGTTATTTGAAATTTAAGAGCAGCAAGCAAAGGACATCGATTCCGAAAATGTAAATTGATTTCAATTTACAGTAATAGTTTTGTGACGAGTAACAATACAGCACAATTACTTTTTATTTTTTTTATTATTGTTTTCTATATCTGAGAGAGTTATATATGTTACAGACAACTGAAACATGTACGAGAATATACTCATGGTATAATTAATAAATATATGTATGTTTAATTATCTTTGAATTCAGCCATAAACACTGAAATGCCGATTATCAATTTATTGTGTGTTATACTCGTATCTATTTTGAAACATGTGAATCACGGAATGGTAACCATTTGAAACAAAATGAATTCAACAATCATTACTGGCATTTGACAGATTTAATTGTGTAAAAGTCAACATTCAACGGAAATGTGTCTAATCTCTTTTGGCAAACGTAACTTATGTCAACACTTCTGGTGGAGAAAATATATTCGTCGCCAACGACACCAGATTTGAATCCGGCACCATCATGTATCTATATTCGGGAGCAGATAATGAACAAATCCATTTCAAATCAGTTATTCGCATTCTAAACACTGTCGATCCTAGTAATTATTGTTGATAACCTGTACGGGTGAATCAGATAAACTCACCTGAAAGCATCAACTATGATAGATATGTCCTAATTAATGCAAAAACAAGTGCTTTGCTTCAGCTGTGCAGAAAATAGTATGAGACGTTTTAGGCCCTCGGTTTTCATTTATTTTAAAACAACACATATACCTCATTTAATTGATAGAAACTAATTACTAATTTATTAGTAGTTGCAAATATGTCCACAATAATAGTTTTTATACTTCAACAGCAAAGAAAAGGACAAAATGAACATTTGGTCAATTTGGTGAAATGTCAGAATAATGAATTAATTGCGATGTGACAAAGAAGAACATCATTCTTTGTATATCAATAATGGACGCACATACTAAAAAATTAATGTATCCTTCATGAAACAAAAACCTGGAAATAAATAAATTGGCTCAAAATGTATTCATTAAGAAATACTCATAGATAATCGTTTTATTAAAAAAAAAAATCTTACTCTTGGATTATCAGGACATTGGTATGAATAGGGTAGATTACTGGATATCGTGATGGATTTTTATGTGAGAGTACATATTTCGAGTCCCAGGCCAAGCCGTGTCGGCTGCCGTGCTGTGTCCTTATTCAAGACACAGCACTCTCGTTGTTTGACAAAAGTAATGCAAGACTCTTTGGATAATTGCAGTGATTGTGCTCATTACAATGGCTGACCTTTATTTAAAATTGTCACTATGGTACGAATGAACGGCAATCGCAGACTGCATAACGCACTTTTTAATTCATCGCAATAATTTGTAGACCATTGAAGCAGGGCATAATTGGTTTTTTTTAATCAAAAACCTAATAACGCTGGATTTTTTTTATTTTTTATTTTTTTTTAATTTTTTTTTAATTGTTTTTATTTATTTTATTTTTTTGTTTGTTGAGGAAATGTTGTTGATGCATACAATAAATAATATAGACAGAATTGATTCACAAATTGGCAAAAAAATTGTGCAATATCCATTATCGCCAGTAAGCTTTCAAGGAAACATTCTGTTTTCTTGTTTTGTGAAATACGTTTCTGTTTAATATCACATGCCATTGTACAGTACGCCTACGCGATGAACCCGACTGTTTTCTCCAGACGTAATTCTGTATACTGTACTGTGTGACAGCGGTTTGCACATTTCCTAACACCTACGATAATATTTGTTGGGATTGTTTCCTGGAGCGAGTATAGCATTAGTTTGTTTTCGTGTTGAAATTGACTTCTTAATTACAGTACATTCTGCACGCTGTCGCTCTGGACAATGTTGCAAGCTGATGCGAAATCAAGCATGGTTAGTCAATGGATCCGCGTGCTGGTCCTACTAGTACTAATATTAGTACCCTTACTCGTACCTCGTGGACAGGGTACTAACATGAGCATATACGTGTTAATGGAGCAAGCCGGGTGTGATTCACACCCGGCGCTCTTTTAGCCTAATAATAACACTTTAAACACATTCCTTGCATAAACTCCAATCAATTGAGTAGTCCTCTTATTTAATACCGGAAGTATCGAAAATCATTGTACAAATAGTTCTAAAATCTCGTTTACTTTTCTGGGCCGATATTTTCGTTTAGATCGTCCGCCATATTATTTCAAATAATGATTACTTCCGTTCTCAGCCTCGTTTGTTTGTGTGCCATATAAGGACATTGTCGCCTTATTTGGAAACGTAAACAAATCGTAGTAAAAATTTGGCGCCGTTTGGGTCAGAAATTCTGCGCATTAAAAGTAAATACGGTTTATCAGCAACTTTGAAATTCCACCAAGAAGCGATTATTCGCCACTTGATTTATAATAATATAGCGTAGAATATCCAAGTATGGTCTGGCAAGCCTTACGTAGAAAAGGGGTCACGGCGAGAGTCTCGCGTTATCTGTCATGGCGGACAGGATGAGGTTAGAGTAACCATGCCAATTTATTTTATCGTGTAAGGGCTTAATAAATTCAAAATAAGCCAAACTTCTTTCACAACATGATTATACTTCTGTAGCTGATTTTTACACTGTTTGTTTTTCTGACTTTAGTGATGATTTTTTTTTTGCTCCATTACATGATATGGGATCAGTTCGTAGCCTCAACCACAACAAATCAAGTTGAGGCTACGACATCGTAGCTATGGTCCTACCAGCTTAATTCGTTGAATGAACGTTAACGTTGGTGATCATATCAAATTGTTGGTGTTGCTGTTGTAGGGTTTAACGCTATTTTTCAGCACAATATAGGCTATACATGGCCAGTATAACTGTTGGAGGAAGAACCCTGGAAAACTCCGGGAAGAACCACTGACCCACGAGAAGCTACTGGCAGGCTTTCTCACATACCCACGTTAGCCGAGCCTGAGACTAGAACCCACGCAGACAGAGGTGAGATGGCAATGATCCGTAATGGGGAGCGCTTTAGACCACTCGGCCACTCGGGGCCCCCATATCAAATTGAGCATAATGTATTTTGTGACTGAACATTTCTCACAGGTTCATTGTGAGGAAGGCGGCAATCGACTGCGTGCAAAGAACATTACTGCGCGCGATTGTGTGTGTATTTTTAACGTAGCTTTTAGTTATAAAGCTACGATGTCTGCAGTGTGGTAGCTTATAGTGATGTCTAGCACTGGGGCATCATGCTGAAGATATGCAACATGATGTCCCGCCCAGGCATATTATCCTGACATCAGGCCGACCAATCCTAACACTAACCTCTTGATGCTGAGTGCCAAGTGATGCAGCTGCTATTACCAGCTGCTATTACCATTGTTATGAGTCTTTGGTATGACTCGACCGTGGTTCAAACCCGCGACCTCCCGCATCCGAGGCTGACGCTCTTACCACTTAGGCCACCGGAGCGGTCCAGAACATGAATGCAAGTAACTATTGTCCAACAAAATTTCGGCCTCTCTCTTCAAATTCGTACTTTGTATGGTTTGCTTTTTGTGGAGGATACAAACGTCTTGATCATTCTTTCTGACATGTTTGAAATCAAAGTATACATTAAAACAAGGAAAATATATTGAACTTTGCCATGACTTCATTTGTGTTCCGATCTTTGTACGATGCAACGTCTGCTAAATGTTACTGGAGTTATCTCTAGGAAGCAAAACCCAGCAGTCTTATGGTAAAGAGGTTCGTATATTATGTCACGAAGATGAAACTTTTAATCATATAAAGAATCTTTGACAATTTAAATGAAGACCTATTACGAAAAATAATGACAAGTGTCTGTTCCTGACCGTGTGAGTGTTGTTTTTTGTGATCGTAATTTTATCCGACAATGACTTTATACTTCATTAGTATTCAAGCAAGCAGGACCATTAAAGTCACATGGTACAATGTCACATTCAGTGTAATGCAAAATCTGTCAGTGATGAAAAACATCTGACTCAAAGATAAAACAATTTCCTAAAAGGAAGGCTGCCAAACCGACAGCCTACCTGAAAAAACGTATTCCTGTATAGTGATATCTGGTTGCCCGACTAAAATCTTTTTAAAGTAATTCAAAACACTTATTAAGTCATTCCAAGTTTATCATTTTTTGTTGTCGCGAAATATGTGAAACAATATCTACTATTCATCTGACAGTTCATGCAGAGCCTATTTTGTTGCTCTTGCATTACGGCGAACATTTTATGTTCAAGAAATGCCAGAGTGAATGCTGGTTTTCTGGCTGACCTTTGACTTTGAGTCATTTTTTGCCCAGCTTTAATTTTAAATTGCCCTGGACTGCCGGGTAATGGACTTTTCTACCCTTGAATGATCTTGTAGATGACCATCAATTATGACCATAAAATAGTGAAATTCCTAAAAGTCAATCCGTTCAATTCCTGTAATGTTCGATGTCTTCAGACAATTCAGAAGTATAGGCAAATGATGTCAATTTAGCAAGGATGTAAACGGAAGTACACAGTGAAAGCAAAATCATAAGACAAAGAACTAGGAGTGAGTATCCTTAATAAATTTCCTTCATAACGAATATTTGGCAAATTAATTCAAAGACTGGTTGTATAACAAAAGTGTGTATCATCAATATCGTCTATAACAATTCACTAAACTGCAGAGCATCTTTTTCTGGACACGATCGGTTCGTGCGCCGTGGACTATATTGGTTTAGTGGCATATATCTCCATACAGACGTGCTTGCAATTGGAGCCAGACTTTTTTATCTGCTGCTTTGCAGTGGTTTAGACTTTAACTCATATGACATTTCTTGAGGCAGCAGTGTCGATAATATTTATAGCAACTGTGCTTCATCGGACGGACACATAAGTAAATTGTCCACTGTGTTAATACGAACACCCTCACTGTTGGATGTATGGTCTATCATTATTGTGTCGAAAGCTGATGCAAAATCAAGTACACATATCTCGAGGGAGGTGCATCCTGGAATTGCTAGCCAAAAGAGTCCAATTAACATTTGTTTTCCGTTTCTCCCACTTAGGAACTATAACGTAATGCGTATTTTGTAACCAAAATCGCTGACAGGCATTCTTTCTTGTTCAGTTTGCAGTAATAAAATTACTGATAAAAATCATTTGCAAGTGAGTTGTATTGGAACATATATGTTTTAGGGCGAAGGATTGTAAGTGTTAATGCTCGTAAAGAGATAATTTGTATTATTTTTCTTGTTAATGTGTTATGGGATACTCACAATGGAGAAGCGAACACTTCGCAACCTGTTAAATATCGTGTACGTTTGCAAATATCTCTCACTTGTTTTTACCACGGTTAGTTCCTGGAATGCTTGGAGGCAAAATCAAAATACCGACATTGTGCATATGCCTCTATAAATTTTGGGGCTAAATGAAAATGCCGACATCGTAAAATATTTAACTTTTTAGCACCTTCTTCGTGTGTCTATCAGATATAGATGTTTAAGAGACATAATCACGTTTTGTTTTATCGACCATTATTCAGAACTGCGCAAAAAGCGGTTAACAGATTGTTAATAGCTGACAGTTCTGTTCACAAATCCATATGAAAATTATTCTAAAGGTTATACACAGAATCTAAGAACTAGAAACTTAATTAACATTTGACCGGAGGACAACCTGGTAAATCACATTTTCGACACGCAAGCTATGCAAAGTGTTGTGCTATTCATTTCATGATTGTTGCCTAATTTTTATTAAAATTGGTGAATTCATGAATATTTGCAATATACAGGCATCGATGTCACGAAATATCAGAATAATCTGGCAAAAGGAGTATTTTAAATTCAGATATTTATCTCATAAACGATTTTTATCAAATGCGTTCGCTAACTGTATCTATGACGCTTCAGTTCGATTTTCAGTCTCCGCGACTTTACATCTTTCCGTCAATAACACCAAAAGTCCCATGGTTCCATGACTGTGTATCACACCTAAGTGCATCCTGAAATAAAAACACCCAAGTGCATCCTTAAACCATAACACCCAAATGCATACCTAAATCATAACACCCAAATGCATTCTTAAATCATAACACCCAAATGCATCCCTAAATCATAACACTCAAATGCATTCTTAAATCATAACACCCATATTGATACATTTCTGGTTAACCTGGAACACACTATATCGACTGATATAGATAGAACACAAGATATCGACTGCTATAGATAAAGCTGAACGTCATTATATAATTCGTCACTAATAAACAGTAAATTAAAGGAATAATTTGCTACTGTTTGATTTTCGAGCTTTCTACTTGTGTGGCCATTTTATTTTCATCACATCACAATATGGCGTTGGCGTTCACATAACTTCGTGTAGCGGAGTGCATCGCAGAGAGTATACGAAGCAGGGAACCAGACTAGTAGAAACTTTATACATAATGCAAAAAAAAAAAAAAAACAATAAAAAAGCGTACAGAAATGGAATGTGACATAATACACATTCTATTTTATAGAACTCGTATTTAATTGGCGATGAGATGAATTTATCCGTGGTTATACAGGTGTGCATGAATAGACAGACCCTCGAGCTGACAAGGACAGGAAAACTTGTTAAATACGTACCACACAAAAACATTTTGGTCGAAAAGAGGATACACTTGATAATGGATATGTGTGCATGCAAAATGATGACAAAGACGCTGTTTGGATAAAGGCATATCATAACACTAATGTGTACACACCAGCAAGATACTTACGCTCCTCTTCTGACAATCGTATACTCATTATTCCCACTATGAAAACAAAGTCATATGGACAGCGTTCTTTTGCATACCAGGGCCCAGCAACGTGGAATGAATTGCCCACTGAACTCAGACACAAAGACACAGTGATCCCATTCAAGAGTGCTCTCAAAACTCACTTATTTCGACTGCAAGAACAAACTTAAAGACCTAATAATGTTTCCTACCTTAAATATTCTCAGCATGTTTTTTATGTTTTCTAATTTCATGGTGTTTGTTTTTGTAATTATATAATTATATTTTTTTATCTTATATGTGTTGTCTAATGTTGTAAAGCGCTTAGAGCTTCTAAAGATTAGGCGCTATACAAAGTCCTCATTATTATTATTATTATTATATCATGTGAACCATTCAATGGGTCACCGTAAGAAACAAAATTTGGTCCTTTGAGCAGTTGAAATTTCAGTTTCAGATGTCGAGAATCCAAATTGTTGGTGTTGAAAGTTAAATATCATATCTCAAGTTTTACAGTCTGTTGAATAAAAAAGCGCTGGATGAATGTTCCATTTTCTCTCTCGAGTTATTTTCCAGTTTATCGGATGAATTACAAAGCTGTGGTTGAATGTTCCATTTTCTCTGTCAGGTTATTTTATATTTTATCAGTTGAATTACATAAGCGGTGCTTAACAAATTAATTTGATATATCGGGTATTCCAGGTGCACACGTTGAATCAAACTGTTTGCGTTGAAAGTTCCTTTTCATATATCGAGTTCTGACATTTTAACTTTTTAAATACACAGCTTTATTTGAAATTTCAATGCTGTATGTGGAAAAATCGCAACTTCACATGTTGTATTAAATTGTTTTTGCTGAAAGTTTCACTTTATTTGTCGAGATTGTATACGTTGTCAGTTATACGGTGGTGGTTGATAGTTATATGTTTTGTCGAAGTTTTAGATGTAATCTGTTGAGTTACACAGCGGTATACGGTGTGGTTGATAGTGTATTTTCTGTCGAAGTTTTAGATGTAATCTGTTGAGTTACACAGCGGTATACGGTAGTGGTTGATAGTTATATTTTCTGTCGAAGTTTTAGATGTAATCTGTTGAGTTACACAGCGATAGCTAGAAGTTCCATATCCTGTTTCGAGAACTCCAGTTTCACATATTGAGTTAAATTGCTCTTTGTTATTGTCTATCATACATATAATCTTAAAGGTAAGTAGTTAAGGGGGATCTTATAGGGTCTATGGGATTTATCATTACAGACCCCCTTGGGAACATATAGGGTCTATGTAAATTTAACATGGAGAAAAATCGTGGGAACATATAGGGTCTATGGGAATTAACATGGACAAAAACCCTGGGACAATATAGGGTCTATGGGAATTAACATGGCCAAAAACCCTGGGACAATATAGGGTCTATGAAAATTTAACATGGCCAAAAAACCCTTGGGACTGTATAGGGTCTATGTAAAATTGAAACAGGGAGGGTCTCTATTTTTTTTTTTTAAAAAATATTTAAAAAAATAAAAAATAAAATAAAAAAAGGGGTAGGCAATTCAAAGACTATCTCTTTTCGAGAAATATGGCTGGCCCTGAAAAGGGCCTTTGGTTTATGTTAATATGCCCTTAACATAAAGGGCATTTGCGATAATCTTCTTGTCCTCAAACTTCGTCTTACAGCAGGGCCATACATCAGAGTCCTCTTGAGGCAACCTTGTCTCTCTATATAGACTCTTCTTATCCACAGGCTGCTGCTGGTCCTGTGGACAACGGTCCACTTGGATCGGACATACATGAGCATGTCCGTCCTGAACATCATTGTTGACACAAGGGTTGAAGATTCAACGTCTGTCCACATGTTGAGGCTCCGACAATAGGTGAATCAATGCAGTGAACTGCGCTTATTTATAGGGACAGAAAGGATTGAAACGGATTGAGTTCATTCACCAATCCTAACACGCGTTACAGAATTCAGTCAGCCCGCATCCAATCCGAAGAGAGCAGTCTGTGACGTCACGTAGTCTATATAGATTCGCTAGCGCTTGTGTGCAGTCAATCTATGCGACAGTGATTCAACATGACGGAAACTCAGAAAACGATCCAATGGGGTGCACCAGCAGGGGAGACCGCCCAAGGGAACCCGGACTTACTTTCAGAAGAGGTGAATTGGGATTTTGTCGATTTTCTCTCCTCGCAAGAATTTGTTCCGGAACCTTCGTTACCTTCTTCATTACCGCAAGTGGAGAATTTTAGACAGAGACAGAAAGAAGAATTGGAGAAATTTATGCAACGACAAAAGGAAGCGGAACAGGCTTTTCTCTTACAGCAACAGCAACAAGAAGAAGAGGTAAGAAAAAAACAACAGCAAGAAGAAGTAGCAGCAAAGAAACAAGAGGGTGAAAATCAAACGGTCACGGTACTGTTGGACATTTTAGCGGAGTTAAGAAGTCTGAAACAAATGTATCAGACTTCTTTATCACGACCGAAGAGAATACGACCTTCCCGAGCTAAACACGTCAACCCTGTGACTAAGCCTACCGTACCACCCTTAGTGATTTCAACCCAATCATTATCATCATCATCAACATTACGCAGTCCAGAAGTAGGCCTTGGCCGTGGCAAAGGCATAAGGCAGTTAAAGTTGATTGCTTAAACTCGCCCCTACATCGTAAAGAAAAAAGGCCCTTTTCAGGGCCACCCACATATCTCGAAAAGAAATACAATTTCAATTTGCCAATAACTCAAAAAAAAATAACCCACCCATTTTACCCTATAGTACGTGTCTTTGTATGAGTGCGTGAGTGTAGCTTCTTATTTTAAAATCAAAACTCAAAGTCTCTTACCTTATATCATTCATTTATTATTTTATCCATTTTTTACAATCCAATTCACAACACAACACTTTAATTTAAAGTTCATTGACTTCTTCTTTCCCCTTGTTTAGTCTCTCTGTTTTTTGAATTTCTTCACTGTCACACTCTTTTCCTCTTCTTCCTCCTCACTTTCTTCCCTTCTTCTTTTCTTCTCCTGTTTCTTTTTCTTCACCTGTCTGCTTTCTTCCTCTGAAGAATCCCTCTCTTCTTCTGAAGAATCCCTCTCTTCTTCTGAAGAATCCTTCTTTTCTTCTGACTCCTCTTGTTTCTTTTTTGGGCAATCTGGAGACCAATGTCCTTTTTCTTTACAATAATAACAGGTATCTTGACTTTTGTCTTTTTTAGTCCCCGTTTTTGTTCTTTTTTGACGGTCTGGACACTCTGAAGACCAATGCCCTTTCTTCTGACAGATATAGCAAGTATCTTGACTTTTATCTCGAAAGGAAGGAGAGTAGTCCGTAGGCTGGTCTGAAGAGAATTTTCTAATGACCCCTCGCAAAGCTCTGACGAAACGTTCCATCTGGTTAGTCTCTTCCATCGTTGTGCTCGGCTTGAGAGTGAAATGAATAGTGAAAGGATAAGACACACATCCTTTTATATACGCTGGTCTGCTATGACTATAAAGTAGCTCATGGTATTTGAACTTGAGTCATTTGACTTTTTGCTTTCAAGATGAAACGATCCCATTCATTCGAGAAGAAAGAAGAAGAAGAAAGTAAGAGGCAGAAACGTGATCTATCGCCTCGAACCAGGGCTGAAATATTGGCACAAATTCATGCCAGTGATTTTGAAGAGGACATGAGTGAACCAGAATTTGAAACCTCTAAACCAAGTTTACCACCCTTAGTCAACCCTGAAAAATACTATTCCATTCGAGAGACGGAAAAGCGCTCCTCTAGAAAATTTAGAACCACGGCTTACAAATACACGGTGAAGTTTAAAGATTTCAAGTCCGAAGTACCGTTAGAGAAAGCAGAAGGGTTCATCACCGGAGTGTGGGATTCTCTGCTCACTGCACTTAAGCGACAATGTCAACCCAAAGAAGACGATCGCTTGAGACTTTCCATACAACACGACGGTTTGAAATCCCCTGTTTGGATCGAGTTTAGCACCCCTGCAGAATTGACCGCTTCCAAAGTCATGGACAAGATTCAACACGTGCAACAATCTAATGACCAGTTTGACATCACCGATGGAAAAGCCACATTGGACATGACCCACGTCTCTCCTCCTCAAGGGACCGGACGCAAAAAGATGTTATTGGTGAACGACCTTCGCAGCATTAAGCGTAGCCTTGTCCAAATTCACAATCCTCATGACCAGATGTGTTTAGCCCGTGCCATCGTGGTGGGACGAACCTATGCCAACAAGAACGACACGGTAGAATGGAAAAGAGACTGGGAGAACATTCGACAATCGGACCGAGCCAAACAACGAAGTGAAGCAGAACTCCTGTTACGACAAGCTGGCATGTCCAAAGACACACCCTGTGGCATTCCTGAGATGCAAAAATTGCAAGATGCCCTAGCTCCACGATACACCTTGAAAGTGTACCCTCAAGAAGTGCGCGGGTCTCTGTTGTTTCGAGGGCAAGATTTTAAGGACGGAAAATACATTCACGTTTATCATCACGATGACCATTTCGATACCATTACCAGTATCACCGGATTCCTGGGATACGGTTATTACTGTGAGAAATGTGACCATGGTTATAATAATCGAGAGCAACACAAGCATTGTGGATCGAAATGCTCAGGATGTTTGGCCTCTTCACCCTGTCTGAGCGAAGAACCAGTGCCTTGTTCCACTTGTCTGCGTACGTTTGTCAGCCCTACCTGTTACCAACAACATCTGAAAACGCAAGGTTCACAGAAGAAATGTGCTTGTCAACTCCTGAGATTGTGCCCTACGTGTGAACAAGTCATACGTATCAATAATACCAAGGCACACGTATGTTCAGGAAAGAAAAAATGTCACATTTGTCACCACATCGTGGACTTGGAACACCAATGTTACGTGCAAAAATACCAACCCCCACCAGAGAAAGAGGACGGTCACAAGAAGAAAGGCAATTTCATCTTTTTCGATTTCGAATGCATGCAAGAGACCGGCATTCACATTCCTAATTTCTGCGTGGTTCATCGAGCGTGCGAGAAGTGCATTCAAGAACCTATTTTCAGTCATTGCCCTCACTGCAGCAAGATTCCTGGAGGGCGTGAAAAAATCTTTCGAAGACTAAAGACGCTAGACGATTTTGCCCAATGGGTCTTAGACCCCATCGACAAGACGTGGAGCCAAGAGGACATCGAACTTTACGGAGATTGTCATCGTCATGCCACGGTGATGGCTCACAATTTCTCCGGATACGATGGACAGTTTCTTTTGAGGTACTATGCGGAACAAGGCACCGAGCGTCCTAAAGTCACTTTGAACGGAGCCAAAATCTTTTTCATGCAAGTGGGACAAGTGCAGTTTAAAGATTCTATGAGCTATTTGGCCATGCCTTTGAGTCGAATGCCTAAAACGTTTGGAATGACAGAAATGGCTAAAGGGTACTTTCCACACTTTTTCAATACGGAAGCCAATCAACACGCCGTTCTACCCCATTTGCCCGAGGCTCACTATTACGACCCCGACAACATGCGTACCGAACAACGAGAAGCTTTCTACGCTTGGTACCAGGCTCACGCTTCGGACCCTTTCGACTTTCAGGAAGAAATGTTAAAGTATTGTCGTTCCGACGTGGACATTTTACGGCGATGCTGTGGAAAATTTCGAGAACTGTTCATGGAACACGGAGGGGTCGATCCTTTGAAAGAAGCTTGCACCATTGCCAAAGCGTGTTCCTTAGTGTATCGACAACGATTCATGCCTGAAAACACCGTGGCTGTCATCAGTCCTCAAACGACCCACTATGTCAAGCGTCAATACTCGGTCAAAGCCCTACGTTGGTTACATTACTTGTGCGATAAGGAAGACAAGTGGATTCAGCATGCCCGCAACGGAGGGGGCGAAAAGACCATCGGAACGTATTCGGTCGATGGCTGGGACTTAGAAAACCCCAAGATCGTGTACGAGTTTAACGGTTGCTTATTTCACGGATGTCCCGTCTGTTACCCTGACCGTGGCACTAAAAATCAGTTTTTACAACGAACCATGGAAGACTTGTACCAGGACACTTGTCAGCGACGCCTAAAGTTAGAACAGCAAGGATACCAAGTGGTGTAAATGTGGGAACACGAGTACGATCACCGTATGAAAACCGATCCCGAGTTTAAACGCCTCGTGGAAAGTTACCAGTTCATGGACCCGCTGAACCCGAGGGATAGTTTGTACGGAGGAAGGACCAATGCCACCTGTTTGCTGTACCAAGCCGACGAAGAGAACGGAGAAGAAATCAAATACTTGGACGTGTGTTCGCTGTATCCCTACGTGTGCAAATATTGTCGCTTTCCTGTAGGGCACCCGCAATTGTTCACGGAACACATCGACCTGAAAAACATTCGACAATACGAAGGCTTGATCAAGTGTAAAGTTTTGCCTCCCACGAACCTATACCATCCCGTCTTACCTCACCATTGTCAAGGCAAACTGATGTTTCCCTTGTGCCGTACTTGTGCCGAAACGTGCAACCAAGACCAGCCTTGTCATCACAGCCAGGAAGAACGGGCCTTGACGGGAACCTGGGTCAGCGTAGAATTGTTCAAAGCTCTGGACATGGGATACCAACTGTTAGAAGTGTACGAAATTTGCCACTTTCCCAAGACACAACAATATCGCAAGGGTGACCCCACTCAGAAAGGCATTTTCGCCGACTACGTGGATGCCTTTTTGAAACTGAAGCAAGAAGCCAGCGGCTATCCGTCCTGGTGTCACACTCCCGAAGACCAAATACAATTCAAAGAGAAATACTACGAACAAGAAGGCATCACTTTAGACCACATCGAGAAAAACGAAGGCAGGCGATCGTTTGCCAAAGTGATGTTAAATTGCTTGTGGGGTAAAATGGCACAACGACCGTGTTTACCCAAGACGGAATATTTGACAGAACCTTCCCGCTACTTTCAGATGATTCACGACAAAACCAAATTCATGAAACACGTGGACGTCGTTCGCGAGGATTTGATCTTAGTCAATTACGAAGAAGATCTGGACTTTGTACAAGACGACCCCTTTGGAAATGTCATCATTGCGGCTTACGTGACAGCCCATGCTCGCTTAAAATTGTACGAAGCTTTAGAACTGTTAGAAGAACGCGTCCTGTACTTTGACACGGACAGTTGCATTTACATCCATCACCCGATTCAACATCACCCTGACATCGAAGGAGACCGTTTAGGAGCCTGGACAGACGAGCATCCCGACGACAAGATTCTAAGTTTCGTCAGTGGCGGTCCCAAAAATTACGGCTACGAATACCGGGACAAACAAGGAGAAGTGCACACGACGTGCAAAGTGAAAGGACTGACTCTGAATCATCGTACCAGTCGAGTGGTCAACTTTGGGGTATTGAAAGAAGCCTTGCAATCGGAAGAGGATGGAAACTTTAAAGTGACCACTTACCAACCTAACAAGATTGTACGTTTACCCACTCACCACATCGTCAGTCGACCCTTGGAAAAAGTCTATCAAATCGTATACCAGAAGCGAGTGCGACTTCCCAATCACTTTACCTTACCGTACGGTCACGTCGGTATTGGTCTGTATATAAAAAGGAACCCTAGGCAGGATCGATAGTTCATTGGGACTACCAAGACCGAGCGAACAAGATGAATACTTTGAAAGAGACATCGTTCCAGTTTGGGGATTGTAAAAAAGTTGTATCTTCCTCTAGTGTGACTAATACTGGATGGATAAGACCCAGGCATTGCGACGGAAAATGTCCGGAAGGAAACTGCGATTGTCCATGTGGTTACCATTGTAATTGCGTAACGGAGTTTGCAGACGAGTGCGATTGTGAGCCTTGCGATGTGTACGATGCTGTACGTTGTGACCTGAGCGATGCCGTAAAGCATCATGGGAACTTTAGTGTCCCTACCCCTATCATGGAAAGCGATGCTGTGCGTGTCAAACCTGTGGGATGCGAAAGTGATGCCGCTCGTCCTCTTGGACATTTTACTGGGTTTCGTTTTAAAGGGGAATGTCCACCTTCACGTCTACCCCCTTACGGATGTCATCCAGCCCTGAGCAAACTCCTGCCCATGTCACTCAACCCTCATCGAAACGAACCTGTGAAAAACGAATATTCGTTTCCTGTGCGTTTGTCGGAATACTGCGACTTTGAAAATCGTCTTCAATCGTTCAAAGGAAAATGGCCAAAGTATCTGGGAGGACCGACCCCCGAAGAATTAGCCAGAGCCGGATTTTTCTACTTGGGCGAAGGAGATAAAGTCAGGTGCTTCAGTTGCGATGTGACACTTCACCACTGGGAACCGCAAGATTCGGCCTACGTAGAACATGCTCGATGGTCACCGAATTGTCATTACTTACCCTTAGTGGGACCGAGACATTGAAGTAACTTCTTACCATAATAATCTGTTCATGGATACTTTACAAGAGAACATTCGTGCTTTGCCTGTGGAGTTGAGAGAACGCATTTACCGAGAGCTGGTCAAAATACAAGTGAAACGTAAAGAACAATTGCATCCGTTACGTCACCGGTGTTTGAACCACTGGTACCTGAAGGCTATACAAGGATTGATTCAATTGAAAGTGTTCCATCGGACAGACATTGATCAACGATCCTCTAGTTTTAAAAAGGATTGGTTTGGTATGGACGATTCTACCTACATCATTTTAAACGTACTGCATCGAATTCCAGAGGAAGAGTTAACGAATTACCAATATCTTGAACACAATGTCAACTTAGTGAAAGAGGAAACTTCTGAACGAATTGTAATGTGTAGATTAGTGACTCAACGATTTAAATTTGACACTGAAGTGAAACCATGTTTGTGCAAAGAGTACATTTCTTGTGTCAGACCAAAGAGGATTTAGTATGACCTATTCATGGATACTTTGCTAGAGAACATTCGTGCTTTGCCTGTGGAGTTGAGAGAACGCATTTACCGAGAGCTGGTGAAAATACAAGTCAAACGTAAAGAACAATTGCATCCGTTACGTCACCAGATCTTTAACCACTGGTACCTGAATGGTATAAGAGAACTGATTCGTCAGAAATTGTTTCAGTGGTCAGACCTTGTTCAACACTTTGAGTTAGTGAATGATCGAAATGTTCATTATTTTGGTTACTTCGAGATTCACCTACAGCAATACACTGAGGAAGACAAGTTAAAGGATTATCAACATATTTTACGTGGAATCTACTTAGAGGAAGAGGAAACTTCTAAACGAACTCTGAAGTTTCGGTTACAGTATGCAAGATTTAGATTCCCTACTGGAGAACGAAGATCTCTGGCTAGAAAGTACGTCTATTGTTTCCGAAACAAAGAGACTATAAAAACAGGCTGCCATGCCACGACTTATGTCACATGTCATCCAACAGATTCCGTGGAAGGAACTCAATGACCATATTCAAACCGTGGATCATTACCATCGATTATTACAAGAACTGTATCCATTCAATTTGGGACGACAAGTGGTGTGTGTCTTAGTGACTTGTTTTTTGGGATTTCGTTTACCAGCGGATTCTTTGTGGACTCTTTACGATCAGTACTTACCACCTCCATGGCCTTAAATGGTCACGAAAAACTCCTTTTGCTCAAAGCCTTGCGTTTTCATCTGGATACTTCTCGACCTCTACGGGAAAAAAAGATTCGTCAACTTTTAGCTACCCAAGACGTGTATGACGATGTGTGTGTAGCTTGTGACTTACATCCCCATTGGACAGATGTCCGTGCCTGGAAAGAATGGGATTTTGAGGCTTGGACCCAAGAAGTGGCCCAGTATGCACGAGAGTTGTTCAAGGAAAAAAGTTACTTTTCAACCCGTGTTAGTGACGGTGCCAGAAGAACCCGTCACCCAGGACAGGACTGTCGTGGACAGACCTGAAAGACCCTTTCGGGAGGACACTTGTGTGACCTTACCCCCTGTTGAACTGGTTAGAACATTACCCAAAAAATGTTGTACAGACACTTGTGTTTATTCCACGTTCATCGTTATCATGTGCCTTTTATCCTTGTACTTAAGCCTTTGGCTTTTATGTATTTTTGTCTTTCGTATTCATGTTTGAAAAAAAAACATTCAATAAACGTGTTCTGAAAAAGTATATAAACTCTTGTCTTGTTTGTTTTCGTGTCACAAGTGACATTTCTCACACCATGGCTACCTCTGCTGTCCCTGCTCCCTCTTCCTCTACTGTCAAAGTCATCGACGAACACTTAGATCGTGCCAGTTGGGAGGCTTTGTATCTTCGCCATCCCTTTAACATGCTCATTGCTGGACCTAGCGGTTCAGGCAAAACCGAATTCGTCAAACGTTTGATTGAACATAAACATCATTTGATCGATCGGCCCCCTCAACGGATCGTGTGGTGTTACAAAGAGTGGCAATCGGCGTACAGCCTCTTGCGAGAAAGTCAAGGCGATTCCATCGTGTTTGTGGAAGGCATTCCTAAAGAAGACGACGGCATCGTCTCTGACTCCCGTCTAACCCATTTGGTCATTTTCGACGACATGTTAGGAGAAGACGAAGAAGAAATTAAATTGTGGTTCACGCGCAAAGGGCATCACCGTAATGCCAGTGTCATTTACATCACCCAAAATTTGTTTCAACAAAGTAAAGCCCATCGCACCATCAGTCTCAATGCGCATTACGTGGTCTTGTTTAAAAGCCCTCGAGATAAATCGCAAGTGCAAGTCTTAGCCAAACAGTTAGGAACGCCTTGGCTGACTCAGGCCTACGACGATGCCACTCAAACGCCACACGCCTATTTACTCGTCGATTTGAAACCTACGACCCCCGAGGATTTGCGATTTCGTACCCACTTGTTTCACCACTGGTGCCAAGACGGAGGGCCTGTCCTGTACACGTCTCCGTCCTCGACTTCATTTCACTCCCCATCAAAAAATCTATAAAAACCTCAGACCCTTTTTCGTCTGTCTCACACAGTGTGAACATGACGTCCCTTCAGTCGCATCTTCCCGTCAAATTGATTCGTGCCTTGTATGGCATCAGTCGAGAAAAAGATCCACAAACACGAGCCCGTGTCTTAGAAGCTAGTCTCAAAGAAGTCTTACGATGGTTCACGGTGACGGCACGTCAATTACTCCAAGGAATCATTCAGATTCCTCATCAAACCCAACGCTTTTTTGATCGAAACAAAGTCGCTTTGGTCCAACTGGCCGATCCCCGCATTGACACTCAAACCAAAAAACAAATCATTTTGAAACCTGGAGGGAGCGGTACTCTAGGAGGGGTCATCATTCGCTCACTCTTAAGATGGGATCCTAATGCCCCCAAAGTTATCCCCAAGACAAAAGTCCAACGAAGCCCCAAGAAGAAAAAGAAAAAGACCAGGTCCCCAAGAAGAATAACTTCTCCAGTGGCAGGACCCTCCTCTTACCAGACACCACCACCCCGGAAAAAGAAAAGAAGCCCCCAGAAAAAGAAACAGAGAAAAAGTCCCCAGAAAAAGAAAAGTCCACAGAAGAAAACTAGTCGCAAGAGAGGCACTTCGGCCAGGACGCAACCTTACACTCGCAAACCACGACCTGCCACGGCAGTGACTGCGTCTCCGGCATCCTCACGTTCATCCACTTCTCCGTTGATGACACCCAGAACTGAAGAGTACTTGGAGACGTTGATCACACCAAGAACATCTCCGTTGATGACCCCCAAAAGAACTTCCCCAGTGGCAGGACCCTCCCATTTAGTGGCAGTGGCTGCTGCTCACAAAGTACCTTCTCCCAAAATCAAAGTCCAAGAAAGATCGGGCATGTTACAAAGTTTACTGGATTTGTCCAAGCAAGAACTGGCTCGATTTAGTCCGTTGCGTACCCCTGCACGACGTGTCATGCCTGTCCTCAAACTGATAAAACGTAAAGACAATCAGTGGCGACGCGTTCCAGCATAAAAAGAGCCTGTGACCAAGTCGGGGTATCAGTGAACTTGTAAAAAAGATGTCACCTCCAAGAAGCCACAAAAGAAAGAGACAAAGGCAGACGCGTCATCCGACAAAGCGCTTAGCCAAGCATCGACATTACCCTAAGAAAAGACACAGTCGTTCCAAGAAAAAGAGGCGTCAACAAAGGGGAGGATTCCTTGGTGATTTTGGGAAAAACATTGTCACCTTTATGACAAAGCGATAGTCCCAAAAAAAAGATAAAAGGGTGTGCGTTAAGTCATCGACGTTAGTGTCTGTTCGGTGAATGTCCCGGAACCACAAGCAAAAAATGTCACCCTCCAGAAAACCCCAAGGAAAGAAAAGGAAAGGAGTGCCACCACGTTTAGCTAAACATGGGGACATGTTATCTGTCCTGTCCAAAGCTTCTTCACCCCTACGAAAAAAACTCATTCAAACGGCCTCCAAAGAGGTCATCGATACCGTGTGCGAATGTTGTTTGAACGTTTTGAAACGCACGATCCCTTTGTCCAAACACCAGAAACAATGCTTAGGCAAACATCGTCACGTTCTTCGCCAAATGGTTCGAAAGAAAATTCCCATTCGTCAAAAAAAGAAGATGTTGGTCCAACGTGGAGGCATTTTACCTCTGTTGTTAGGCCCCATACTGAAAGGAGTCTTGGGAACCATGTTGGGAGGACTGGTGGGAGCAAGATAAAAAGGCCTCGGAAGTTCCAAGATCTCAGAATCGACCCCTGACAACCCCATGGAAGGACGAAAACTAGCTTTAGTGCCTTACAAACGATGGATGGAATACCATCGGTGGCAAGAACAACGCACCCCGCATTTACCTCCCAATCCCAATTTGAGCGAGATGTCCCAGTTACAACACGAATTGCAATCCTTGATGGATCGCCAAGATTTGTCCGAAACAGAAAAATCGCAAAAGTACGGTCAACTCTTGCAACGACTGCAACTCTTTCACCAGAAAGCTTTAGACGAAACAGCTCTACCCACTTTGAAAGATTTTAAGACCTTGATGAAAAGTCCAGCACCATCACCAGTACCAGTACCAGTACCGGTACCAGTGGTCAAGACAGAAAAAGGAAAAGAAGAAGAAGAAGAAGGGTTTCAAACTCCACCAGAAAAAGTACGCAAGTTAACAACACCACCTACCTCCAGAATTGGATGGATTAAAAAGATGATGGCCACCCCTTCTTCATCACAAGAGAAAAAGAAAGTGAAGACAGAAGTGAAACAAGAACCGATATCCCCTGCTCAGACATCCTCCTCCTCCTCCTCTTCAACACCTATTGCCGGTCGCACACGCAAAGCCTTGCAATCCAAGGAAATACCCCAAGAGAAAAAGAGTAGCCTCTTCCAAGAGTGGGTGCCTTATTAAGACACCAATCAACACAAAAAAATGGAAAAAGTCTTAGCCAGCATTTACTACGATCCCTCGCATCCTGCAGGTTACGCAGGAGTTCAAAAATTGTATCGTGCTGCCAAAACGCGACTGAAAAGTCTCCGTTTACCTCAAGTGCAACGATGGTTACAAGAACAAGCTACCTACACTTTGCACAAACCCATTCGACGCAAGTTTGCCAGAAGTCGCACCCGAGTGGAAGGCATCGATCATCAATGGCAAGCCGATTTAGCCGATGTCTCTCATTTGGCCAGCTACAATCGTGGCTACAAATATTTGTTCTGTGTCATCGACGTCTTTTCCAAATTTGCTTGGGTCGTGCCCTTGACTTCCAAATCGAGCAGCGAGTTAGTGCGAGCCCTGCAACGGGTGTTGAAACAAAGCGGTCGTCACCCTCTTCGATGGCAAACGGACAAAGGCACCGAATTTCTGAACCAAGCTTTCCAAAAAGAATTAAAGAAACGTGACATTCATTTTTTTACCACCGAGAATCCCGAAACCAAAGCCAGCATCGTGGAACGTTTTCAACGCACTTTGAAAGAACGCATGTGGAAATATTTTACGCATCACCACACTCTGAAGTACATCGGCATCTTACCGCATCTGGTGCAAGCGTACAACCAATCTTACCATCGAAGCATCGGACGTGCCCCGCAAGACGTGACTCCCGACAACGAAGTGCTGGTGTTTGAGCGTCTGTTCGGTACGTCCCCGACGAGGGCTGTCCCCAAGAAAAGTGGAGAGTTGGCCGTAGGAGATTGGGTGCGCATTGGCAAAACCAAACGCACTTTCGACAAAGGTTACTTACCTAACTGGACGACCGAATTGTTTCGCGTCACTGGACGAGTGCATGGCCGTCATCCTACCGTCTATAAATTGGAAGACATGAACGGAGAAGTGCTCAAAGGAACGTTTTATTTGCCCGAGTTACAACGTGTGACCAAAAAAGAAGACGACGTGTACGACATCGAAAGCATTCTCGAACGCAGAACCCGTAAAGTGGGCAAACGACGTGTCCAAGAAGTCAAAGTACGTTGGAAAGGATATCCACCCAGTTTCGATTCTTGGATCGACGCTTCGCAAGTCATCGACTATAAAAAGAAGTGACCATCATGCCCTTTCACACATCAGACGCAGCTACGTCGACCACTCCTTCTTCACCCAGTTCTTCTGTGCAAGATTTACAAAAACAACCCTTGTGGGTGTGGTGTGGAGAACGTGTGCCTAAAACGCAAATCGTCTTTTTCTGCCAAATCTTCGTGGTGTATTGTGTCATCGGGGCAGCCATCGCCAATTTGAGTTTGCAACAAGGAGACAAACAATTGTGGACCATTTTATTGAGCAGTTGCATCGGTTACCTGCTTCCCAATCCCTCCCTGAAATTCTCCTCGAACGGGAACGTTGTGTCCAGTGCCAGTGCCAGTCACCACTCCAACAACCACAACCAGAACCCCATTTTGGGCGGAGACACACCTCTGACGTCCAGTAATATCCCCTCGGACAGCCACAGAACTCTGGAATTATGAGTCACCAAAACCAATTTTACTTAACTTTACCCAGTGACAGTTCCATGGAGGTGTTTCCCCACAACACGTTGTGCTGTTACACGGCTAAATTACCTCAGGCCATCCCCTTAGATCACGAAGCCCATTGGGAAGTGGCTTTAGTAGAAATGATTCACCCTACACAAATCAAAAACATCACTGAAACTCAAAACTTTTTTGAGGTCGAAATCCTGAACCAACAATTACAAGAAGCCATGACTGACATCGGGTTTTCAGGGATCACAGCAACATCCACCAGCAATCCAGCCTTCAAAATATACACCTTGAAAATTACAGCAGGGTTTTATTTTAGCGGCCAACATTTGGTGGGCACTATTGCGGACAGGTTCGAGTTCGCCTTTGCCAAAGCCCTGAACAGAACCAAAAAAAGTGTCACCCTGGAGTACCATAAAGCGGCTCGTCGCTTACTGATGAAATTTCAGGATACCCAAACGTTGTCCATCAGTTTTAATCGTGACTTGTTTGATATTTTAGGTGGAGACACAAAAATGGCTCCAAATTTTAATCCGAAGATCAACAGCAATACGGAATTTTACAAGTATTTTCGATTCCCTGTAGAACTGAATCAAGGACTGAATTTGATGTTCGTGTACTCCGATGTGGTGGAGTATAACGTGGTGGGACACACCTCTGTACCGTTACTGCGTGTCATTCCTTTCAAAGTGGATAATACCACGGCCAGTGACCAGGAAGGTGGAAACACTTACCACGTCCACCGGGAATTTGTCCATCCTCATTATTTGCCTGTCAGCAAGTCGTATTTGGACACGGTCAACATTGCTATAAAAGGAGATTTGGGACAAAATATTCCATTCACCAAAGGAAAAGTCACGGTGAAACTCCATTTTCGAAAACGGTTCTCTCACGACTCGTAAGTAAGTCATGTATCCAGTGTACCAAGGGGTGGCTCGACAGCGAGGACACGGTTTAGGAGATATGTTAAAATCGGCCTTTCGTTCGGTGGCCCCGGTGTTGAAACCGATGGTGACACGCGGATTGCACGCCTTGAAAGATGCGGCACTGACGCAAGGCAAAGAATTTCTCCAAAATGTCATCATCGACAAACAAAACCCTAAAGAAGCCTTCATGAGGGCAGGCAAAAATGTCTTGTTACAAACGGGCAAAGACATTTTAGGCCGACGAGACACACCTATAAATGCCCTGCACGCTACCGAGTCAAGCATTCAGCAAGGACAAGGCAGAAAGAGACGACGAAGAAAACACCCTTTCACCAGACTTCAAGCGAGAAAGGCCAAGAAAAGAAGAACCGTTCGAGACTTAGACGTTTTCGATTATTGAGAAAGAGGAAAAAAAATGATGCACCGAGAGTCTTGCGCTTGTTCCAAGACGGAACTGGATCTGTTTGCCATGCCCCCCACCATGATGACGATGCAAGAATCCCAATGGGTGGAATTTCACCCCGTCTCCTCATTGACAGCCTCAGCTCCCATCGAGTTTGAAATCAAAGGACAGCCCGAAGATTACATCGATCTGAATAGCAGTTACTTGTACTTGAAAGTCAAAGTTGTCGATGAGGACAATTCACCCCTAGATGGCGATGAGGTAATAGCTCCCGTCAACAATTTCATGCATTCCTTGTTTAGCGGAGTGGACTTGTACTTGAACAACAAACTGGTCAGCAGCAGCATGGATACTTACCCTTATCGAGCGTACCTGGAAAACCTCTTGACGTACGGAATAGACGCCAAGAACACTCATCTCAATGCCTGTGTGGTATGGGAAGCTGACGAAGCAGGCCAGTTTGAAACATTCGAAACTGATGCAACCAAAACACCAAACAATGACGGATTTGTAGAACGAAGAGACAAAATCAAAAACGGACAAAGTTTAGAACTAATGGATCGTTTGCATTTGGACATGTGGTTACAAGAGAAATATTTGCTCAACGGGGTGAATGTCCGCCTGAGACTGAATCGTAGCAGTGCCGCTTTCCATTTGATAGGTAAAACTGCTTGCAAAACTGTCATCGAGGAAGCCAGGCTCTACGTACGACGCGTAGAAGTGTTACCTAAAGTGGGAAACGACATCAGTCAGACGTTGAGCAGAACGACCGCTAAGTATCCGATCCGACGCGTGGAAGTGAAAACCTTCACCATTCCCAAGGGACAGCGATCCATGATCGAAGATCATCTGTTCCAAGGACAGCTACCCAAACGTTTGATCGTTGGTATCGTCGAAAATACAGCCTTCAACGGAGATTTGGGTAAAAATCCTTTCTACTTTCAACACTTTGGCGTGTCCAAGATCGAAGTCAGTCGCGATGGCAAGACCTTGTGTACCCGACCTTTCGAACCTGACTTTGAGAAGAAGAATTACTTGAGATCGTACTTGTCCCTGTACGAAGCCACCGGACAGTTAGGAACCAATACCAGTCACGGTATTACGTACGAGGATTACGCAGGAGGCTATGCTTTGTGGGCTTTCGATTTCACTCCTGACCAAGGCAGCGACGAGGGACATTTCCACCCTATAAAATCCGGCCAGATTCGTGTGGAAATTCAGTTTAAAGACCGAGACCCTGATGAAACGGTGAACGTCATCCTGTATGCAGAATTCGATAATACCATAGAAATCAACAGTTTGAGAGAAGTCATTCTAGATTATTAGAAGCCATGGAAGACTGTTCTCCCTCTTTACAAAGTGGAGAAACTTTGGACATGAAATGTGAGGAGACTGTGGAAGAAGAAGTGATCATGACGTGTTGCATCAGTGGTATAAAGACTTGCGTGAACATTCTTGTCCACCATTAACCACTCAAGAGATCCATCGCATCGAAGCTCTCCTGAATCAGAGTGAGGAAACAGAACGAATAACCGTTTATTCGTCAGACATTTTCAAGCAAAAAGTCAGGATCGAATTGACGACTTATTATTACCTGTGAAGAAAAAAACCACACACACACACACAAATCAATGGATACCTGGGAACTTTATTACCTTTTGAACCACAGTTCGTATACGGCTTCTTGGAATCCTGTCGTCTGTGCTAAAGATGAACTCCCTCATCGCAAACCTAAAGACCATCAAGCTTACGTGATCAACACGGACGACAGTCATCTCCCAGGAACCCACTGGGTAGCCGTCTACTTTCCTCAAGAAGGATGTGTGGAATATTTCGATTCGTACGGATTGCCCCCTTTGGAAGACGATATCATCGACTTTATGAGAAGAAATGCTCAAACCACCCGATTCAATAATGTGAAATTACAAGGCACAGATTCCTTGGTGTGTGGACAGTACTGTGTGTATTTTCTGCATCATCGCAGCCTGGGCTATTCCTTAGAACATTTAGTGACTCATTTCGATCCTCGTTCTTCTGCTAGAAACGATGTGAAAGTAGATCGATGGTTTTGTGACCATTATGCTTATCTTTTGTCTCAAGCTAGGAAACGTAGTGTCCATCAATGGCCTAATGATTTCCAACAGTGGAAATCACAATTTCATTCACAACGTTGTCAGCCCTGTTCAAAGTAGATTGTAGATTGAGAAAAAAATGTTTGTGATTTGAAAAAAATTGTTTGATGTTATAGTGTTGGATTATTGTTAAAAAATGTTAGAGTTGTTGTTTAGTGTTAAGTGATTTTTGAATAAAAAATGTTGTGTTTGGAAAAAAATGCCTTTGTCTTTTGTTTAGCTATAAGAATGTTGGATTGATGCTCTTTCATTTCTTACTATCCCTCTCATGACACTCACTGAACGTTGCGACTCGAAAACCGTGTGGGGGATGTTTTCCTTCACGTCCGCGCTTTGACTTTAAGAACCGGGGTTGTTCCCAGTCTAACCATCCATTGTCGACTCATCCTCCTAAGAAGATGTGTTCCAAACTAGCTAAGCTCAACGAAGCCTACGTGAATTTGCATAGGGTCAGACACAGTCTGATACCGAAGCCAGAAGAAATAGAGAATGTGAGAATGTTAAAAATCACTGAAGACCTGATATAAGAGCTCTTCAGAGAAGAAGTGAACAGGGAGAAAGAAGAATGGACAGAGAAGTACAGACTTCAGAGACAGCAGCAACAGCAGCAACAACAACAGCAACAACCTGAAGCTGACAGAGGCTTTGTCGATTGTCGTATCGACACCAAAGAGTTCTTCTTCTCTTTCCGAAGAAGCAGACCTATCGCCAGAAAGTCTATCCTTAGAGGACATCGCATTCTTAGAAACTAAAAAAGAATGCCATAGCAAACAAAAAAACAGCCCTTTTCAGGGCTACCCCAATACTCTAGAAAAGAAGGAACGATAGATTTGCCAATGTGTGTAGGTAGAGTAGTGTGAAAATAAACACTAACTCTTTTTAAAAATGTGAGGGTATGTGTTGGTGTGTTTGTGTTTGTAAGAGCTCAAGTAAGTTGGTGTGGATAGTAGATTAAAATGATATCTTTTCTTAGTGTTTGAGGTGTATATTTGGAGTTAGATTGAATTGCTTTGTGGATAGTCTATTGAAGTGATTTATAAAAAAAATTTTAAAATAGTGATGGGTAGCATAAAAAGTGAGTGAGTGTTTCTTTTAGGTCCGCGCGTTGTTGTTTTTTTTTTTGGTCATGATCTAGGTAAGATGAATTTTATGTTATTAGGGGAATGTTTTCCTTCACGTCCGCGCTTTCAGTATAAATTGAAACTCGTTCGGCAGTCCAGCTACCCTTGTTGATTGATCAACACCAAAAAATGAACACGAGACTTGAGAAACTGTTGGAGCTTCATGTGCATCTGGAATATGCCAGGCGCATATTAAATGAACTGGCCGCGGAAGCCATTGTCGAGGAGGGAAGGATAAGAGAGGAGGAAAGAAGAAACAAAGAAGAGGAGGAGGAAAAGGAGAGAAGAAATTTCAAAATCCCAGAGAGCGAAAATTGGGATTCTGAAGCGACATATCCTGCCTCTGCTCTCTGCCCCCAAAAGGTAAAAAGTAACTGGGGGATAAGATGTGTATGTGGCGCCAGGCCTGGAAGGTGCCACCATTAACCAGGTGTCCATGAAGTTCCAAACAAAACAGCCCTTTTCAGGGCTACCCAATACTCTAGAAAAGAAATAACGATCGATTTGCCAATGTGTGTAGGTAGAGTAGTGTGAAAATAAACACTAATTCTTTATTAATAGTGGAAGTGTATGTGATTGTGTGTTTGTGTTTGTGTTAGTAACTAATAAAGTAAGTTTGTGTGAATAGTAGATTATGGGTTTCTTTATTGTTTCTTAGCGTATGTGGAGAGTATAGTTTGGGTTATATTATATGAAATGAGAAAAGTGGGGATGTTTTCCTTCACGTCCGCGCGTTGTTGGGTCATGATCTAGGCAAGATCAATTTTATGTTTTTTAGGGGGATGTTTTCCATCACGTCCGCGCTTTCACTATAAGAACCCAGTGTTCGTTGTTCAAACCATTCTGCAAAGAATAAAAAGAAGATGGCGTCAAACCAAATCGACAAAATACAAACCTTGCAAGACGTTTTAGACAACTTAGGAATAATGGAACAGATGCTATTAAGACTGGTTGAAGACCATTATTCCTATAGTCCCCATCGTGTGAAGATGGAAATTAATAACTTAAGGAAAGCAAAGGACAAGATTAGTGGTGTCATGAAAGAGATCAAGGAGGAGAAGGAGGATGAAGAGGAAAGAATAAGAATACGCAATTGGAACGAAAAAATTGAAAAAGAAGAAGAAAATGAAAAGAGGAAGAAAGAAGAGGAGGAAGAGAAGAAGAAAGAAGAGGAGGAGAAGAAAAAAAAGAAAGAGAAGAAGAGTGTAGGAGATAAAATAAGAACTTGGTGGAGGAAAAGAAGAAATTAGAAGAAGAAGAAGAAAACCCAAAGGCCCTTTTCAGGGCCAGCCATATTTCTCGAAAAGAGATAGTCTTTGAATTGCCTACCCCTTTTTTTATTTTATTTTTTATTTTTTTATATTTTTTAAAAAAAAAAATAGAGACCCAAGGTTTTCTTGGCCATGTTAAATTTACATAGACCCTATATTGTCCCAGGGTTTTTGGCCATGTTAATTCCCATAGACCCTATATTGTCCCAGGGTTTTTGTCCATGTTAATTCCCATAGACCCTATATGTTCCCACGATTTTTCTCCATGTTAAATTTACATAGACCCTATATGTTCCCAAGGGGGTCTGTAATGATAAATCCCATAGACCCTATAAGATCCCCCTTAACTACTAAGGTATATTGTTCTTTTTTGTCCATAATATGAAGGTAAGACAGGAACTGTATGTATTTTAGAAATTATGATATTTCATATATTACATATAATCAGAACACAAGTAGATATTGCAAGATTTGAGCATACTTAATAACTATCACCTTCCTCAAGTATTAAAGCAATCAAAATTTCTTCCATTCGTTTCCAATATGTTTTTACACTTTCAATATGCCACAGTGTATAAAGTTTTCTTTCATGTCCTTACAGAGTTAATTTCGACACCAAAATACAATGAACCATTATTTCTCTTGTTTGTTGGGGTTTTCTTAAAATTATTGAACAAGTTCTGTTCTTACTCCATTAAAACCAAATGGTAACTTTGTTTTGATTTTATCATAGTCTTTTGAAAAGGGATCACAGTAATTTGATGGCATGCATATGGCAAACATTTTTTCTTTCTTACACAGTTCTAACAAGAAAAAGCTTGTGTGCCTCAATAGTGTTTCCCCAGGATATAATAAGGGAGGGTAATTACCTTCTACAAAGGGCTCTTTCAACGTGTATCACAAAACAAAAAGGCACCTCATTTTATCATGAATTGCAGGAGCGAATAAAGAAATTTAATTTTGGGGATCTTCTGCGCTTAAAGTGTTCCATCCCATACTTTTGGATACATAACTGTAAAAAAGACTTTCAATACGAAACGTTCTGGTCGCTTCGCGCTCCGTTTCTTGTTCCGGAGTGGTGGGTGGGGTGGTTGCTTGCTCGCCACCCTACTCCTTCTCTGGGTTGTTACGGCGTTTGTTATTATTTATTATTATTATTACTGAATAATCTTAAATGGGAGTAGTTGATTTGCAAATTTTGAACATTCAACGTTTCATATGCAATTCAGACATTGCAGAGATAATTTTAGCTCATTTTTGTGAGAAAGGAAAGAAGCATTTTGCAAATAAACAAAGAGCAAATAGTTGGGGAAAATGTCTTGCACAATGTCCAAAAACGACAAGAAAAAAGAAGAAAAGCTGAGACAAAGGGGTCTGGTTAAAGGCGAGGGCTTAATTAGGTAAGACAGAGATGTACCACTCATGGCCCATTCTTGTGCATTTTTGTTGCCCATGATTCTAGTGCACTGATTTATTTCTCATAATTTTGCTAGAGCCTTTCACTCAACAGGATATATTTTGTATGATGCTTATGATGCATATAATACACGTTGACCAGTACTTGTTATGTTGAAACTACAATCAACATAGCGATGTAACATGTGCGACCTTGACCCCATTGCCCAAAATGGAGCATGCGTGTTTCAGTATATTAACTGTCTTACCTTCATAATAATTCATCCAATGTATGAACAAAATCAAACAAAATGTTTAGACATAAATTTAAATCGAATGAAAAAATCTTTAACTAAAACCTTGATACATATATTTTGTATGACAGTAACGCTGAGATCAAAAGAACGAGAATAGTCTTAAATTAATAATGATTCGTCCCAATCATGAAGTATACTCGTCAAGTGGTTCAGGAAATAATAAGCAAAAACAACCCCCAGAAACTCAAATTTTAACAAAAGCCTGAACGCAAATTGTCTATGATTGTGACCATGCCGATAAGGTGAAAGTGCAAGTGTGGATATCAGCAACTGAATTCGTGGTTTCGTAATGACTCATTCCAATTATAAACAATTCCATCGAGAAGTTTAGGAAATATAAGTAAATGAAAACGAAAACACAAAACGTTATTGTAAACTTTATACATCAGTGACCTTGTTTCCAAGGTCATATGGGTGAAAAAGTGAATTGCAGGACGAATTGTCCTAGTTTTGTAATGAAGAGTGCCAAGTTTGATGAGAATCGATTAAGGAGTTTAGAAAACAATATCAAATGAAAACCCAACGAAAACTTTAATGCAAATTTTCAATGAACTTGAAACCAAGGTAAAATGGGCTAGTTAGCATGCAATAGAATGAATTGTTTTAGTGTCATAATTAGTTATGCCAGGCGGCGCCCCGAGTGCCGCCGAGTGGTCTAAAGCGCTCACCTTAGATTAGATAGTCATTCAATAAAAGCATTGCAAAATGTAATGTAATCAGCATCATACAGAATCAAAGACGGCGCAAGAATAATTACACGAGGACACCAAAATTAATGTCTTCCATACACATGGGAAATTCTCGACATACGAAATAGAACTATGTGATTTAACAGAGAAACAGAAATCCAAACATTCGTTATATGAAATGGAAATTTCAACACAAACAATTTGATTCATCGTGTAAAATTGTAATTTCTGATATATATCATTGAAATTTCAACCACAGCAATCTAATTCAAAATTTAAAATCAGGACGCTCGACATAGAGAATCAAAATTTCAACCGCCTCTATGTAAATCTAGAAATACGATTTAAAACTGCTACATACAAAATGGATCTTTCAACCCAAAATGCTTTGACTGGCGTGTGAACTGGAATTCTTGACACACAACTTTGAAATTTCAGTCACCGCTGTGTAATTCAACAGATACAATCTTTAAAACAAAATCAACACAGAAAATGGAACTTATGACCACCACAATGTAATTCAACAGATGAAGTTGCGAAATTCGAAATATGAAATGCAATTTTCAACGCCAGCAATTTGTCTCGACGTGTGAAATTGGAATCCTCGAAATACGACACTGAAACTTAAACTGCAACTTTCTCAATGCACCAGCTTTCATACCATTCCGTATTATTACTGGCCTCTAACATAAACCGACTGTCTTCTAATCTAGACACTGTCAAACGATAAGAGAAATTCGTGATAATCATGCGCACCCGTAGGAAAATAAACATTCCAAATCCACATGATCTGGAACCTATATCAGACATACAATTGAATAAAAAGTTTACAGCTAAAAATGCGCCAGAAAGCCCTTCACAGGAGAGCAAAAAAATACATGAAAACGAGGGTGTAAGAATAAGAAACTTTACAGAAAGGACCATCTGTGAGGAAGAGAGCGAATGATGTATCCAGTGGAAATAAGGTGATTGCAAACAAACACAAAACAATAAAACAACATCAGCAACAACAACAAAATTAAAAGCAAGTAGACAACAATAAAAATAAACAAAGCAAAATAATATCTAAAAATCGGTGATCGAAAATAATCAGAAATTGATATACAATCTAAGGGCCAGACGTTGATGATGATGAAAACCTAGTTCCAGCGGAGGAGAAAAGTGACATCCTCCATGGGTAAACATAGACAAAGAAACAGAAACATAGTGATGTCACATAACATTACGAGAGGAAGCACTGATGGTAGAAAAAAATCCACCCTTATTTTCCAAACCCGCTTAAAAAGAAAGTAATAAAAATATCCCCGGCAATGCCGACGACCATAGACAAGTTTAGTCACGTATAAAACCACCAACACCCCCGCTGTAAGACCACAATTCCGACAGAACTGGTAAGCACAGAAGCAAAACCAGGACAGCCAAGAAGAAACAAAACATTAGAACAATATAGATAAACTAAAGAGCAACATCAAATAACTCCTGTTTCCTGAATTCGATATTTTTGTGATTAAAATTTTTAAATGAAATGTTTTTCACATTGTTAAAGTTATAATTCAGTGTTGTTTATGTATGTCTCCAGAGTGATGTTCTGTACATAAGTAAAGTAAAGAGAAAGACTATGTTAAGTTGTTCGAGTAATTCTTTAAGGAGAGGAAGGTAGCTTAAGAATTTCTTAGACATTATCCCTGATGATAACTTAGAATTGTATGAAAGTATGTATTTTTACTGCGAAGATGACGCAAAGATTGTGAAGCTAAAACAATTCAGGTACATAATTTGTACAACTGTGTCGTACATTTGGAGTACAAACTCTAAGTGGCAAGTAACTTTACATGCATAGCTAACGAACATGTAAGTTTTGTGGACTACATGGCTCCTTCCGCGGGATTTTACCAGTTGATAACATACTTCCATGTTGAAGAAAGAGACGATTGCAAACATTTTCCTTGGACAATATGGTAGAATACCGTTGTATATTACATATTAATCTATGACTGTTAAATATTTACCTAAATTGTTATATATGGATTCGAGGAGATACCAAGCAGAATGCCAGAAAACGCTTAAATATCGATGATAACAAACGTGTTACATGAGCATAGCATGTGAGATATGTATTACTAAGCAATGTTTTTGGCTTTGTATGGATATTCCAAGATGTTAGAAATGTTATTGTATTTGTAATAGCATTCTATCAAAGAGTGAAGGATTGTGCTGTTCAAAACTGGCACGATAAAATAACTCCATCCTCAACATCTAGGTATTATAAAAATTTTTATAAAACTATTAAATTGTGAGAGACCTCTTTCCATAGGTTTTACTATTTATGACCGTAAAGCTCTTTCGAGATTAATACGTTCTAGTCGTACAATTGTTTAGAGAGATTGGTAGATAATGGCGTTTCTGTTTGGTATTGTTTGTGTAATGTTTTGTTATCGCAATAAGATGGAGTTCTTAGAAGATGACCTTCATGCAGTTTTTATTGTAAATATTATCAAGATCTTAGAGAAAAATATTTAGACAAATCTTGATGTAATAATCCATCTCTTGAAAAAATGTATGGTTTTATGTCAACATAAAATACATTTGTTATTCAGAGTTGAATTATTTAAGTACCATTTTCTGCGTCGACAAAAGTACATACAATATTTAATATAAATAAAAATATATGGTTTTATGTCAATATAAAATCCATTTGTTATTCAGATTTGAATTATTTATGTACCATTTTCTGCGTCGACAAAAGTACATACGATATTCAATATAAATAAAAATGGATGGTTTATGTCAACATAAAATCCATTTGTTATTCAGAGTTGAATTATTTATGTACCATTTTCTGCGTCGACAAAAGTACATACGATAATTTAATATAAATACAATATGTATAAATACAATATGTGCATGTGCGCTTCATGTGTTAGATTTATCTAAAATTAAATATTTTGAATCTTGAATAACATACTGTTCAGAATTAAAATACTAAGGAAACCATTACAGATATGTATTACACCAATGCGAATACTTCCTACTTTTTTAGCCTTAAGAAAGAAAAGAGGGACTGGGTTCACCTCAGACGGAGGCTAGAAAAGTAAAACCACTGGGAGGGAAGGGGTTTGGTTATTTCACTGGAGTAGTGTAACGAAAGTCCAAGGCACCAGCTATCCGTATTGAACTTAACACAGGACTACCGCTCCCCTAAAAAAATAATAATTAAAAAAATAATCAAATACAAAATAAAATGAAGGGGAAGAAATCATTTTAAGAAGAAGAAATAAAACATTATACCTAGTCTCGGGAATTGACAGATTTGGGATTGCAAAGTGTTATCAGGTAACAAATTACTGCTTATTAGCTTGTTATATAGTCCTTGCATAAATCAGTAAAACAAGTGCTGCTAGATTTATCAAATGTTTACAATTTAGTTTGTATGCTGATCCAAACTTGAAGTCCAAATTTGTTTAAAACATCATTATAACACAACGAAAGGTGTTTCAAGTATTGGGTAATATTCATCTCTTATTAAAGCTTCAAGCCAGATGATCGATTAAACTGCATTAACTAACACGAAATTGTATGTGTTTGTACAAACAACCCATGCGCAACCCATAGCCTATGTGGAATGTAAGTTTAGTCCGTTGATTTCACGTTATCTTCGACGTGCAAAAATGTCTGACCTTTCATGTGTTATGTCTAGACATTGTTTCGTAACTTTCTTTGAACAGCGTTTGGAGATGTCTCCAAATTGTACATGGTATATACTATATATCAACATGTAACAACAAGTCTGAGATTGACAACACATTAAATGAAACCCTTTCCTCTATTACATCTGTTGTCAAACGTTTTTCATCACCCAGTTTTTGAGATCCATATTTTTGTGTCATGAAGTATTTTAAATAAACTGTCAAATATATCTCTACGAACTTGTAATTTGTTTGGTGGTAACTTGAATGCTTCCATGGTTGTTAATGCCTTGTCAGCTTTCGCAAGGATTTCGTCTATAATGCCTTTCCTACCAAGGTTCTCTCGATTTGTCACAGCTGTAATTACAAGCAAAAGATTTCGCAGCGAACTGAATTCATCTCTGTCGTTAGGGTATTTGTTTCACACACGCCTAGACAAATTCCATACATCTCTTGAGTGTTAGGGCAATAAGGGCGCATTGTATGCGTTTAACTGTTGGGACAGACAAACGCATTGTATGTCTACAAGCAACTATAGGGCATGACAAACTAATATAAGGCACTACAAGCTACTTACTATAGGTCACTACAAGCTACTATAAGGCACTACAAGCAAGTACAAGCTTATATAGGTCACTAGAATCTACTGTGGGGCATTACACGCTAATATAGGGCAATACAAGCTACTCTAAGATTCTACAAACTACTATATGGCACTACAACTAATATAGGGTACTACAAGCTACAATGCAAAGTAGGCTACTATAAGGCAGTACAAGCTAGGACAAACCACTATATGGCACTACAGGCTGTTGTAGGGCACTACAAGCTACAATAGGACAATAAAAACTAGCGCCAGCTACTATATGGCACTAAGGCTGCTGTATGGCACTTCAAGCAGCTATAATGTACTACGAGCTTACAAGGTATTACAAAGCGCTACAAGCTATTGTAATGTACTACAAGCTTACAAGGTATTATAGAGCACTACAAGCTACTGTAAAGTGCTACAAGCTTGCAAGGTATTATAGAGCACTGCAAGCTACTGTAATGTACTACAAGCATATAAAGTAATAATTATGCGCTACAAGCTACTGTAAGGTGCTACAAGCTTACAAGGTGTTATATAGCGTACAGCTACTGTAAGGTGCTACAAGCTTACAAGGTATTATAGAACGCTACAAGCTACTATAATGTACTACAAGTTTACAAGGTATTATAGAACGCTACAAGCTACCATAATGTACTACAAGTTTACAAGGTATTATAGAGCACTACAAGCTACTATAATGTACTACAAGCTTACAAGGTGTTATATAGCGTACAGCTACTGTAATGTACTACAAGCTTACAAGGTGTTATATAGCGTACAGCTACTGTAAGGTGCTACAAGGTTACAAGGTGTTATAGAACGCTACAAGCTACTATAATGTACTACAAGCTTACAAGGTGTTATATAGCGTACAGCTACTGTAAGGTGCTACAAGCTTACAAGGTGTTATAGAACGCTACAAGCTACTATAATGTACTACAAGCTTACAAGGTATTATAGAACGCTACAAGCTACTCTAAGGTGCTACCAGCTTACAAGGTATTATAGAACGCTACAAGCTACTATAATGTACTACAAGTTTACAAGGTATTATAGAACGCTACAAGCTACTCTAAGGTGCTACAAGCTTACAAGGTATTATAGAACGCTACAAGCTACTATAATGTACTACAAGCTTACAAGGTATTATAGAACGCTACAAGCTACTCTAAGGAGCTACAAGCTTACAAGGTATTATAGAACGCTACAAGCTACTCTAAGGTGCTACAAGCTAACAAGGTATTATAGAACGCTACAAGCTACTATAATGTACTACAAGTTTACAAGGTATTATAGAACGCTACAAGCTACTCTAAGGTGCTACAAGCTTACAAGGTATTATAGAACGCTACAAGCTACTATAATGTACTACAAGCTTACAAGGTATTATAGAACGCTACAAGCTACTCTAAGGAGCTACAAGCTTACAAGGTATTATAGAACGCTACAAGCTACTCTAAGGTGCTACAAGCTTACAAGGTATTATAGAACGCTACAAGCTACTATAATGTACTACAAGCTTACAAGGTATTATAGAACGCTACAAGCTACTCTAAGGAGCTACAAGCTTACAAGGTATTATAGAACGCTACAAGCTACTATAATGTACTACAAGCTTACAAGGTATTATAGAACGCTACAAGCTACTATAATGTACTACAAGTTTACAAGGTATTATAGAACGCTACAAGCTACTATAATGTACTACAAGTTTACAAGGTATTATAGAGCACTACAAGCTACTATAATGTACTACAAGCTTACAAGGTATTATAGAACGCTACAAGCTACTATAATGTACTACAAGTTTACAAGGTATTATAGAACGCTACAAGCTACTATAATGTACTACAAGCTTACAAGGTATTATAGAGCACTACAAGCTACTCTAAGGTGCTACAAGTTTACAAGGTATTATAGAACGCTACAAGCTACTCTAAGGTACTACAAGCTTACAAGGTATTATAGAGCACTACAAGCTACTATAATGTACTACAAGCTTACAAGGTATTATAGAACGCTACAAGCTACTCTAAGGTACTACAAGCTTACAAGGTATTATAGAACGCTACAAGCTACTATAATGTACTACAAGTTTACAAGGTATTATAGAACGCTACAAGCTACTATAATGTACTACAAGCTTACAAGGTATTATAGAGCACTACAAGCTACTATAATGTACTACAAGCTTACAAGGTATTATAGAACGCTACAAGCTACTCTAAGGTACTACAAGCTTACAAGGTATTATAGAACGCTACAAGCTACTATAATGTACTACAAGCTTACAAGGTATTATAGAGCAATACAAGCTACTCTAAGGTGCTACAAGTTTACAAGGTATTATAGAACGCTACAAGCTACTCTAAGGTGCTACAAGCTTACAAGGTATTATAGAACGCTACAAGCTACTATAATGTACTACAAGTTTACAAGGTATTATAGAGCACTACAAGCTACTGTAATGTACTAAAAGCTTACAAGGTATTATAGAGCGCTACAAGCTACTGTAAGGTACTACAAGCTTACAAGGTATTATAGAGCGCTACAAGCTACTCTAAGGTGCTACAAGCTTACAAGGTATTATAGAGCTCTACAAGCTACTGTAAAGTGCTACAAGCTTACAAGGCATTATAGAGCTCTACACGCTACTGTAAGGTGCTACAAGCTTATAAGGTATTATAGAACGCTACAAGCTACTATAATGTACTACAAGTTTACAAGGTATTATAGAGCGCTGCAAGCTACCGTAATGTACTACAAGCTTACAAGGTATTATAGAGCGCTACAGCTACTGTAAGGTGCTACAAGCTATTATAGGGCACTACAAGCTAGCGCACTTCAAGCTACTATAGGGCACTGTAAACTAGGACACTGCAAGCAACTATAGGGCACTACACGCTACTATAACGCACTACAAGCTATCATATGGCACTGCAATATATTACAGTGCACTGCAAGCTAAGATAGGGCACTGCAAGCTACAGCTATATAAAAAAGGGCACTGCAAGCCATGGACACTGCAAGCTACTATTTGGCACACTTAGGCACAAGTGTGGATATTTAAATTATGTCGATGTGCCTGGTTGGGTATTTTTTTGTCCAATGAATATATCGAATTAGATCGTATTAGCCTGGTAAATTCCACATAATGCCAGTAGTTTATAAACTATGACATTTTCAATTTTGTTTGACATTTTCTTTCCGTTTCATTATACTGTGAAGGTGAGTCAGTAATAGATTTCAGCGGGCACAGTTTGAGTCATTATTGTCCATCTGTGACACTTTAATGCGCATAAACATAACGTTAGGTTTTATTGAAAATAACACCCGATCATAATTGATATCAGATACAAATGTATAACGGATTGGCACACACTTTTTGTAATACACACAAATGTACGACAGACAGCAGCGCCGATTTATTACTGGAGGCAATCAGTTGCCGCACAGCGGACTGCATCTCTGTTTAGTGTCACACATCTCCATACAGTTGCGCTTGCTCGAAGAAGGTGACTTTGTAAGCTTGAGCTGTAAGCTTGAGCAAGATCTTGTTTTGTTGCTATTTGATGCGCATTTTACAGTGAGACACACGTTCTCTTGAATCACGGTTTCTCGGCAGGCAACGCCGATACTTTTGTTCAGACTGTTCTTCTTCGGACAGACAGTAATACATTTTCCTGCTGTGTTGAAACTGACTCCTTTGGTAACATACATACAGCCTGTCATTCATGGCTCGGGATTTTAACTATACAAAGGCAAGCATGTGTATCCCAAAGGAAAAAATCCAACTGGATTTGAGAGACAAATGTGTTGAATGAGCTTTAATTTCGTTTTCGAACATAACAACAACTTATAATAATGCGTACTTGTGATTGAACACTCACTTCCAGCTTTAAGGCAAATTCATGCGAAGACTAAGAACTTTATAACAGAAAGATCTGACTTTTAAAAAATTCCAAATAAGATTCCTGCATCGTTCTTTTTAATTTGTTGTGGACAACGACACTTCAGAGCACTTGACCTGGAAATGTATTTTTTTATAGCTCGGAGCTGCTAGCACTACAAGGTAGGTATACCAAGTATGGGGATTTCTCTCACAGGAATCCGGAATGACTGTGTAGATAGATAGATGGGAATTAATTACAAGGTCGTCATGCCAGTGTATCTGCTGCACAAGAGTGCACATAGTGAATATGGGCTCGTGTGTGCAGGTAAGGCGATGGGTGCCATTTACTCGTGGATCTGAGTTCGAATCTCCGTAGAGTACGAATTAAAAATTATCTAACCTGTATGATATATATATATATATATATATATATATATATATATATATATATATATATATATATATATATATATATATATATATATATATATATATATATATATATATATATATATATATATATAAGTCTACGAATAAAAATCCTTGGAATATATTTCTCGCCCATTCGTTCATGAGTCCATTTATATCCCTTCCATCGAAAGAATTTATGATAAGTGCATGATTTAATATTTCTTTCTTTCATTTCTCTTGCGAGTCTGTGTGTAGGTGTTAATACAACTACATCAAAATTCCGAAATAATTCAATCACACAAGTTGTTTTACCACAACTACCAGGCCCATTAAGATAAACAGTCTTCTTTCTGGTCACATGATCAAATACAGATGGTGCTGATGACAATTTTGATATTTTATTTTTTTTGTAATAAATATCCGTAATTTCAACGTCGGCGGATTCAGAATAATTAATAATATTTTCTTGATTTATTCTCCATTCACCCCATGATGCATAAGTACCGATATGTAGTTGTTCCAGCAATCCTGTGTGCTTTTATTGATATAAAATAAATTCGTAGCAACTCTGACAGCAAATTCAGAAACTCTATTTATCATCAATAATAGATTTATCGAAACGTACGCGAGCATTGAAAATCTTAAATGAGTAAACTGCGGTGACTCGCCATCAATATAACTCACAATTGTACCTAATTTAGTTCCGTCTGATAAATTAAAATTATTTCGACTTATAAATGCGTTTCTATTCGTTGTATCAGCAATTATAAAATCGGGTTCAGCATCATCTATAATTAATCGTGTACAATGTCGTTTATGATCATATGATCCTCCATGGGTGAATTTACCGATTATTTTTCTGCCAAGATATTTTGTGATTTTATTCTCAAACTCAGTCATATCAGGATTTTAATTATCAGAATATTTCTTTTGTTGTGGTAACCAAACTTCTTTCTGCGAATTATATGATATAATTGCTTCACTTACAATCAACGACATCAGTATATTTACATCGAGCATATATCGTAATAATATTGTTGCCGCCCACATTTTTTCTGAAAAATGATTGTCAAACCAGACCTACCAGAACGGATGAAGATCGTCGGCAAACTTAAATGACTCGATAGAAGCGAATCCAGTCATGTCAAAATCTGGTAATGGTCCATTTATCGATACTCTGTTCATCTCGTGTGCTGGGTGTCAAAATCGCTCAAAATACTTAAAACACTCGCTCATACCAAGAAAACATCCAGGATAACATACAGCTATATCAACGGAGATAAATCCTTATAATTGTATCTGGTTTTCCATAATCCACCGTGTCCGTATTCGACACAACTCGATATTACATCATTGAGAAAATCAAACATCGTAGGCTTCCACGAATTGTTCTCTCTAGCAAAATGAGCCGCGACTGATGGAATCGTACAATAATTACGGAGTAACTTTTCATGCATGACTTCGTCATCTGTTTATTTTGGCGCAATATCTTTCATTTCTTCGTGAAGAGGTTCTGTGCGATAAATATATCCACTAGCTCGCACAAACTTATCATAGTCTCCATCATCGGAACTCTGAAATAACCATATTGATACATATTCTGTCTTACTTATTTCGTTAATAAAATCAAATATATCTCCTTGGTAAAATTTAACAGTTCAATTTCGTGGAAATAGTGTTACTGCATTAATCCATGCATGTGCATTATGATCAATAACTTCAATCGAAACTCCTTTCGATTTCTACTTTGATTCCTACAAAATCACTCTGGTTCTCGTTTTGACCAAATATGACGGTATAAAAATTGAACTTTGTCCAGAAAAAGTTATTTGTGATTATGAATAATTGCAAACACGAAAGTTCGAAGATATATACACTACCCAACAGAGTTCAGATTAATTAAACTCATCCAACAGTCTATGTTCCAATATTTGGCTATGGCTAAAGATACAGAAGGTAAACAATTTGTATCTCTCTCACCCGCCATTGAAAAAAATTAGATAGGAAATAGCTGAATAATATGAGAAGAAAAAGATTATTAACACGCGCGTTAGGCAGTTGAATTTTTTTTATATCCGATCGTGAAAGTGATTGTGAAAGTAGAAGTAGTAAAAACGTCACTAAGGGGGATTTCGAAAGTGAAAGTAGTGACAATGAACTGGGTTCCCTGTCGTGGCTAGTGAAAGTTAATATTTATCCTTGACTTTGTCAATTTATTTTTTATTCTGATTTATTTTTTCAGATTAATTTTATTCAGATTATAATGTTTTTTTGATTGTGATTTCTTAGAAAAATCCAAAATTTTGGTGAAAATTCATTCATCGTTTTTTCACTGATTTTAATCGATTTGACAGTTAAAAAATCAGTTAAATTGCAGGTCAAGCCTCACGCGATTGACTAAATGATTTTAGGATTAGTCGCTAAACACAGTCCAAAGTAATGTTATTTTTTAAAACTGAATTATGTCTGGTTTTTATTGTTTTATAAGCAGAATAATGAGAATTTAACGATTGATCGATGAATCATTTAGAGAACTGCATGTGATTTGACCCATTAAATTATAAAAATCTGACAGATTTTAATTTTTTATGTACTATTTACCGATAATCATTATTTTAAAAAAATTCTGTTATAATCCTTGATTGAAAACCACTATGATCTTATATATATATATATTAATATTAAGAATTTCTTTCTTAAATCAAGTAAATGGTTATTTTGATCAATAAGTTTAAAATGTATTCTTGATAATAACCGATTATGACAACGCAGATAAACCGGATTAATGGGTTCTTGTACAATAAAATATCCAGGAGGTACTTGATGTGTAAATGAATACAGAATATATCCTTGCTGGGCCTGGTTGGATTTTTCAAGGTCGATTTGATAGCTGCCATCAATTACATCAAATCAATATTAACTGCGATTTTTGAAGTTATATTAACAATTCCTGGTGAAATTTGACGACCGTCACCGTGCGGAATATTGTTATATTTGAGATTATCTGCCAGTGGATTTAGATTTCTTCATGACTCAATAGGTTTAGGAATGTTTTCATTGATAATATAGTTGTCTGATTCTTTTTAGATCGTCAGTTCTAAATTCTGGTAATACAAAAGCTGGTATTTCTGCTTCGAGTATTTTATAATTATCAGCATATATTTGTTTTAAAATAACTTTTTGTCCAATCTGTGGCATAATGATAGTTTGAATATTTATCATCTCAATAGTTTTTTAATTCACATACCCAAGGTCTGATACAATTTGATTTAAATGTTTTTTTGTTTCAATGATTTTACTCTTTAGCTTATCATTAGGGTAATCTAAAATGTAATTTTAAATAAATTTGTTAACGATATAAACATAGTTGAATGTTCATCTTTAAATTTACTAGATAATAAAGTAATTAATTTTTCATTAAGAACAGGTATTACGGTTAATCGTCTTATAAGTACATTATTTTCAGCAGGAAAAAATCTAACCACTTTCTGTGTACTTATGAGTAAAACAAGATGATAACCGTCACAAAAATAGTATTTAGATGGAGGTTATTCTCGATATTTTGGAGTTGTTATAAACATTTTCTCATTTGTGATAAAATCATTTAACTTTGGTTCAGGCGGTCCTTTATACTTGGGTGCAATCTCTGGCCAACCTAACACTGATGGAATCGATGAATCATAAATAAATAACTACAACGTAATATGGTTAATATATTTCTACCGCAGCTGATAAAGATGGTTCATGAACAGTGATAGCTATTTTTGATTCTCTTAATTCTGCGCTGAAATTCATCGTTGATTTGTTCAATTTGAACCTGTGGAAAAATTGTGACAACTTGCTAGTCAGGAGTTATCTTAATGTTTATGTGAAAAAGCAAGCAAATTATTTGCTGGTAATCCAACAAATGATTTTGATCTGATATTTGGCCAGCTGTTATGTACTCTCAATTGTGCTAGAGCTATTTCTTTCGCTTGAATTGCAGTTGGAAAGGTAACGCTAAATACAGGATTATTGGAGCTTACAGATATCATAATTGTTTTTGACGGGGCTGCATTAACGAAAATATGTTGAAGTGGTTCGTTCGGCGTTAACTTTCTTCTTCTTCTTCTTCTTCTTCTTCTTCTTCTTATTATTATTATTATTATTATTATTATTATGATTATCATCATCATCATTATCATTATTATTTAAATCACGCTGGATTCTATCACAGTCATTACTTCCTTTTAAATTCCAATCATCTGTGTAAATTCAAAATCTGATATTTTTCCATCACTAAGACTTGTTGATATTAACGAAGATAATTTGGAGTATACTAGAGTCGATGTGTGTAATTTAATTGTAAAATCACGTAATTTGCATTTGTGCATGAACATATTGTTTTGCAATAATATTAAGAAGGCCATCAATTGTTGTTGCAGCTGAAACACAAAACTGTTACTACAACTGCTGGTGCCATCGATAGCGATGGTGTTATTGTTGATAATAATACACCGGTTCCAGCAATAAGACCAGACGTCGAATACACAATTATGTCAACAACAACTATACGTCTGCGATATTTTTTTACTTTTACTGTATATTCGTCAACGATATTTTTCAGGTTTGTTTGCCATTCACGTTCTTCGTTATATCTGTAATGTTGCGCTGCACATTGAACGTTGATCGGAATGCTAATTATATTTTAATTTGGTGGGAATATGGCGACTAATTCAAGACACAAATAATAAATCAAGCCGAGTTTTTTTTTCTTCTTCGGGTTCCACAGTAAATGTTCCCTCGTCGTTTTGCTCCAACATCAATAACATACATCCAGGAGATCCACCTGACAGATTCGGGAGTGGAAAACTCCGTGAAATTATGGTAGATATTTCAATGTTGTAAAGCCAAGTACTGAGAGCATGTATATACCGTTAACCTCAGCGCGATGTCTGTTAGATTTTTAAGTGGTGAGCATAATGCTTGTCCAGCCGCTACTGTATATACTGAATTGTCGGTAAAACATTTTATGTCCGAGAGTTTAATATCAATGGCTGGTTGACTTCCAAAAATTCATTAATGAATCTATTTACGTTTCTACCAAAAACTCATAAACAATTGTACATGATTAGAATAATCAGTTCTAAATGAAGTCATTTCATTATTAACTGAGACTAACGAGTTCATCATTGGAAGGATGTATTTCTTCGTTATAGTGTCATTGTCTGATTCTGGTTATCCAAGATCAGTAATTTTATTATTGACATATTGAGAAAACCAGTCATTGTATCACCAGATTTTTGTATTCGACCACAAAGATCATCTAATAACGTTGACACAGTAACACCGGGTTTAATTTTTCCGTTGCTATTAAACACAGCTACGCTATTTTCGGTTACTCCATTAATTTTAACAATAATATCTTGCAATGAAAGAGCGCTTGTTTTTAATTTTCCTTGCTTATCTTGAAATCCAACCACTTCGTTTGGATCTACATTTGCAAGATTTAATAATTCACCTATTTCATCACTAATATGTTTACTTATATTTTCATGAGTTAATCCGTCGGATTTTTGTTTTTGTTTAGAGGAAGCTCTTCCGTAAATATCTACCATTATTCATTAAGATCTGTTTAAAACGACGCGTCAACATGTATAATAGTGCACATCTTTATTACGTGGTAATCTTGATGATGAACAGCGTCTACTACAGACATTACTTCACGGCCACATATTGGCGGATCGGTTATTGTTTGTGTTGGTAATGTTGAATACCAAACTTTAGTTGTTATCGCCTTACAAATTGTTTGGTGGAGCCAGCCTATACGAATCAAAATAAATAAGTCCACGTGGATTAATTGTGTATGACACCCATTGAATACCAGGACCAGAACTATTATCGAGATTAATAATACTAGTTTCAACATTGTTTGGTTGTTTTGGTAATTGGTCACGCAGAAAATCACCTCTAAATTTTTTTATTTTATTTAATTTTCTATCATAAAAAGGTAAATCAAAATTTGACATAGGAAAGATTAACGAAGTGTTCCTGGAAGTCTCGGACCTTTTCCACATAGATCTGGAGTTCCTTGAAGTCTTAGACATTTCCCTCTTTTTTTAAATCCTTTTACTGTTATTACTTTTATTTTGTTGCTAATCCATCAGCAGTTTCAGGAGCACCAAGTGCGACTGCTTTTGCAACAGCTGGGGCTGCAGTGGCTATTAAACCTGGTATAGCTGCAAGAAGTGGAAATATTCCATCGGTTTGAATCGAGTCTTTAACTGAGCCAGCTGAAAGATTAAGTCCAACACCGGAATTTGAATGTTTGGCGCTATTGAAATGTCTTAGTTGGCGTTCACTTAATGATAATTTATTCTGACCGCATTTGAATTGTTCCTTTTTTTTGGTGAAATGTTTAATCCCCTATTTTTATTTGCTGATGTTTGAATATTTTTTATCTAACCAAAATTCAGACTAACACTAACATGATGATAAGACATTTTTATAAGTAATAGGTTAATTTCAACTGAAAATGTTACATGTTTTCTATCGGTGCGTCAATAATTCGCATTCTTCCGCCAGTGCCTTCAAGTATCATTGCTTTATCGCTGAGTATAACTGCGATTGTTCTATAATAAACAACACGACCTGGGTTCACGCGAGCTTTAAAATGAATATCAAAGACAGATTGTTTGAATAATTGTATATGCTTCAATGAAAAAAAATAGATCGGATACAGATTTCTAAAATCTAAATGTGATGTTTGTAAGCCAGTGTCCGTATTTTGATCACGCCCCTTAAATGTCATTAAACGATGATATGCACGTGCTACATGTTTTGGTTAAAATGTAACAATGTATCTTGGTTCTTGATGTCCATTTATCCGTAAAGAAACTTAACTAACTGCAAGGTTGTCAAATATCATATGGCTACGTAATTTATCATTTAGTCCATCAGCATTTTGTAATGCGATAAATATATGCCTCGTAGCAGAAACTCCTTGTTGTGATGCAATACGCCATGTAAATAATCCAGCAAAATTACTCTGAATGCTATCTGTGGTCATTGTCAATCAAGAATGCAATGATTTTCCACCTGAATTCATACAACTAGTTAATATTTCTTCTCCAACAAGTGATGGAGTCATTACAGGCATCCACAATGAAAGTTTTGTTAATATTACTTATCAGCGTCACCTGGAGATTGCGTCATCATTAGTAGCTTTTCTCACAAGAACAACTGTATTTTTAGCTCCAAAAATAACGTTTCTGACATTTCTACAAATCCAAAGATATGAGACAATGAAATTGTTCATGAAAATCCTCTATTAGTATCCTTAGACAATGAACGATTTACATTTAAGCTAAAGTCTGGATCAATACCCATAGCAATACTTACATTTATATATGCAACTGCGGCATATCTGCTTTCCTTGGTTTACCCATATCATACTGTCTATATTCCGCATTGTCAGTGGTATTTTTACAAGCATCATTGTCGGTCCAGCTGATCTTGTATAATGATCTGAATATCTTGCTAAATTTAATATCGTTGTAGTAACATCAACGTCTTTTTGAATTATTTCAATACTTCTTCCGTCAGTCATGTACGTAGCGCTGTCAAACAACGCCATAATACCATTATGAACAAAACCAACGCTATCACCTGGGTCATATCTAGTATTATCTGATTTTACAAGTTCTCCCTCTACTTCGATAAACGCGTTAGCAGGTAAAATTTATCGGCTTGTATATTGAACTTGTAGTTTTTTCGACCACGCTGATCTGGTATACGCGCGTCAAAAGAATAATATTGATAATCGCGAACAGATTCATCTTTAAGAACTGGTGAGTCCATATCAAACTACTGGATCGGATATACGCTTAAACATTTATAATTATAATTACTATCGTCTAACACGAAGACCACTTCCAGCCGTTAACCTTTGCTGATATATATTTTTCTTTTTCTTCTGGTGTAATTACAGGTGTTGACTCAACAGGAATTGACTCTGTAACTCTTTTTCTAGGATACATTTTTACCTAACTCACTAATATGTGTAAATATTAGGAGGTGCAACTTCTTTTCTATCCGCCAGATATGTTAATCTTTCTTTTACAGATTTATTGATTAGCTGACCAATATTTGCAGGCATAGTTGTAGTACTTGGTAATTTTACTGTCTCTTGTTTAGTCATTTCAGAAATAATATTTATTATCCTTGATGTAACTTCAGTGCTAGGTAATTCTACTGGTTGTATTTATTGAGGTTTTTGTACTAATCTAGCTAATATTTCTGTAATTTGTGGAAATGCTTTATTAATGATAAAACTTGGTGCTTTATCTTTAACGAACTCAATAGCTGTCATATCTAATTGTTTTGCAATTGGTACTGGTTTTGGAGCTATCCTTCTGATTAAACCACTAACGATATTTCCAGATCCATCTCCATTATTCACTTTTACATTGGTAATCGTGAATTGACTACTCTAATCATTACAGGTCCACGTTGAGCATTGTGTATAATCATTTTTTAAATTACATGTTGATTAATTAATTGTTTTTAGTCGTTGTAATAGTCATCGAAAATTTCATTAATGAGAGAACGATAACTATTACGATCCATAACGCCACCTGTAAATAATCTTCGGCAAATATCAGATACTTCATTAATAATTTCTGGAGAATTATTGCCTGCACGTTTTCCTCCAATCAGAACTTCTAATCGATTAAAATCAGCAAGAACACTGTCAGAACAAGTTCCTAAACCACTTCCTTTTTTTGGACCAAAATATTTATCACAAGCTTCATCAATTCTTTCTTCTGCCGTAGGTTCTCGTTCTTCCTCACTTGTTATTTGGACTGGTTGCTTTGATTGTTGTTTTTGCTGTGGTTGTGGTTGTTGTCGTTTTTGTGGTCGTTGTAAGCTTTCAAGATGTTTATTAATCCCATCAATAAATCCAATATATTTTGGATCATCATTTTTGACATTATCAACAATTTCATGGTATACTTTATAAATCCATTTGTACCAGGTTTCACGACTTACATAATCATTAGCGGGGCCCCGAGTGGCCGATAGGTCTAAAGCGCTCTCCATTACCGATCAGTGCCATCTCACCTCTGTCTGCGTGGGTTCGAGTCTCGGATTCGGCCAACGTGGGTATATGAGAAAGCTTGCCAGCAGCTTCTCGTGAGTCTGTGGTTCTTTCGGGGGTTTTCTCAGGTTCTTCCTCCACTATTAATACTGGCCGCCATGTATAGCCTATCGTACGCTGAAAAATGGCGTTAAACCCCACAACAACAACAACATAATCATTAGCGTACTATGGTTTCAGAAATGTTCTTCTATTATCATAACTGTGCACGGCAAGTGAAGGTAATCTTACAGTTTCAATATTTTTTATATAGGAAATATTTATCTCGGTAAATTTATCAATTGATTTTGTTTTGATTCTGGTATAAGATCATTTATATCACCTATTTCAGTACTAGCTGGTTCAATACCTTCAAGTATTCCTTCCTCTCTACCAGGAGGTTGAGCAGCAGCTATTTCAGTTGGACGATCTGTTAAAATATGTTTTGTTTGTTTAGTTCTTCTTACTATCTTTTCAGTTTGCTCAGCCGTTTGTTTTAACGTGGGAAGAAGACCTTCAGTAGCTTCTAAAACTTTTTCAGTAACCTTTGTAACAGGTTTAAAATAATTGTTATATACCTTCTACATAGTCAACTTGTGCTTCTTGGCGTTCTTGCGGTTTTTTGTTTGAGAGCATCACGAACAGGAAGATATCTTCTGATTGCTTCTAATCTTTCTCTAGCTAATCTACTAGTGTATGATTCCATTATTGATATAATAATGATTAAATTACTCAAACGTTTATAGCAGCAGATAGGGTGCGACCACCAATAAGTGTCACGGTGTGTAAACAAAGTTTTGAAAAACACGAACGACAAAGATAACGTAACAAAAAAATCTAAATCCATTTATAGAAACTCTCTGTTTTAGTTAGCGACTTTGGTTTGACATATTGACCTTTTATTTTCATTTTTTTAGGAAACTTTTTTTTTTTCAAAAATTGATCTTCCAGCAAGTGGTCTGTTCACCCTCTCTGCTGTTTGCGTCGTTTAAGTTCGATATTTTTTATAGCCATCGTGCCTTCACAAGAAAAGCTTGAAGATTGTGGTGTGGATACTGCGTGTGCTAATTGCTTTATTTATTCAGTCAGTAATTCCGCAATATCGGCGGTCGGTTAAAATACCTGACAATAAAGGGGATGCTGAAACACGTGGAAGCGAAACCATTTTCATCAAAGAAGTGTAGAAATTTAAGTACTGGTCTTTGAAGAAAACTGTATCTTGTAGTAAAATCATATGAGAGAGAGCGAGAGATAGAGATATTATTATACACAGTCAGTTATCTGTGCATTTGTAGTGTCTATTGGAAAGCGTGATTCGTTTGAACGCTTTAGGTGGAGATAAACATCTACGCGAAAATTGCTGCATTGCAAACAAAAAGGGCCTTTGTGTACGAATGTTACGAACTGCTGATAATGGATAAATCAATTTATAATCGCTCGTTTGCATTCTAAATAATGCCGATTGTCGCAAAGTTTTTCTTTTGTATTTCAAGTAAGTTTAGATTTAGACCTGAAAGAAGAAAAGCACGATGCAAGAGGTTAATGTAATGGAAAAAAAAACGATAAATCGAGATGGATAGATGGACGGACGGATAGATAGATGGATCGATGCATGGGTAGAGAGAGAGAGAGAGAGAGAGAGAGAGAGAGCGGGGGGGGGGGGGAATATTTATTTATTTATTAGTATTCGTTGGAAGAACACTGGAAAACATTTAATTTAAACAGTCAAAACGTAACAAATTATGTGAATTTATTCAAGGACTCAAATACCTAAATATTTCTACTGGAAGAGTATGGGAAGCCTTCATTGATTTCATAATCTACTTTCACTGGATTGCCTTGAGGTAAAACCATTTGGATTTAGAACTGTGATTATTCAGTGGTAATGGATAAATCAATTTAAAATCACTCGTTTGCGTTCTAAATAATGCCGATTGTCGCAAAGTTTTTCTTATTTTTCAAGTAACTTTAGATGTCGACCTGATAGAAGAAAAGCACGATGGTAGAGGTTACCGTAATGGAAAAAACGAGAAATCGAGATGGATGGATGGTTGGATGGATGGATGGAAAGATGGAGCGATGGATGGGGGGGGGAGAGAGAGAGAGAGAGAGAGAGAGAGAGAGGATTGCTACATGTGAGGATTACAATCATTATGAAATTGTCAAAGGACTAAATGTAGCAATATTCTGCGTCACATTCACTCAAATAGTTGTTTCTCTTCGCTGTATGCATGTGACTGGATTACTGAGAGGTCATTTAAATCGTATTAACGTGGACACTTTCAAATCGAGCAATAATTACAACAGGGTAAGTTAACTTAAATTTCCGTTTCGAATTTCTTTTTTGAAAATTCGTTTGTTTGTTTGCTGTTTGTTGTTTTTTTTTTTTCCTTCATTTTCTTTTCGACGTATGCACGCTATAATGCTATTTGGCGAAGTAGAACTCAGTCGTATCTGCTTTGTCCGTCATTTAGGAGACAACTCTTGACTTGATTTGACACAATAAAGGAGAGAAATTTAGTCTAGATAAAAGTAACACTATTTTAATGACTACATATCTAGTGAAGAAAATGTAAATTTTCTTTCCATATTTTCGAAAGCAAAATAGGTGTACAAAAACTTGGATTTAATGTTAATGGAGAAGATTAGTTAGAATAGGCATTTAGGTTCAGCCTCATATAGGGACCGAGTCCAATGTTCTCAGAGAATCAAGAACCAAGATGCCATGGTCAAACATCATCTCGCCAATCAGTGGTGAAAATTTTGTTGCAAAAGTTTGGGCAATGAGTAGAAGAACTGACTTACTTCGCAGTCGTTAACTTCGATCCTTTTCACGACATTTAGTGTCACGTGTCGATCCTCTTGTCACATCTATGACGGAACAACCGAAAATTATGTTTCAGGTATTAGAATGACCACAGAGTACTATATACATAGATACTGTTCTCGTTGTTTATTCGACGCCTCTGCTGGATGCTTACTCGGCTAAGTGTGAAAGAATGTCTGCTTACCCACGTATGTATTACTTCCTGATGAAACAAAGAATTAGTACAGTGAGAGCGAGACAGGGTCCCCTCGATCCCTATGCAGACGGCGGAAGATAGTTGGTCTCAGATAGGTAGTTTCCTGCAGGAAAGGAATGTTCCGAAGGTATAGTCCGCCCCGTCCAACCTCCCTCTGGGTCAAAAAGTCAAAGACTGGCAGATTTTAGTTACAAAATGTCATGGCACTGACATCATTATATCAAATGTGCACCATGTAGTTCTAGTAGATGACTTTGTGACTTTGTTCAGTGTTTGGTTTTGGAATTTACAAATTAAAGCATGCTCGGAATGCTAATCGTGTCATTAGTAGTTCACGACCCCTTGCCCAGGTTCTGCGCATCATACTGAATAAGGGAGATGGCTCACGTGGTGGACACAAATTTAAAAATAAGCCGATTGCACAACTTTTATCTGTGCCTTCGATATGAGGTATGATTCTGTGTCGAGCTTTATTTCCTAGTACTCTTTAGCTATCATGGATAGCTTCCATCTAGATATGAAAGTTTAAAATTGTATGTAATAATGTATGTTAACCAAATAGAATAAGCCCATCACTTTCTAATATAAAGTGTTTAAAATTCCTATAAATCTCTTTCATCAGAACTACTAACTTACTAATAGAACAGGTAAGTTTCGAGCTTAAGGGCAGATTAATTCCAGCTTCTCTAGGTGTCTTCCACTAAGTACTGATGGACTAACAAAATGAATATTGGTTTGTATATTTAGAGAGACCAGTTGTGATGTTTCATCTCTATGATGTTTTCCACTCCCTATTTAGCGTGTACTGGCTCTAAAGCTGACACAAATTTGAGCACACACAGGCAACGCCTACAAAAAAGTAGTAGGGCATTCAAAGACAATGCTTACATAATGGCAATATGGCATTCAAATGCAACCCCTAAAAGAGCAGTAGAGTATTCAAGGCAATACCTAGAAGGAAATATGGCATTCAAAGGTAATATCTACAAAATAGCAGTAGCAAATTCGAAGTCAATGCCTACAAAAAGGCAGTAGGGCATTCAAAGGCAATACCTACAAGAAGGCAGTAGGGCATTCAAAGGCAATACCTACAAGAAGGCAGTGGGGCATTCAAAGGTAAAACCAACAAAATGGCATTACTCAAAGGCAATGTCAACGAAAAGGCAGTAGGCATTCAACGGCAATTCCTTTAAAAAAAAGGCAGTACCCAAATAAGAATTAACCTTTCTTATGAATAAATGATATTATGAGGAAACATTTTTCGAATTGTGTAAAACAAAGAGTTGACGAGTTGAATGATAACTCAATGCAATGAAATAACATTACACTGTAGTTGAGATAATGAGATTCGGACTGTCACTCTTTCGTACGGCATGTGGACGTGTTGCCCACTACGTCTGGTGGAAGAAACCCAAATATACAAAATGAGTCGTTGTAACCGAAGCCTATTACAATCCTCTTTGCCATTATTTTCTCTCAAATTTTTAATCAAAGTTCAAGAAGAGTTTGAAGCGAACATTCAGGTTGTTTGACAATCTTTTTTTAATTGATACAACGGTAATTGAATAATGAAACGTAGACAGTTTCGCCATAGATGTACAAACGAATTACAATAATTGAACTCGTGTATAGTACGCCACATCCAACCTAAATATCAGCACAACATAACTCCACCTCTGACATAAATATCAGCACAACGTCACTCCACATCTGACCTAAATATCAGCACAACATAACTCCACATCTGATCTAAATATCAGCTTAACAATACAAAAGCAGTTCCTTAACAGACGCAGTGAGTACAAGAAGATTCTTTTAAATTTAGAAGTTAATTGAACCACTCTAACTTTCATTGCCTGAAGCTGATGCGAAATTTAGCAAAACTATTGGACAATATCCTTCTGGGTTGATCCTGCGCTACCTCTTTCGCGCATGGATAACATTAACGCTTTTGTTACAGACCTTAATACTACTGACTGAACGGTAGAAAATATTGATCGACAACTTTTAACACAGGATTGAGGTGCTAAACAGATGCTGTTTGTAATATGTCACTTTACAGTTATGTAAATAAATTCCCATTTCAAAACAGAACTATAACGACACAGCTGGGATGTAAACAAATGACACATCAAAACGGTATCAATTACACAGCTGGCGACAGTTTTGCTGATATATGCGCTGAAAGCAATGCTTTTCATCGGCAAGCTCTGAAGTAATTATATATATTTTTAATTAGTTTGAAATAAATTTAATAAATTAGACAAAAGAGAAGAAAGCTTGAATTTAGTTTGAAATAGAATATGTGTTGGAACATAATTTTGGAAATGGAAATCAACGAATCAGAATTGTCTGCATTTTAGTGGTAGACATCCAGTAGGGAAAAGATCGAGAATTTATTCACATTAATAAAGCATTGGTAAGACAAGATTTATTTGGTGTACACATATAGAAACGTAATTACGTTGTCGTTTTTATATGGTAACGAACATTTGCATTTCAAAAGCGATAATTGTGTTTCAAGCTAAACGCACTTTAATTTAATGTAATTTCTCAAGTACTGCTCTCGTCCACTTACGATCGTCATTAACATGGACACACCGCTTCACAATGAACCAGCAGATTCGGGTCGACAATGTCATTTGTACTTTTAATTTCAAACTAATGGCTTTTAATTTCAAACTTATGGCGTATATTGCAATGTGACGTCGGATCTGGGGTTGTGAGCTGTTCACTTCTGTGAACTAGGTAGGGTATATGTGACAAAAATATATAGCCATCGTCTCATATGAACACATTTTTTTATATCAATATTGATTCTTGCTTTGCGTATCAATTAAACACGGTGTACCTTTGCTGATGCATCTGCTCACAACATCAAAATCATTACCGTTGCAACTAATGTCAACAGCTTTAGTAAAGTCTATGCGGTTACAGTTGCATGACTATTTTACCCCTTCACGAATCCCCTCACTCCTGGTATCCCAGTTTACCAGTCCAACCCGTCCACATTCACCCACCCCCGGAAAATCTCTCTGTAACCCGATAGCTCAGTCATTTGTTGGTTTTTTTTTATTCATAGAGAATTTTATGGAAGAGCATTATTATTATTATTATTATCATCATCATCATTATTATTATTATTATTATTATTATTATTATTCAAATCTGTTGCAACCGTTTCGGTGGCTTAGTACGTAGAGCGTCCGCCTCGGGTGCTGAAGTTTGCTGGTTCGAACCCCGGCCGGTTCATACCAAATACTTCTAACAATCATAGTATCATCTGTTTCTCTTGGCGCTCAGCACTAAGAGGTTAATGTTAGGACTGGTCAGCCTAGTGTCAGGATAATGTGACTAGGTGGGACATGAGATGCTACATGTCTGTGGCATGATGCCCCAGTGCTAGACATTACTATAAGTTGTCACACTGCAGACATCGTAGTAATATGACTGAAACGTTTTTAAACTACGTTAAAAATCCAACACACACACACACGCTCTCTCTCTCTCTCTCTCTCTCTCTCTCTCTCTCTCTCTCTCTCAGCACAGTTACACCCAGGTTGTGTTGTATTGGTCCCAAAAAAAAAATAAGTAGCAATTATCACAATGAAAAAGCCTGTGCAAAAATGGTCTGATCTTACTCAAGCAGGAATGCACACGAAGATAAAAAGGACTTGCACACTTTTTTATCCAAACTAAGTGTTCATTGCTCATGGATATATAAGTATTAACATAGGTATCTGCTGGTGTCATCTGGATACAATTTGTACATTATGACGCAAAACCAACAAGATCGGGCAATTACTTTTTTTTCTTCATAATTCTAGTGTAATCTTTTCATCATCATATCACTGTCCTCTTATTTCATCTCGTTTCTAACGAAACATATCATTTTTCTCTGCATGTTGACTTATCAATATTTAAACAACAGCCGCAATGGCGACAGCCTCGATATGAAAACGTCACCGGAGTAAACTAAACCTATTAGTTGTTGTGACACATCTGTTCTGGTGTAAAACTGGAGATGTTATTTTCATCCTACGACATAGGTTTCTTTCCGTTCTTTTAAATTAGGAAGCCAAGATTTATACTGGAGACAGTAAGAAAATCATTTCGTTCTGTTCCTTTGTTTATGCAAGGTGGCAAGGATTTATGTCATTGGCAGAGTGGTAAGTTACGAGGTTTTAATCATGTACTACTTCACTGTTAGCGTATCACACACACACACACACTCTCTCTCTCTCTCTCTCTCTCTCTCTCTCTCTCTCTTGGCTGTGGGGGCAGTCAAACTCACAGGAATCATTTTGTACAGTGCACAATATCGGAAACGTTAAAATATATGAAAGAAGTCATTTTCTAAGAATCATGTGTTTGTTTCAACTCAGTTGTAGTACCGTGATCTCCATGTTCCTAGTCTGTCTCATGCCCGGATATTGATGCTAGTGCAACAGTCGCATCCACGGTTTCTTAAGATTTTGGCTTAAACTTTTTTATTTGCATACATTTTCTAAATCCTTGATAGATTTTCATCATACTTGGCATGAGTCATTCTGAAGCTAAGACAATGCATTCTGCGACTTGCTCTTTTACCCGTCTTACTGGGGCTAGGGGGCTTCGAAAGGGCTTAAGGCACGTTTTCGAATCTTTATTGTCTTATTCAAGTAACTTAAAGAAGTTAACGTTTTCGCTGATTCATTAATGCATCACACACACACACACACACACCAGCACACACACACACACACACCTAAGAACCAGCTATCATGCAAGTGTAATTTTTTCAAATTATTCGGATGGAAAAGGAATCCATTTTCACGGATTGCCTAAATTCCTTTAAAAAAATATAACTCGCACTAAATTATTCCGTCTTGGAGGGTAAACATCCAAGCTTGTACTAACACTAAGATGTATAGAATGACATGCATCTAACTACTTCCAACTATTAACCCATTCCACCTGAACGTATGATTTAAATATATCACTTAATTTTACTATTTAACCTCATATGTGTAAGGACATGAGACCTCCGACTCCTCTCTCTCTCTCTCTCTTCTTCTTCATTACTTATGTACCAGTAAATACGGATATATTGCATCGCAAATGAAATCGATTAACCTAGGCATAGTCGTCGATATATCTTTGCTTAGCCAGTGTAGTCTTTTCTTTTGATTCCACCGATGTTAATCCGTTGAAAAAAGAGTATCATTATGGAACCCGAGTGAGGTCATGTGGGGTGTTTTCAGTTATGAGTAGTACTATTAATAGCCAACTAGACCTGACCTTGACCTTAACCTAAACGAGGCAAGGTTACGTCATTTTTGACGTCATCTGATCTTCCATTGCAGCGGTAAAAACGTTTGTGAGGAACTATATTGTAATTTTCGCATTAGAAGACACGGATATGGCAATCAATACAAATCAAGGCAATGAGGAAAGCTTATGTATTGTTAGAAATAAGGACAACATGATCAGAGCCATCTATCGGGACATTTGCCCATTAAATCAGATTGGTACAGCAGAGGGAGCTGCGATTATTTTTCCCGTGTTTCCAAGCATTCGATCTAAAACTTGAAGAAAATTGACCGGACTGTAACTTAAGCTAGGAAGTAATATGCTGCCGGTCCAATCCCTGACATTCCGCACAAGGAAGTCAATTTAGCCGTGCTCGATAATTATCTGCGTCGGAAATCGTTCCTGGTATTGTTCGCTACTAAACTGGGAGTAGACATTACCTTCTGACACGGTAATTCAATTTTAACTGAGAAATTAGTCCCACAATAGATTTAATGATATAGTACAGACAAATGTATACATATGAAGGCCTGCAGAAGGTAAATGCTGTATTGTTAAGTCCCTCTCTCTCTCTCTCTCTCTCTCTCTCTCTCTCATTATGTCGTTTTCCTCCGATCTATTTCTGATTTAATGATGTATGTATGGATTTGGTTAACGCTTTAAATATACTGTATATAATTAGTAGTTTCAAACTGATTTCTAACGCACGACATAGACATCAACAGACTGAAATAATTCCACTTTAAAGTTGGATTAAAACATGCATTTTTAGATCAGAAACTTGCATCATTTGTTATCACATTTTATTTGTATATTTATTTATTCATTTATTCACTTTTAGGGTCAAGTGAATCAGTGCTATTTCAACATCGATGAAGCAGAACAAGGAGTGCTGCATGGTCTGATGCAAAAGGTAGATATTCGAGGTGAAACCAATGAAAATTTAACTCCACATAAAACTGATGGAAGACCAAGGACTTCCCATTCGGATTCAAGCTCGAGAAATCTGAATTCAGAAAAATCGTCCGGTTCTGAACCATCATCCAAATCTTTGAAATCAAGCAAATCTCATAGGACAAGCTCGCCTTCGGCGAAAATAGACAAATCCAAAGAGCAATGCACTGCCGCTCGTCCACCAACAACCAGCGTCCTCAGAAGCGCTATTTATTATCAAAACCGTATAATAGTGCGTGATCCACCCGAAAATAGGCCTCGTCCACCGTCATCTCACGAATCAAATAACCGATCCCCTGCAACAGTGTCACAGCTACCTGAAAATAGCCCTACCTCTGATGTGTCCACAGTACACAAACGCCCGGAAACTATTCCCAATGATACTGGAAAGACAAAATCCAATTGTTCAGTGATGGAGATTGACGCTTCTTCCGTATTGAATATGGGCGGCATAGACATAGTTGTGACGGATGTTGACGGTGGCGAAAAGAGCCACGTGACAAAAAAACAAAGCATTTGGAAGCGGATGTTTATATTATTACAGGACGATCGCATGCGAGGGAGGAGTGATAACAACGTTATTCTGAGTTGCGAACATCCGGAAAAGTATAGGATATTAAAACGAGTTCTGAATATTCTGTTTCTTTCAATTGGTGTTGTGCTACTGTTGGCTGTGATCGTTGTCATTATCTACTCAATGGTCGGTAAGTACTTGACACTTTACGCACGTTATTCAACAGAGCAGTTGCGATTTACCATAACATTTCTGTTAAATATTACCTTTGTAACTCGGATTTCTCTGCAGATTGGCCACGTAGTTTTAGTCCATTAGTTCGTCCTAAAAATTAATAAAATCTTTTTAAGCTGGCCTGCACTATAGAACTGAGAAACATTCGGTTTCAACAGTGTCAGTTTTATGGATTGGTCGAGTGATTGATCTGTCTGTGTTTAACAAGACAGGAAAGATAATATTGTGTCGAGACCGTTAAATCAAAGAGTGTTGCGTAGAGGTACACTGCAGCGGTCAACGGGGAGAGGGGGTCATGGCTGGATTCGAACTTGCGCCTTCAGGTCGCGTGTCCGGCACCCAAAATACTTAACATCAACTAGATTCTCAGATACTTGTGTTACGAAAATGTGCTTATGAGTAACTATCTCCCAGGACTGCTGGTGCAAAGTAATTACATCTGCAACACGAAACTATGACACCCCGCTGGTTAGAAGGTTTTTGAAAAAGGCGATATAGTGCCAAATGGACAAATATAAAATGCACTGATTGTCAAGATCACATTTCATAAACATTGTTCTTATGTTTTTTCTTAAAAGTGCCCAAACAGCCATCAAAATTAACTTTACGGATATATATTGGGTATCTCCGAAACTGACTGAAAATGTTGCACCGGAAGTGATATTGCGAGATGCGTACTGTGCATTAGAAGCTCATACCCAGATTACTAAACATCATGTACAAAAATACTAATCTCCATGGAAACGTTACTAATTTTATGAATACATTACTAATCTTATGCATAAATTGCTAATCTTCTGCCTACATTTCTAATCTTCATGTACATGTCACCTTTGCAGTTTACGTAAGACTGGAAGATGTATGCTTGATTTCATTGTTCTCTAATAAAAAGAGGTTTATGATGACGGCCAAGCATTGTACTTAAGTAAATTAATTGTACATCAGTTTCTCGATCTGTTTTGTACCTTTTTCATATTGTTTTGCATAGGTTTGATGCATATTGCCCGAGTTAATGCATCAGACAGTCGTTTGTTTGTTTTCGTTAAAGGGATTCACTTTCCCAGAACAAGAGTTATATAATCGAGTGGTTACTTTAGATCCTTTTCTATATAGAAAACTCTATCATTCACTACAGCTAGTCACTGTAGACGCGACAAGCTTTTATACTGGAGTTTTCATTTTACGTTACATACAGCGCATTGTTCTGGTGATTTAATTTGGTGCTTTACGGCATAGCAACACAAGTCGGTTATTTATTGCCAGTTTCAAATAACTGCAGTAATGTGTTATGTATGAGGCGCCGTAGCGGCCAAAAGCTGGTCTAATGAGAAAGTTGCAGTAGAAATTTCGATTTCGTACGTCGAGAAATCCAATATTACATGTTGGATCAAATTGTATTTCCTTAAAGTTCTATTTTCTAGATCGAGATTTTAGATTTTATATGTTGAATTAAACAGTGGTGGTTTAAAGTTCTATTTCCTGTTACAGTGTATGTTCTGAATTACACAGCGGTAGTTGAAATTTCAAAGTAATATGTCGAGAATCCATAATTCACACGTGGAATGTAACTGTTTGTGATAAAAGTTCCATTTCATACGGCGAGTATTTAGATTTCATCTCTTAAATTTCACAGTAACGAGAAGCAGTCTCCTTGTTTAAAAATAACGCGGTCCGTTCACGAGAGCGACCTCTAGCGAAGAAATTCATAGTAATTCTCGACCTGTAAATGGTAACTTTCAAACTGTAAATGCACGAAATGTTATGGCGCCTTATAAATGAATACACGAATGATGTATCTTAATACTCGATATTATTTTGACTTGTTAAAGTGGACATCGTGTAACGATACTTTTAACACCAACAAATCATTTCACCATATAAAAATAACAATTCTGACAAGCACAATAAAATGTCCAATCACCGGTGTAATTCAACAGATACAATCTAAAAACTCAACATATGAAATGGAACTTTCAGCACCATCAATGTGATTCAACAGGTTAAATTGAAACTCTTGAATATGACATTAAAGTTTCAACAACCGCCGTGTAATTCAGATAATACAATCTAAACACTCAACAATAAGCTTATAATTTTCAACCAGCGCTGTGTAATTCAACAGAAGAAATCTAAATACTCAACATATAAAGTGTAACTTTCAACATGACTCTTTGAACCAATACGTAAATTAGGAATTCTCATCCTATTACATTTAAATTTCAACCACCGCCGTGTAATTCAAACGACACAATCTAAAACATCGACATAGAAAATATAGCTTTCGACCAATTCTGTTCAATTCAACAGGTACAATCTAAAATCCCGACCTAGAAAATGGAACTTCAAGGACAAGCATTTTTCATACAACATGTGAAATTGGAATTCTGGACAGGTGACATTAAAATTTCGACGGCAACATTCTGATTAGACCAGCTTTTGTCCGCTACGGCAGCCCATAGTTATGTCAATAGATACATCATAGTAACCGGCCAAAGGTGATCCAGTCATAGGATTAGAAACATCGCCCACAGAAGTCAGGCACAGTAATCATTGAGCAACTGTGGCACGTGTTTCTATAAGTTGCCTCTTTCCACATGCAGGATATTGGTGCATCGGGCGAATTATACGACCCCAATCGGGCGGGGATTAATTTAAATAGAAGTTTCTTTAATTGCGATGGATGTTTCTATGATTGGGGTGGATATTTTATAATTGGGATGGGGTTTTTTATAATTGAAATGAACTTGTCAGTAATTGGGGTGGACGTTTCTAAAATTGGGATGGACTTTCTATGAATTGGGATGGACTCTTCTATTTCAAGATGTGCGAAACGATAACACGCGTAAAATTCTACAGCGAAGCTACCGTCCAAGGATTGCTTCTTTTAAAATTAGTATTGAAACTTCTTGTCTAGTAATAAGGTTTAGATAATCTATGGCAAGTTCTAATTACATCATGTGTAGTCTATCCTGATAATCCAGGTCATGGTTCTAATTAGATATTGTGTAGTCTATCCTGATAATCCAGGTCATGGTTCTAATTACATATTGTGTAGTCTATCCTGATAATCCAGGTCATGATTCTAATTAGATATTGTGTAGTCTATCCTGATAATCCAGGTCATGGTTCTAATTACATATTGTGTAGTCTATCCTGATAATCCAGGTCATGGTTCTAATTAGATATTGTGTAGTCTATCCTGATAATCCAGGTCATGGTTTTAATTACATATTGTGTTGTATATTAATATTTATTCCGTACACGTCCTTAAATGCACATATTTCGTAATCTTGTCCATGCACAGTTCAAAAGAAACACTCTAAATGAGTGTAATATGTGTATGAAAGCCTACAGACTTTAGTGTGTATATTTGTTATCTTTTAATAAACAGTCTTAGATATACTGAAGTTCGAGTTTTTTAAATGCACTGATATCAAATCCAAATAAATGGTGCAGTTAAAAGACGCTCAATTTACTTTAAAGACATCATTGCCGGGAATGTATTTTCATATTTATGTATTCATTTTAGTTATAAATTTACCTTTTTTATTATTTTTATTTTACTTGTTTGGAGGGGTGGGGGTTATAATATCACCTTTTCTGAAATAGTGTATAACCATGATTTTATATTAAACAGCGAAGATGTGAACTCCGGAAGACTTAACGAAAAATAAATTGTGCCAATGTACCAAATAACATTTCTGTGTAGAGATATTACTTGGTCACTAAATCAACTGTAAGCAGTATATATTTATATCATTTTGAGAAAGATTTCCATTAGCTGGTCGCATAATAGTCCGGCATGAATTCTTCATGAAGGCTGGAGTCTGTTGGTGAAAATCAATAATAGCTTATAGATATGTGTCGTGCTTCTAACTTGAATATGGCTTTGTTATGAACGTACCTGCCATGCATCTGGGCGCTCAAGTCCATCTGACTTGCAAGGAGTGACATTTCTGAACTGAAATGATGAGGTTGCTAGGCAAGCAGCAAAGTATGAGTTCATTTTAATGAAGGAGGGTTTTTAAAATGTTACCTATGATACATATATCTATAGTATTACCAGACAATAGTTTGGATAATTGTTCTTAACAAATGTGATACGCATTATACATACAGCATACCCCAATGGGCACTTAGGCAGAACTACTCTAGTGGGAAATAATGCTAATTATTGTACATCGTACATTCCATCTAACATGAACTGACTGTGTTGTTTTTGTGTTTACTACCTTTAAATGTTAATCTTGCAGGTTTCACACCAACAATTAGTAATGAAGCAGTAATATTACCTTCCGTATAAAGATCACTACATTAATTTCCTAAACTTAAAGTATACAGTGTCTTAGTCGTGTAATTGTACACAGGCCATATAATTGCACACAGGCCATGTAATTGTACACAGTCCATGTAATTGTACACAGGCCATGTTAGTAAAGCAGCTATGAGACTGTTTTCAGCATTGAGTTAACTATATTAGTTTGGTTGATTTAGTTATGCACATTTTACAAGCCAAAGTTCGAATCTAATGATTGATTATTGACTTTTCACTGAATCCAATATTGTAGCAACCAACTATTTTTACCCGTATGCGTGTTGCGTGCAACTTCAACATGGACAAGTGTAATTCTTTTAAAGTGTCTTGCTCGACAAGGTATTGAATAAAACAAAATAAAACGTGTCCTTAGAAACAGTAAATTACGTAATTATTGGGGTTTTTTTTACTTTTTACTTTCCGCAAGAATCGCGCTCCCGGTAATCAGCTGATGCGACGCACTCCGAATCCGATATAGATTGGAGTTGAATGTTAAGATCCATTTCGATTAATCGAGAAATTACAGCCTTTAGCAAGTCAGTCAGCAGGATATGCTATAATTTCCGGGAAATAAAGATTCTAGCATCTGTTTTGCAGGCAATTACCTGTAGTTAACAGTTTAATGACCCGTGTTTTCACTAATATACATTTAGGAATACGCGGTGGTCTGAAACAGCTTTGCATACGAGTTGATACTACCTAACGATTGTAACGTTTTCGATATCGCATTAAAGTCAATAAAATGCACTGGGTGGGAAAGACTTTTAATTTCCGTGTTCGTTGCAAACATTTAACCAACACACACAAGTTTTGGAATAATGTGTTCAGCTGTAGCGCCAGAAGGAGCCTAAATGGAATGAAACAGGGTTATCAACAGCGATTGAAACCCGGTATAGAAACATAAACATCGCAACATAATATGCTTCATCCAACAATATAGCGAACACATTATTGTGTTGCAATAGACATGAGCAAATAACCATCTCTCTCAAACAAACATAGAGTAAAACTTATCCACTTCAAACATTCTGAAATTTCGAAACCCTTCTATTCCTAACGAATCCTTACGTCCCAAATAGTATCGTCTTAAAATTCTTTATTTTCTGTTCCGCAGACAAGTATTTGAACAGTTTGGATTTCGAACACTTTAAGCGGTCTTCTTTTTTATAACTGAAGTAAGTAGCGTCGTGATGAAGTATAACTTTGCGATGCATCACACCAATTTGTTATCATTTTAGAGTATATATAATTACTATTTCTCACAAAATCCTAATTGTCATTCATTTTCATTTTTATAATCGCTTTAGTTTCAGCATGACCCGATGAATGACCTTGTTTGATGACCTTCCCGCCTGACATAATTGACTACCAAATAATGGATGGAGTCCCAACCGTGGAGTTGCCGGCGTATGCCGTTTGGACGTGCATTTCTGTCCGTGGACTGTGCAGTGCGGATTTTATTGACACGAAACTGACTATTCTCCTGATCTTTTTTTCTATTTTTGGTGTGTATTTTTGTGGAAATTAAAAAATGTCGTAGTTAGAATTTCCTGACAGCAACGAATTAAAATAGCAAACGATACTGCCCATAACCTTTGTAACATAATATACTATATAGTTTATTACACGACTACATCCCGGATATATGGATATTAGACACCACAGATTTTACATATTTTTGAGCGGAAGTTTCAAAGACACCGTAAACTTTTTCACGTCATGAACCCTGCCCAGAGCCGTCTTAACAACATTGTAGGCTCTGGGCAAAGCAATGCACTGGGGCCCCTTACAGGCCAATATTCATTAACAATATGGGCAGCATGATGCCCCTAGAAGCGTGAGGCCCTGGGCAACTGCCCAGTGTGCCCATGCCTTAAGACGGCACTGACCCTGCCTGGTATTAACATGTAATTGTTTCCAGATGAGCATATCTATGAACTATCCTACCAAGATGGAAGCAATGTTATGTGTGTATGAAGGACTCTCAAAATTTTATATTTATATGTATTATGAACAATATTTGCATGTATGTTCCTCTTATTCTTTATACACAGAAGTAATTTGTATTTCAAGTGAAATTAAGATATATCTGTTGCTTCTTTTAATCCTTTCTAATTAAAATGGATATCACTTTTATGTATCGTAATTGTATCAGTTATCTGGGAAATTGCAGTTCACTTTCCACTATGTTCAAGTTCCCAAGATAACATGTCTTTTTATTATGCTTTACATTTGTAATCTTTGTCGTATATGTTTGTTTTTGTATTACAGATATGCAAATAAAAAAACTTTTTTTTTTCGTTTGTGTTTTTTTTTTCTTTTTCTCTCTTTTTTTCTGAAAGGGGATGTTTATCAAAGACAAAGACAAAATGTTTGAGACATTACATTTCTAGGATCAGAACATCGCTCGGCTATTTCCGTCGAGTCCGAGAACTGACGTTGGAAGTATTGTTACAATACACTAAGTTTGATCGATTTGGCTATTCGCCTTCAGTGGTGCACACCACATATGTTGCGACAGAAAAGGCCGACCAGGTTCTGATTGGAAGACGGTCTCTTTCTGCCCACATTGTGTGTCATGTGAACAAGAGTATTCACGAATATAGTTCTCAATGGCACCGAATTACATCCGATGCATTTTTCTCGACGTAAGGAAAATGACAGAAGATGCTCCGAATGGAAGTATTTATCCAAAAAGAAAGAAACAATCTTCTAGGCACTGATGTTTTCATAAACATATCTTTAAGATTCTATTATTCATTCTATCTGATCTGTATAAAGGTCTTGTATGCAAGATATAGCATCACTAAAGGGAGGTGAGAACAGTCTTCATCATCTATGTCAAAATGAAATATTTTGTCAAACTTTCCAGTAATAGATGTTACTCTGGACTAAGAAATCGAACTCGAAATCGAAACAATCTCGCGTTTTGATTGGTCAAAATATTTTGAGAATAAATTTGAACGGATATCAATTTCATGACGAAGACACATGCTTGACTTCTGACTGACCCTAGGTCAGTATATATATTCTTGATGGGGCGGCTAATTAGCGTACCACAAAAGCTATGGGTTGATAACTACGTTTTTCTTGACGTAATGCAACACAAGGATAACATCTGCTTCATACAATTTCTAGCCCAGCCGACCGGTCTGAAACTCGACTTATCATATCAATATCATACTCGGCCCACGTTCCTTTCAGAATTGTATTCTTGCCGGACCTCTAGATTTTGATGATAGACTACAACCTACCTGTCGATCTACTGACACATTTTGTTGTGAAACCTTCCCATATTCATATTCTTATCATATTCATATTCTTCCCATATTCATATTCTTATCATATTCATATTCTTATCATATTCATATTCTTCCCATATTCATATTCTTATCATATTCATATTCTTCTCATATTGTATATCATATTCTTATCATATTCATATTCTTCCCATATTCATATTTTTTCATATTCATATTCTTATCATATTCATATTCTTCCCATATTCTGTATTACTGATAATCTTGGCAATTTCAAAATTTCATCAATGATCAGTGATTTACAGTGAAAGAAAACTTAGAATATAGGTGCATATCTTATTGTATACAGAATTATTCAGGCTGAAAATTGTACACGGTCGGTAAACCATACATAATAATAATTCCTATGTAATAAATTCCCAAATAGCTACTTTTTCTGAAATCTTAGTATCATTATGAATAAAGACATGCGCATAAATGTGTTGTTTACCACCACGCATAGTTAGCAGAATGCAGAGTCGTTATTTTAGGACATTATTTCCGGATTATCGATGTAAGTTTTATAGTAATTTTACACTTTGGTACCCGAATTTGATTTTCTAATCCTGAACGCGGATTTCTGGATTAACGGAGCAAATAAACATAATAATTCCGTTCCCCTGGCAATATGGCCGGATAGTGAGGTTTCCGGATAAACGGAGTCCGAATTTCCGAGGCTACTCTTTGTGTGCGTGTGTGTGTTTTAAGCTGTAGTTCCTTATTCGTGGACGGGTTCTTGTGTTGTTGTTGTTGTAGGGTTTAACGCCATGTTTCAGCACAAGATGGGTTATATACATGGCGGCCAGTATCAATGGTGGAGGAAGAACCCGGGAAAACCCGGGAAAAACCACCGACCCACCAGAAGCTACCGGCAAGCTTTCTCACATACCTACACTGGCTGAGCCCGAGACTCGACGGGTTTCTAAACAAGCATACCAATGATCTTATGACTCTCTTAATGAAATGTTTGCAAGCATTTCTATTAAAAATTGCGTTTTGCAACCATTTACATTAAAACTGCATATGATGAAAAATATTAACTATATACCAGACAATTTCGACACGCAAATTGACAGCAGACGGTGCTCTAAACTCGATCCATCGATGAATAACGTGCGAAGATGACGCATGTAAATGACGAGCTGATCAAGTTCAAATGATTCAACATGTGTGTGTGTGTGTGTGTGTGTGTGTGTGTGTGTGTTTTAGATTTTTAACGTAGCTTTAACAATCTTCCAGTCATTTCACTACGATATCTGCAGGGTGGCAGTTTATATTGATGTCTAGCACTAGGGCATCATGCCGCAGACATGCAGCATTATGTCCCACTCAATTACATTTTTTATCCTGACACCAGGCGGCAGGCCCGGCCCTAGGATGTGCGGGGCACAAGGCATCAAGCGATGAGCGGGGCCTAAAGCAAATAATCTGTTCAGTCTGTTATGTTTCAGGTTCTTTAATCCAGTAACAAGAAAAGAATGGAGACATCAACGTTTGTAAAATTTAAAAAATAATTTTTTTCCCTAGAAAGACAAGGTAAAAATGAGAAAAAGAACTTATGGTTTTACGAATCAGATCCAAAAATAATCCAAGAATTAAAAAACAGAAGTCATAGAAAATAAAAGTCCTAAATGAATCTGAGTTGGAGTCCTGATAAAAATTCAAGATGGCGGTCGATGACGTATGCAATAGTCAGTGTTGTCCTGATGTGTTAAATGTTCCTTATTGAACCACAGAAAATAATATTCCAGTTTTCAATTCCGAATAAAATTTCCATAAACGAGTTTGTCCAAGAATTCTGTATGATCACTTAAATATTTCCAGGGAAAAGAATTAATTTCACAAAATAGAATTTCAACTCAAACTGGTCATAACAAAGCACCTTTAAGTGTCAATGGTTTATAGCCATCTTCTCTATAGAAAAAGATTATACACTAATTTTAAGACGCAAAACAGATTCCCGTATGAGGGTCACATGAATATGTTTCTAGAACAACATAGAAGCTTTCTACATGCCAAACATCGCGTACTCCCAGTATGGTCTTGACTAAAACCAACGATTTTTACTCAAGGAAAGATTTTGTTAAAAATGTTGTATACTTCAACTCACTGATTTCTGAATCAAGGTCAAGAACTAGGCCATCATTAGATACAAAGTTTATATTATTAGTGTGTACGAAAAAAAACAACAGTTACGTCAAACTAATTTCTAGACAATGTCAAATACAGTAAATAAAGTTACATTACAATAGCATGTAATAGAACATATATAAAAATTATATAAAAAACAAACAATTAAATTAAATCAAATATAAATTAAAGTTGTATAGCCATCAGCGCGAATCCCCTGAAAGCGCAGGGCCCAAGGCGGTTGCCTCGTTTGCCTTGCCTTAGGGCCGGGCCTGCCAGGCCAACCAGTCCATACATTATCCTCTTAAAGCTGAGGGCCTTGCGAGGCAGCTGCTATACCATTTTTATAAGTTTTTGGTATGCTTCAGCCGGGGTTTGAAACCGCGACCTCCGCATTAACATGGTACTAGTAAAGGGTTTAAAAACATTCGAGCCAAAAAGAAGGCATGTCAACGAAACAAAAACGCATGGAAATGTTGTTACGTGAGCGAATGCAGCGCTCCAGGAAATCAAAAATTATCCAGGGAGGAGCTGTTCATATGCGTGATTCATGCCTAAGAGATGCGTGACACAACGAGGAAATAAAACAACAACAACAACGTTGCGAAAGAATCCATATGAATTCTTTTTATATAAAAAAACATCAGAGATGCGCTGCTGTTGTGTGAAACTTACGGACACTAGACAATATTACACGATTGCAACAAACAGTAAAATCGGCCATAGAAAAGTCATAGATACGGAGCACAACGTCTGATTGTGGAGAGTACAGTATCTGTACTGTCATTTGCAACCAGTTCTGAGTACAGCGTCGGTACCATATCAGGTCTTTTCAACCCTTCTCGTTTCCATCCATCCATCCATCCATCCCAAGACCACTGATTCAATCATGCATTCATTAATCCATCAGTCCGTCAGTCCTTCCACAATTCACACTTAGAAAATGGAATAGAACCGGAGGTGGAGGAAAAAAGTCGATATGTATGTATGTAAGTATGTATGTATGTATGTATGTATGTATGTATGTATGTATGTATGTATGTATGTATGTGTGTGTGTGTGTGTGTGTGTGTGTGTGTGCGTGCGTGCGTGCGTGCATGCGAGTGTGTATTTGCATGCACATGTGTACATATTAATGTATATATGATGTATAAAATATGCTTGTTTTGTTGTATATTATATGATGGCAGGGTATTTATCGAAAGCCATATTTTTGGGCTCAAATAAACAGTAACACAAGAAAAAGTGAAAACAACAAGCCTTGAAAAATTTAACAAATTATTTATTTCCCTGGAAAAATGAAGAAAAAAAAAAGAACTTATAGTTTCAAGAATCAAATCCAAAAATAATCCAAGAATAATCCTCGAATAAAATTTTAGAAGTCCTCATTTTGAAATATTCTAAGGAAATAAAGTTCGAGTCCCGACGAAGAATCCAAGATGGAAGGCGATTACGTATGCTGTATCCTGTATAGTGTTGAAGTCTACAGTTCCTTGTAGAAACACAAGAAATAACACTCCGGTCATGGAAATCCGAATAAAATTTACTAATTGTTTTGAATCCAAATAATTCGAATAAACATTAAAATAACTCCAAACTGACACAACGAAAGAACACCTTATTTCTCTAAAACAATGGTTATACAGTAATTCTGAGACGCAAAATACGTATCGTATGAGGGTCACGTGATCATGTTTACATCACTGTACTCTCAACATGGCCCTGATAAAAACCAATGATTTTACTCTAAGAATAAAAATTAAAAAAGAAGTTGTTTACTTCACTAACACTATTTACAAGTTAATGGTCATGTATCCAATACAGCCTCGGTCTCACCCTTATTATTCCCACAATAAAAACAAATTTAAAAAAGAACTTGTTCACGTGACTGTTACTAATTTTGAATTAAGGTCGGGAACTAGGTCACCTTTAAGTGTTTACAAATGAACAGTCAAGGTCAAAATATTTTCTGGAAAAGTATTTAGTTCCTAGTAAACAAAACTACATTATTTTGACATATAATATAATTAAAAATAAAAAGATTTTAAAACTTACAAACAATTAAATCAGATAGAAATTAAATCAAATATATACAACACACAAAATAAATTAAATCTGTATGATTTTATGTTAACTATATGAACGATTAGGTAACAATTTACACTTCGATAAGTATCAGTCCAATTTTCTTCCTTTGTGTCGTGCAATCACTGGATTTCATTAATGAAGCATTTATTTTTAGGTAGTTCGTAGTTTTCATTCATTAGTCACTTCACACTGCACTCAAATACCTAGCCCCATCTTCCCATCTTGCTAAGATTCGTCATTACTTATATAGTATTATACGGTAAAGTCTTGGAATGGGTCACAGCAAATCTGAAGAACGTGTGTCACTTACGATTTTATGTTATGATTTCTAAAAAAGGAGTCATTTGCTTTTTCAGCGTTAAGTGTGCGTCCGACACCTGTTGTTTTAGAATTCATTGTTATTGCTTTTTACACATTTTCATCTTTCAAAACTAAAATCATTTTCCATTTTGTATTCAATAGGCACCGTAGGCTGCCGCCTAGGGCGCCAAGATTTGGAGGAGGGGGCACCAAAAACGATGTGCACTGTCAGGTTATTCGTTTACTATCATTAAATATGTAGACTAACCAACGAATTTAATAAAATATCAAGCCGAATGTGCATTAATTCTCATTACCAGTTTATATAATGAGCGATGCCGGGGGTGAGGGCAAGGTAGAAGGTTCGTATAGGACGCAAAATACCCGTGCACCAGTCTTGTTAGTAAGATTCTAGTTCTCACGTCATGTTGCCGTGACATTGAATAGAAGTTGGTGAAACAGACTGACGAAGCAGAGATGCGATAATTTATCAATGTAGAGCGAGTAGTAAAGCATACCAAGTGCTTTGTTTGGATAAACCGGTGAGTGTCTAAGTGCAGGAAGAGCTGTGCGATGACACTGTTTGAACTTCCTACCGGCGATTTTATCTGGGGTTGGGAATTTTGATCCGGCGTTTTTGTTCTAATTAGTATGGTGTAAGGGGTTAGTATAGATAAAATTGCACATAAAGTGCACTGGAAATTGGTTTGGAACCGAAAATTGTCCCCAGAATTTACAGATGTGTGAACATTTCCAGATAACTATCACGTGACTGTTTGTAGCAAACCACAATGCGTAAATTGAGTCGATTGCTGACAGTTGACATTATAAGTAAGTGCAAAGCAAATATAAATACAAGCATACAAATTGAAACTTTAATGAGAACAATCAAACATCAATACAAGCTTTCAAAATGAAACTTTATGGAAGCAATCAAACATCAATACAGGCTTTGAAATTAAAACTTTCATGAGAACAATCAAACATCAATACAAGCTTTCAATTTAAAACTTTAATGAGAACAATCAAATATATTTGACATTAAATTATTACGATCGACAAAAATCATTTGATGGTTTCTTTCATACCCAATACATTAGACAAGTCCAGATTTAGTTTATTTTATCAAGAATTTTGAACGCATGTTAAAGACCGGCTTTGTTGTATCGTCGATCAAGCCAGGGCTTAGATTACGAAATCAAATGGCGTTGTCAGTGTCATAATATATGTATTTGTATTATAAGTTGACTTTACTAATTAATTAATTGCTGGCACCGACATTATGTATAAAGGTGTCTACTATCTCCGTTTAAAAGATATTTTATAATTCACTTTAAAAGGGCTATTTGAGATCTATCACATTTGTTACTTTTTGTAAATTAAAGGTGAGTTATATAAGTAAATTTTCCTTTATTCGTTCTTTCCTTTCTGTATTTACGTTAACCTCCTATAAATGTTTAAATATAAAGGAATATTTAACATTAGCTGTTGTAGTTACAATTACTATCAACAGTGTATAGATCTACTGACTTTTAAATTAAAAACAAAATTATATTAATTATATGTAGAGACAAAATATGTAAGAGTCTTTGCTCTTCAAATGAGTAACAGAAAAGAGTGAAAGACAACAAGCTTTGTAAAATTTAACAAATAATTTACTTCCCTAATATACAAAGTGAAAATGAGAAATTGGTGCATCCATAACGCCATCCATTCTGATGATATCTTTGCTTACTCTTTGTGTTTTTTTGTGGGTTTATTTTTTGTTTTAAAAAATCTAGACTACATGGTGTATATCTAGTCAACGTGAGCTACCACACTCAACACAGATATTACCTTGTGGAAATGAAGAGTCTACGTGCAAAGCAAGAGTGTTTCTAGAGAGTGACAACCACGTAACAATGAATAACGAAACAGTGTCACTAGTGTTAACGGTATTTTATTGTTGCTGATTTTCATTCTTTTTGTTTTGTTTTCTGCTTGTTATCCAACAAAGTTTTTTTTAGACCCATCCATTTCTAACAGAAACAATTAAACTACAAAAATATTGCCATAAATTCGGCATTTTATGAGATTGTTACTTATCTATGTATTTTGCTATTAGTTTGTCTTCTGTGTGAAATATATGAACCCCACACACACACACACACCCATACACTCTTCTGTTCTGTACATAATAGTATATAAACATGAAAGTATGTTTCTGTGTTAGTATAATTATGCCTACCATTTTATTTCCTTGCAATTAACTTTGGGTCTATATAGCGATAGGGATTGTAAAGATGTACGGTTGTTTCTTGTTTTGTTTACAGGGTTTGTACGGGATTGGGTCTATATAGTGATGGGATTGTTGTTTCTTGTTTTGTTTACAAGGTTTGTATGGGGTTGAATGAGTATACGGTTCTTACGTTTTAGTTCAAATTATAGGGATTTGGTTTCTATTTAGCTCCCTAACTTAAACTTTTGCAAGTAGGTGTGGGTGCTAGTGAGTAAATGTCGGCTTTGGTTGGTATGTTGTAACATTTTCTTTATAGTCATTATTACGAAGTTTGACGATGATATTTGGTACCAAAACAAACACTCTTTAATGCAATATAGTATATTGAAGCGCAATTTAGACCAATGCATGAACGATTTCGTCAATCAAATTAAATTCCAAAACTAAAATCACGAGTCGTGTATAAGTAATTAGACGTTGGTGTTTTCATGACCGATATACACCTCAGGTATTTTATAGTGCTAAGTTTCGTTTTATTTAATAAACCGACAAAGACCATGCACAATTTGGTATAGTCTTTATCCACTGCAATGAAAGTGGCGATGTACTATATTTGCATAGAGTTTGTCTTTGTTCTGCCTGCAGTATGAAATAAATTATTTGGTTCCCATTTTTGTTTTTGCTTGTGTTTTTATTATTAGTATCCTAACAGATTCATACAGCCAACCAGTCTTAAGGAAACAAGTATCCTCTGAAAACATGTAGATGGTTTAGAGAGGTTCATTTCTTCTATGTTTGATATAAATTCATTTAAATAATTTAACTGTTGAAGAAACGTACTTGCTAATGGAGGTGACCTTTTAATCAGGATCGACTATATTTAGATCTCATTTTCAAGTCGTGTAAACTTTCCCACGACGTATATAGTAGCATATCATTTCGTAAGCACCATGCAGTTTCAACTATTTTTACATCATTCTTCTTTAGATACGAAATAAATGTACACAACCATGCTTTTTATAGTAACGATGTTTCAGCCGTCGCTTTAAAATGTTTATTTTTACATATCTTAAAAAGCTAATTTGGGGCCCATTTACTCACAAAGACATTAACCTTTGACCACAAAATGTATTCGTTTCTTCCTTATTTCAGGTGCAACGTTTTGGAAACTTTCGTAACAGTAGAGAGCTAATACAATGAGTATACGGACTTATAAAAATGGCTATGAAACAAATTTTTGTCGTGGGAATTCACAACGTCACTTTCTATAACACTTGGTCGTTGAACTTGCACCATCTCGATACGATTTGTCCACCGTTTGAAGGTTGATTTAAAACATTTAGCACAATGAAGGACAGGAGTTATCACAACTGTGTGACCTTAAATGATTTTGTTTACAATTGTCAACAATAATCTTTCTATGATGAAAAAAAAACAAACAACACAGTAAGACACAAAAGCACGCAATACATACATACATAACAAGATACTCAAGTGGGTCTGATATGGCTCACCTTGCTTACGTAGTTTAACAACTTACCCGTTTCGCTAAGCTGGTCTATGTGGCACTGTAAGTATACGACCTAGGTAAACTATCCCACAAACTTTATATCATGTTTATTTGACCTACTTTACCACACCCGGATAACAGGTTGTGCTAAAGCTTATTTTTCGTAATTGAATTGCGGTCTCTTAGTAGTATAGTGGGTTAGATTAGCCTCAATGGGAATTAGCATTACAGACCCCCCTGGGCCTGTTTAGCCTCAGTGGAAATTTAACATTAACCACCCTGGGCCTGTTTAGCCTCAATGGAAATTTAACATGGGCAAAAAACCCTGGGCCTGTTTAGCCTCAAGGGAATTTAACATTGGAAGAAAAAGACGTTTGGGCCTGTTGAGCCTCAAGGGGAAATGGAATAGGGTTGGGACCCTATTTTTTTTTAAAGAAAAAAAAGGGTAGGCAATGGAAAGTCATTCTCTTTTCGAGACCTATGAGTGGCCCTGAAAAGGGCCTTTGGGTTTATGTTAATGTATCCATTAACATAAGGGGCACCGCATTGGTCTTCTTCTTGTCCTTAGGCTGCGTCTCACTGTAGGACCATAAATCAGCACTCTTTTGAGGCATCCTTGTCTTTCTACGTAGATCCTACGTATCCACAGACTGGTGTCTGTCCTGTGGACAACGGTCCACTTGGATCGGACATACATTAGCATGTCCGTCCTAAACATCATTGAAGACACAAGGGTGGATGATTCAACTGTGGTCCACATCTTGAGGCGACGAGAACAGGTGAATCAATGCAGTCAACTGCGCTTATTTATAGGTAGAGGAAGGATTGAAACGGATTGAGTTCATTCACCAATCCAAACACGCGTTACAAAATTCAGTCAGCCCGCATCCAATCCGAAGAGAGCATCCATTGGGGTGCACCAGCAGTGGAGACCGCCCAAGGGAACCCGGACTTACTTTCAGAAGAGGTAAATTGGGATTTTGTGGATTTTCTTACCTCGCAAGAATTTGTTCCGGAACCTTCGTCACCTTCTTCATTACCGCAAGTGGAGAATTTTAGACAGAGACAGAAAGAAGAATTGGAGAAATTTATACAACGACAAAAGGAAGCGGAACATGCTTTTCTCCTACAGCAACAGCAGCAAGAAGAAGAGGTAAGAAAAAAACAACAACAAGAAGAAGTAGCAGCAAAGAAACAAGAGGGTGAAAATCAAACGGTCACGGTACTGTTAGACATTTTAGCGGAGTTAAGAAGTCTGAAACAAATGTATCAGACTTCTTTATCACGACCAAAGAGAATACGACCTTCCCGAGCTAAACACGTCAACCCTGTGACTAAGCCTGTCGTACCACCCTTAGTGATTTCAACCAAATTATCATCATCATCATCAACATTACGCAGTCCAGAAGTAGGCCTTGGCCGTGGCAAAGGCTTAAGACAGTTAAAGTTGATTGCTTAAACTCACCTCTTCACCAAAAAGGCCCTTTTCAGGGCTACCCACGTCTCTCGAAGAGATACACTTTCAATTGCCAATAACTCAAAAAAAAAACACCCAAAAAAACCTTTTTACCCCTATAGTACGTGTATATGAGTGCGTGAGTGTAGCTTCTTATTTTAAAATCAAAACTCAAAGACACTTACCTTATATAATTAATGTATTCTTTTATCAATAGTTACAATCCAATTCACGATAGAGCACTTTAAAAAGTTCATACACTTCTTCTGTCTCATTGTTTAGTCTCTCTGTTTTTTAAATTTCTTCACCGTCACAGTCTTTTCCTCCTCCTCCTCTTCCTCCTCACTTTCTTCCCTTCTTCTTTTCTTCTCCTGTTTCTTTTTCTGTACCTGGCTGCTTTCTTCCTCTGAAGAATCCCTCTCTTCTTCTGAAGAATCCCTCTTTTCTTCTGACTCCTCTTGTTTCGTTTTTGGGCAATCTGGAGACCAATGTCTTTTTCTTGACAATAATAACAGGTATCTTGACTTTTGTCTTTTCTAGCCCTTTTTTTTCTTTTTTCACGGTCTGGACACTCTAAAGACCAATGCCCTTTCTTCTGACAGATATAGCAAGTATCTTCACTTTTATCTCGAAAGGAAGGAGAGTAGTCCGTCGGCTGGTCTGAAGAGAATTTTCTAATGACCCCTCGCAAAGCTCTGATGAAATGTTCGATCTGTCTAGTCTCTTCCATCGTTGTGCTCGGTTTGAGAGTGAAATGAATAGTGAAAGGACAAGACACACACCCTTTTATATACGCTGGCCTGCCATGACTATAAATTAGTCTATGGTGTTTAAACTTGAGTCATTTGACGTTTTGCACTCAAGATGAAACGATCCAATTCATTCGAGAAGAAAGAAGAAGAAGAAGAAAGTAAGAGGCAGAAACGTGATCTATCGCCTCGTATTAGGGCTGAAGTCTTGGCACAAATTCATGCCAGTGATTTTGAAGAGGACATGAGTGAACCAGAATCCGAACCCTCTAAACAAAGTTCACCACCCTTAGTCAACCCTGAAAAGTACTATTCCATTCGAGAGACGGAAAAGCGCTCCTCTAGAAAATTTAGAACCACGGCTTACAAATACACGGTGAAGTTTAAAGATTTCAAGGCTGAAGTATCGTTAGAGAAAGCAGAAGGGTTCATCACTGGGGTGTGGGATTCTTTGCTCACCGCACTCAAGCGACAATGTCAACCCAAAGAAGACGATCGCTTGAGACTTTCCATACAACACGACGGTTTGAAATCCCCTGTTTGGATCGAGTTTAGCAGACCCGCAGAACTAACTGCTTCCAAAGTCATGGACAAGATTCAACACGTGCAACAATCTAATGACCAGTCTGACATCACCGATGGAAAATCCACACTGGACATGACCCACGTCTCTCCTCCTCAAGGGACCGGACAACGCAATAAGGTGTTACTGGTGAACGACCTTCGCAGCACCAAAAAGAGCCTCGTCCAAATTCACAATTCTCAAGACCAGATGTGTTTAGCCCGAGCCATCGTGGTGGGACGAACCTATGCCAACAAGAACGACACGGTAGAATGGAAAAGAGCCTGGAAAACTATTCGACAATCGGACCGAGCCAAACAACGAAATGAAGCAGAACTCCTGTTACAACAAGCCGGACTGTCCAAAGACACACCCTTTGGCATTCCTGAGATGCAAAAATTGCAAGATGCCCTAGCTCCACTCTACACCTTGTAAGTGCACCCTCAAGGAGTGAGCGGACCTCTGTTGTTTCGAGGGAAAGACTTTAAGGACGGAAAATACATTCATGTCTATTATCACGATGACCATTTTGATACCATTACCGCCATCCTCGGATTCCTGGGATACAGTTATTACTGTGAGAAATGCGATTATGGCTATAACAATCGAGAGCAACACAAACATTGCGGATTGAAATGCTCAGGATGTTTGGCCTCTCCACCCTGTCTGAGCGAAGGACAAGAAAGAGCACCTTGTCCTGCTTGTCTGCGTACGTTTGTCAGCCTTGCCTGTTACCAACAACATCTGAAGACGCAAGGTTCACAGCAGAAATGTGCTTGTCAACTCCTGAGATTGTGTCCTACGTGTGGACAAGGCCTACGTACCAATAATGCCAAGGCACACGTATGTTCAGGAAAGAAAAAATGTCACATTTGTCACCACATTGTGGACTTGGAACACGAATGCTACGTGCAAAACTCCCAACCCCCACCAGAGAAAGAGGACGGTCACAAGAAGAAAGGCAATTTCATCTTTTTCGATTTCGAATGCATGCACGAGACCGGTGTTCACATTCCTAATTTCTGCGTGGCTCATCGAGCGTGCGAGAAGTGCATTCAAGAACCTATCTTCAGTCATTGCCCTCACTGCAGCAAGATTCCTGGAGGACGTGAAAAAATCTTTCGAGGACCGAACACGCTAGCCGATTTTGCCCATTGGGTCTTAGACCCCATCGACAAGACGTGGAGCCAAGAGGACATCGAACGTTACGGAGATTGTCATCGTCATGCCACAGTGATGGCTCACAATTTCTCCGGATACGATGGACAGTTTCTTTTGAGATACTATACGGAACAAGGCACCGAACGTCCTAAAGTCACTTTGAACGGAGCCAAAATCATTTTCATGCAAGTGGGACAAGTACAGTTTAAAGATTCGATGAGTTACTTGGCCATGCCTTTGAGTCGAATGCCTAAAACGTTTGGAATGACAGAAATGGCTAAAGGGTACTTTCCACACTTTTTCAATACGGAAGCCAATCAACACGCCGTTCTAACCCATTTACCTGAGGCTCACTATTACGACCCCGACAACATGCGTACCGAACAACGAGAAGCTTTCTACGCTTGGTACCAGGCTCACACCTCGGACCCTTTCGACTTTCAGAAAGAAATGCTAAAGTATTGTCGTTCCGACGTGGACATTTTACGGCGATGCTGTGGAAAATTTCGAGAACTGTTCATGGAACACGGAGGGGTCGATCCTTTGAAAGAAGCTTGCACCATTGCCAAAGCGTGTTCCTTAGTGTACCGGCAACAATTCATGCCTCAAAAGACCGTGGCTGTCATCAGTCCTCAAACGACCCACTATGTCAAACGTCAATACTCGGTCAAAGCCCTACGCTGGTTACATTACTTGTGCGACAAGGAAGACAAATGGATTCAGCATGCCCGCAATGGAGGAGGTGAAAAGACCATCGGTCGATGGTTGGGACTTAGAAAACCCCAAGATCGTGTACGAGTTTAACGGTTGCTTATTTCACGGATGTCCCGTCTGTTACCCTGATCGTGACACTAAAAGTCAGTTTTTACAACGAACCATGGAAGACTTGTACCAGGCCACTTGTCAGCGACGCCTAAAGTTAGAACAGGAAGGATATCAAGTGGTGGAAATGTGGGAACACGAGTTTGATCACCGTTTGAAAACCGATCCCGAGTTTAAACGCCTCGTGGAAAGTTACCAGTTCATGGACCCGCTGAACCCGCAGGATAGTTTGTACGGAGGAAGAACCAATGCTACCTGTTTGCTGTGCCAAGCTGACGAAGAGAAAGGAGAAGAAATGAAATACTTGGACGTGTGTTCGCTGTATCCCTACGTGTGCAAATATTGTCGCTTTCCTGTAGGGCACCCACAATTTTTGACGGAACACATCGACCTGAAAAACATTCGACAATACGAAGGTCTGATCAAGTGTAAAGTTTTGCCTCCCACGGACTTGTACCATCCTGTGTTACCTCACCATTGCCAAGGCAAACTGATGTTTCCTTTGTGTCGTACTTGTGCCGAAACGTGCAACCAAGACCAACCTTGTCAGCACACCCAGGAAGAACGTGCCTTGACGGGAACCTGGGTCAGCGTAGAATTGTTCAAAGCTCTGGACATGGGATACCAACTGTTAGAAGTGTACGAAATTTGTCACTTTCCCAAGACACAACAATACCACAAGGGTGACCCCACTCAGAAAGGCATTTTCGCTGACTACGTGGATGACTTTTTGAAACTGAAGCAAGAAGGCAGCGGCTATCCTTCCTGGTGTCACACTCCCGAAGACCAAATAAAATTCAAAGAGAAATACTATGAACAAGAAGGCATCTCTTTAGACCACATCGAGAAAAACGAAGGCAGGCGATCGTTTGCCAAAGTGATGTTAAATTGCTTGTGGGGTAAAATGGCACAACGACCGTGTTTACCCAAGACGGAGTATTTGACCGAACCTTCCCGCTACTTCCAGATGATTCACGACAAAACTAAATACATGAAACACGTGGACGTCGTTCGCGAGGATTTGATCTTGGTCAATTACGAAGAAGATCTGGACTTTGTACAAGACAACCCTTTTGGAAATGTCATCATTGCGGCTTACGTGACAGCTCATGCTCGCTTAAAATTGTACGAAGCTTTAGAACTGTAAGGGGAACGCGTCCTGTACTTTGACACGGACAGTTGCATTTACATCCATCACCCGAGTCAACAGCACCCTGACATCGAAGGAGACCGTTTAGGAGCCTGGACAGACGAGCATCCCGACGACAAGATTCTAAGTTTCGCCAGTGGTGGCCCTAAGAATTACGGTTATGAATACCGGGACAAACAAGGAGAAGTGCACACGCAGTGCAAAGTAAAAGGATTGACTCTGAATTATCGTAACAGTCGAGTGGTCAACTTTGGGGTACTGAAAGAAGCCTTGCAATCGGGAGAGGATGGAAACTTTAAAGTGACCACCTATCAACCGAACAAGATTGTACGTTTACCCACTCACCACATCGTCAGTCGACCCTTGGAAAAAGTCTATCAAAGTGTGTACCAGAAGCGAGTGCGACTTCCCAATCATTTCACCTTACGTATGGACACGTCGGTATTGGTCTGTATATAAAAAAGAACCCTAGGCAAGATCGATAGTTCATTGTGACTACCAAGACCAAGCGAACAAGATGAATACTTTCAGAGAAACACAAAACAAGTTCAGAAAGGTGCAATTCAAGTGTGGGGCTTCTGAAGTGGAATGCGATTGTGAGCCTTGCGATGGGTACGATGCTGTACGTTGTGACCTTAGCGATGCCGTAAAGCATCATGGAAACTTTGTTCTCACTACCCCTATCACTGAAAGTGATGCTGTGCGTGTCAAACCTGAGGGATGCGAAAGCGATGCCGCTCGTCCTCTTGGACATTTTACTGGATTTCGTTTTAAAGGGGGATGTTCACCTTCACGTCTACCCCCCTACGGATGTCATCCAGCTCTGAGCAAACTCCTGTCCATGTCACCCAACCCTCATCGAAACGAACCTGTGAAAGACGAATATTCGTTTCCTGTGTGTTTGTCGGAATACTGCGACTTTGAAAATCGTCTTCAATCGTTCAAAGGAAAATGGCCTAAGTATCTAGGAGGCCCAACCCCCGAAGAATTAGCTAGAGCCGGATTTTTCTACTTGGGCGAAGGAGATAAAGTCAAGTGCTTCAGTTGCGGTGTGTCACTTCACCACTGGGAACCGCAAGATTCGGCCTACGTAGAACATGCTCGATGGTCACCGAATTGTCATTACTTACCCTTAGTGGGACCGAGACATTGAAGTAACTTACCATAATCTGTTCATGGATACTTTACACGAGAACATTCGTGCTTTGCCTGTGGAGTTGAGAGAACGCATTTACCGAGAGCTGGTCAAAATACAAGTCAAACGTAAAGAACAGTTGCATCCGTTACGTCACCAGATCTTTAACCACTGGTACCTGAATGGTATAAGAGAACTGATTCGTCAGAAATTGTTTCAGTGGTCAGACCTTGTTCAATACTTCCATGACCCCGATGATCCACGTGTAGATTATTTTGGTTACTTCGAGATTCACCTAAGGAATACATTGAGGAAGACAAGGTAAAGGATTACCGACATATTTTACGTGGAATCTACTTAGTGGAAGAGGAAACTTCTAAATGATCTCTGACGTTTCGGTTACAGTATGCAACATTTAAATTCCCCACTGGAAAACGAAGATCTCTGGCTAGAAAGTACGTGTATTCTTTTCGAAACAAAGAGACTATAAAAACAGGCTGCCATGCCACGACTTTTATCACATGTAATCCAACAGATTCCGTGGAAGGAACTCAATGACCATATTCAAACCGTGGATCATTACCATCGATTATTACAAGAACTGTATCCATTCAATTTGGGTCGACAAGTGGTGTATGTCTTAGTGACTTGTTTTCTGGGATTTCGTTTACCAGCCGATTCCTTGTGGACTCTTTACGAACAGTACTTACCACCTCATTCAACATGAAAGTGGTGCCTTTAAATGTCCACGAGAGACTCCTTTTGCTCAAAGCCTTACGTTTTCATCTCGATACTTCTCGACCTCTACGGGAAAAAAAGATTCGTCAACTTTTAGCTACCGCAGACGTGTATGACGATGTGTGTGTAGCTTGTGACTTACACCCCCATTGGACAGATGTCCGTGCCCGGAAAAAGAGGGGTTTTGAGGCTTGGACCCAAGAAGTGGCCCAGTACGCACGAGAGTTGTGATCCTTCCTTTCAACGTCCAAAGAAAAAAGTTACTTTTCAACCTGTGTTAGTGACGGTGCCAGAAGAACTCGTCACCCAGGACAGGACTGTCATGGACAGACCTGAAAGACCCTTTAGGGAGGACACTTGTGTGACCTTACCCCCTATAGAACTGGACAGAACTTTACCCAAAACATGTTGTACAGACACTTGTTTTTATTCCACGTTAATGGTTATCATGTGCCTTTTATCCTTGTACTTAAGCCTTTGGCTTCTATGTATTTTTGTCTTTCGTATTCATGTTTAAAACATTCAATAAACGTGTTCTGAAAAAAAGTATATAAACTCTTGTCTTGTTTGTTTTCGTGTCACAAGTGACATTCCTAACACTATGGCTACCTCTGCTGTCTCTGCTCCCTCTTCCTCTACTGTCAAAGTCATCGACGGACACTTAGATCGTGCCAGTTGGGAGGCTTTGTATCTTCGTCATCCCTTTAACATGCTCATTGCTGGACCTAGCGGTTCAGGCAAAACCGAATTCGTCAAACGTTTGATCGAACATAAACATCATTTGATCGATCGGCCACCTCAGCGGATCGTTTGGTGTTACAAAGAGTGGCAATCGGCGTACAGCCTCTTGCGAGAAAGTCAAGGCGATTACATCGTGTTTGTGGAAGGCATTCCTAAAGAAGACGACGGCATCGTCTCTGACTCCCGTCAAACCCATTTGGTCATTTTTGACGACATGTTAGGAGAAGACGAAGAAGAAATTAAACTGTGGTTCACGCGCAAAGGGCATCACCGTAATGCCAGTGTCGTTTACATCACCCAAAATTTGTTTCAACAAAGTAAAGCCCATCGCACCATCAGTCTCAATGCGCATTACGTGGTCTTATTTAAAAGCCCTCGAGATAAATCGCAAGTGCAAGTCTTAGCCAAACAGTTAGGAACGCCTTGGCTGACTCAGGAGTACGACGATGCCACTCAAACTCCACACGCCTATTTACTCGTCAATTTGAAACCTACGACCCCCGAGGATTTGCGATTTCGTACCCACTTGTTTCACCACTGGTGCCAAGACGGAGGGCCTGTCCTGTACACGTCTCCGTCTTCGACTTAATTTCACTCCACAAAAAAAAATCTATAAAAACCTCAGACCCTTTTTCGTCTGTCTCACACATATTTTGAACATGACGTCCCTTCAGTCGCATCTTCCCGTCAAAATGATTCGTGCCTTGTATGGCATCAGTCGAGAAAAAAATCCACAAATACGAGCTCGTGTCTTAGAAGCTAGTTTCAAAGAAGTCTTACGATGGTTCACGGTGACGGCACGTCAGTTACTCCAAGGAATCATTCAGATTCCTCATCAAACCAAACGCTTTTTTGATCGAAACAAAGTCGCTTTGACCCAACTGGCCGATCCCCGCATCGACACTCAAACCAAGAAACAAATCATTTTGAAACCTGGTGGGAGCGGTACTCTAGGAGGGGTCATCATTCGCTCTCTCTTAAGATAGGATCCTAATGCCCCCAAACTTCTCCCGAGAAAAAAGTCAAACGAAGCCCCAAGAAGAAGAAAAAGACCAGGTCCCCAAGGAGAACTTCTCCAGTGGCGGGACCCTCCTCTTACCAGACACCACCCCGGAAAAAGAAAAGAAGCCCCCAGAAAAAGAAACAGAGAAAAAGTCCCCAGAAAAAGAAAAGCCCACAGAAGAAAACTAGTCGCAAGAGAGGCACTTCGGCCAGGACGCAACCTTACACTAGCAAACCACGATCTACCACGGCGGTGACTGCGTCTCCAGGAGCCTCACGTTCATCCACTTCTCCGTTGATGACACCAAGAACTGAAGAGTACTTGGAAACGTTGATCACACCAAGAACTTCTCCGTTGATGACCCCAAGAACTTCTCCAGTGGCAGGACCCTCCAATTTAGTGGCAGTGTCTGCTGCTCACAAAGTACCTTCTCCCAAAATCAAAGTCCAAGAAAGATCGGGCATGTTACAAAGTTTACTGGATTTGTCCAAGCAAGAACTGGCTCGATTTAGTCCGTTGCGTACCTCTGCACGACGTGTAATGCCTGTCCTCAAATTGATACGACGTAAAGACAATCAGTGGCGACGCGTTCCAGTATAAAAAAAGGCCTGTGACCAAGTCGGGGTATCAGTGTTTTTGGTGCTGAAGACTCAAAGATGTCACCCTCCAGAAAACATCCCTCTTCTAAACAACCCCAAGGAAAGAAAAGAAAAGGACTGCCTCCTCGTTTAGTCAAACATGGGGACATGTTATCTGTCCTGTCCAAAGCTTCTCCACCCCTACGAAAAAAACTCATTCAATCGGCCTCCAAAGAGGTCATCGATACCATGTGCGAATGTTGTTTGAACGTCTTGAAAGGCACGATCCCTTTGTCCAAACACCAGAAACAATGCTTAGGCAAAAATCGTCACGTTCTTCGCCAAATGGTTCAAAAGAAAATTCCCATTCGTCAAAAGAAGAAGATGTTGGTCCAACGTGGAGGCATTTTACCCCTCTTGTTAGGCTCCTTACTAAAAGGAGTCTTGGGAACCATGTTGGGAGGACTGGTGGGAGCAAGATAAAAAGGCCCTCGGAAGTCCCAAGATCTCAGAATCGACCCCTGACAACCCCATGGAAGGACGAAAACTAGCTTTAGTGCCTTACAAACGATGGATGGAATACCATCGTTGGCCAGAACAACGCACCCCACATTTACCTCCCAATCCCCATTTGAGCGAGATGTCCCAGTTACAACACGAATTGCAGTCCTTGATGGATCGCCAAGATTTGTCCGAAACAGAAAAATCGCAAAAGTACGGTCAACTCTTGCAACGATTGCAACTCTTTCACCAGAAAGCTTTAGACGAAACAGCTCTACCCACTCTGAAAGATTTTAAGACCTTGATGAAAAGTCCAGCACCATCACCAGTACCAGTACCACCATACCAGTGACCAAGACAGAAAAAGGAAAAGAAGAAGAAGGGTTTCAAACTCCACCAGAAAAAGTACGCAAGTTAACAACACCACCTACCTCCAGAATTGGATGGATTAAAAAGATGATGACCACCCCTTCTTCATCACAAGAGAAAAAGAAAGTGAAGACAGAAGTGAAGACAGAAGTGAAACAAGAACCGATATCCCCCGCTCAGACATCCTCCTCTTCAACACCTATTGCCGGTCGCACACGCAAAGCATTGCAATCCAAGAAAGTACCCCAAGAGAAAAAGAGTAGCATCCTCCAAGAGTGGGTGCCTTATTAACACACCAACCAACCAATGGAAAAAGTCTTAGCCAGCATTTACTACGATCCCTGTCATCCTGCAGGTTACGCAGGAGTTCAAAAATTGTATCGTGCTGCCAAAACTCGACTGAAAAGTCTCCGTTTACCTCAAGTGCAACGATGGTTACAAGAACAAGCTACCTACACTTTACACAAACCCATTCGACGCAAGTTTGCCAGAAGTCGCACCCGAGTGTAAGGCATCGATCATCAATGGCAAGCCGATTTAGCCGATGTCTCTCATTTGGCCAGCTACAATCGTGGCTACAAATATTTGTATTGTGTCATCGACGTCTTTTCCAAATTTGCCTGGGTCGTGCTCTTGACTTCCAAATCGAGCAGCGAGTTAGTGCAAGCCCTGCAACGAGTGTTGAAACAAAGTGGTCGTCACCCTCTTCGATGGCAAACGGACAAAGGTACCGAATTTCTGAACCAAGCTTTCCAAAAAGAATTAAAGAAACGTGACATTCATTTTTTTACCACCGAGAATCCCGAAACAACCAAAGCCAGCATCGTGGAACGTTTTCAACGCACTTTGAAAGAACGCATGTGGAAATATTTTACGCATCACCACACTCTTAAGTACATCGACATCTTACCGCACCTGGTGCAAGCGTACAACCAATCTTACCATCGAAGCATCGGACGTGCCCCGCAAGAAGTGACTCCCGAGAACGAAGTGTTGGTGTTTGAGCGCCTGTTTGGTACGTCCCCGACGAGGGCTGTCCCCAAGAAAAGTGGAATGTTCGCCGTAGGAGATTGGGTGCGCATTGGCAAAACCAAACGCACTTTCGACAAAGGTTACTTACCTAACTGGACGACCGAATTGTTTCGTGTCACTGGACGAGTGCATAGCCGTCATCCTGCCGTCTATAAATTGGAAGACATGAACGGAGAAGTGCTCAAAGGAACGTTTTATTTGCCCGAGTTACAACGTGTCACCAAAAAAGAAGACGACGTGTACGACATCGAAAGCATTCTCGAACGCAGAACCCGTAAAGTAGGCAAACGACGTGTCAAAGAAGTCAAAGTACGTTGGAAAGGATATCCACCCAGTTTTGATTCTTGGATCGACGCTTCGCAAGTCATCGACTATAAAAAGAAGTGACCATCATGCCCTTTCACACAGATGCAGCTACGTCGACCACTCCTTCACCTAGTTCTTCTCTGCAAGATTTACAAAAACAACCTTTGTGGGTGTGGTGTGGAGAACGTGTGCCTAAAACGCAAATCGTCTTTTTCTGCCAGATCTTCGTGGTGTATTGTGTCATCGGGGCAGCCATTGCCAATTTGAGTTTGCAACAAGGAGACAAACAATTGTGGACCATTTTATTGAGCAGTTGCATCGGTTACCTGCTTCCTAATCCCTCCCTGAAATTCACCTCGAACGGGAACAACGGGAACCTTGTGTCCAGTGCCAGTGCCAGTCACCACTCCAACAACAACAACCCTATTTTGGGCGGAGACACGCCTCTGACGTCCAGTAACCCCTCGGACTGCCACAGAACTCTGGAATTATGAGTCACCAAAACCAATTTTACTTAACCTTACCCAGTGACAGTTCCATGGAGGTGTTTCCCAACAACACGTTGTGCTGTTACACGGCCAAATTACCTCAGGCCATCCCATTAGATCACGAAGCCCATTGGGAAGTGGCTTTAGTGGAAATCATTCACCCAACCCAAGTCCTCAATGTCAATCAAATTGCTTTTTTACGGTGGAAGTTCATGACGATTCATTGCAACAGTACTTGGATACCCATGTCATATATGACAAGAAAACCCCTAGCACAAAAAATCAAAAGTGGACCACCTATCACTTGTTCATTCCCCCAGGCTATTATTTTAGTGGTCAACATTTGGTGAGCACCATAGCCTCCAGATTTAATGTCGTGTTTCTGAAAGCTTCGGAGAGTGTCAAAAAAAGTGTCACCCTGGAGTACCATAAAGTAGCTCGTCGCTTCCTCATGAAATTTCCTGAAGGGGGTAAAATCATGTCCATTTTATTTTGTCCTGAATTGTTTGCCATGTTGGGCGGGGACATGGAGCTGAGGAAGATAGTAGAACAAAAACCCGAATCAGCAGTCATTTACGACAACGATTCTTTTGCCAAGTTTTTTCATGCCCCGGTAGAACTGAACCAAGGACTGAATTTGATATTTGTGTACTCCGATGTGGTGGAGTACAACGTGGTGGGACACACCTCCGTACCGTTACTGCGTGTCATTCCTTTCAAAGTGGATTCTGCCACGGTCGCTGACGAGGAAGGAGGAAACACTTACCACGTCCACCGCGAATTTGTACATCCTCACTATTTGCCTGTCAGCAAGTCGTATTTGGACACGGTCAACATTGCTATAAAAGGAGATCTGGGACAAAATATTCCATTCACCAAAGGAAAAGTCACGGTGAAACTCCATTTTCGAAAACGGTTCTCTCACGACTCGTAAGTCATGTATTCAGTGTACCGAGGCGTTGCTCGACAGCGAGGACACGGTTTAGGAGATATGCTAAAATCGGCTTTTCGTTCGGTGGCCCCGGTGTTGAAACCGATGGTGACACGCGGATTGCACGCCTTGAAAGATGCGGCATTGACACAAGGCAAAGAATTTCTCCAAAATGTCATCATCGACAAACAAAACCCCAAAGAACCTTTCTTGAGGGCAGGCAAAAATGTCTTGCTGCAAACGGGTAAAGACCTTTTCGGCCGACGAGACACACCTATAAATTTTCTGCACGCTACCGAGTCAGGCATTCAGCAAGGACAAGGCAGAAAGAGACGACGAAGAAAACACCCTTTCAGCAGACTTCACACGTCTAAAGCTAGAAAGACAAAGAAAAGAAGAACCGTTCGAGACTTAGACGTTTTCGATTATTGAAAAACAGAACAAAATGATGCACCGAGAATCTTGCGCTTGTTCCAAGTCGGAACTGGATCTGTTTGCCATGCCCCCCACCATGATGACGATGCAAGAATCCCGGTGGGTGGAATTTCATCCCGTCTCCTCATTGACCGATTCCGCTCCCATCGAGTTTGAAATCAAAGGACAGCCCGAAGATTACATCGATCTGAATAGCAGTTACCTATACTTGAAAGTGAAAGTGATCGAACCACCCAACGCTAACATAGACGCTGATGAAGCAGTAGCTCCCGTCAATAATTTCATGCATTCCTTGTTCAGCGAAGTGGACATGTACTTGAATAACAAACTGGTCAGCAGCAGCATGGATACTTACCCTTATCGAGCCTACCTGGAAAATCTCTTGACGTACGGAAAAGAAGCCAAGAACACTCATCTGGATGCTTGCGTGGTATGGAAACCTGACGCGATAGGCAAGTTCAACAGTGTAACACTTGCTGGGGATGCTCAAAATACAACGGGATTTGTAGAACGACAAAAGAAAATTGCTGGAAGTCGTAGTTTAGAACTGATGGATCGCTTGCATTTGGACATGTGGTTACAAGAAAAGTATTTGCTGAACGGGGTGGATATCCGCCTGAGACTGAATCGTAGCACTGCTGCTTTCCATTTGATGGCTGCTCATGATGCCACTTACAAAACCAAAATCGAAGGAGCCAGACTCTACGTGCGACGTGTGGAAGTGTTGCCTAAAGTAGGTAACGACATCAGTCAGACGTTGAGCAGAACGACCGCCAAGTATCCGATCCGACGAGTGGAAGTGAAAACCTTCACCATTCCTTCTGGACAGCGATCCATGATCGAAGATCATCTGTTCCAAGGACAGTTACCCAAACGTTTGATTGTTGGTATCGTCAAGAATTCAGCTTTCAATGGAGCCTACCATGAAAATCCTTTCTACTTTAATCATTACAATGTGTCCAAGATTGAAGTCAGTCGCGATGGCAAGACCTTGTGTACCCGACCCTTTGAGCCTAACTTTGGTGCCGCGAAGAATTATTTGAGATCGTACTTGTCCCTGTACGAAGCTACCGGACAGTTAGGAACCAACACCAGTCACGGCATTACATACGACGATTATGCAGGAGGCTACGCTTTGTGGGCTTTCGATTTCACTCCAGACCAAGGCAGCGACGAGGGACATTTCCACCCTATAAAATCCGGCCAAATTCGTGTGGAAATTCAGTTTGCGAGTCCACTGGATGCAGGGAACACAGTGAACGTCATCCTGTATGCAGAATTCGATAATACGATCGAAATCAACAGTTTGAGAGAAGTCATCCTAGACTATTAGAAGCCATGGAAGACTGTTATCCCTCTTTACCTAGTGGAGAAACTTTGGACATGGAATGTGAGGAGACTGTGAAAGAAGAAGAAGTGATCATGATGAAGTCAAGATGGCCAGAACAAGAAGCCCATTTAGTTTCCTGTTTTGCTACATTCCTGACAGATGTAATGAAAGAATTGATCAAGGAAGAGTGCTATGGATGTCACATCGATCATCCCAGTCGAATTCAACACGACAAAATGTCTGATGTTGAGCCAAGAAGAAAAATTGGACGAATATCTGGACAAAGCTTGGGGTGTCATCGAGATAGAATTCGTGTTGAACGAGTGGTATAAAGGCTTGGATAAACATTCTTCTCCTCCATTAACGTCTCTGGAGCGCCGTCGCATCGAATCTCTCTTTGACCAGAATAAGAAGTCGGAGCCAAACGCTTTTTACTTGTCAGACATTTTCAAGCAAAAGGTCAGGATCGAATTGATGACTTATCATTACCTGTGAAGAAGAAATAAAACAAAACATGGATACCTGGGAACTTTATTACCTTTTGAACCACAGTTCGTATACGGCTTCTTGGAATCCTGTCGTCTGTGCTAAAGATGAACTCCCTCATCGCAAACCTCAAGACCATCTAGCTTATGTCATCAACACGGACGACAGTCATCTCCCAGGAACCCACTGGGTAGCCGTTTACTTTCCTCAAGAAGGATGTGTGGAATATTTCGATTCGTACGGATTGCCCCCTTTGGAAGACGATATCATTGACTTTATGAGAAGAAATGCTCAGACTACCCGATTCAATAATGTGAAATTACAAGGCACAGATTCCTTGTTTTGTGGACAGTACTGTGTGTATTTTCTGCATCATCGCAGCCTGGGCTATTCCTTAGGACATTTAGTGACTCATTTTGATTCTCGTTCTTCTTCTAGAAACGATGTGAAAGTAGATCGATGGTTTTGTGACCATTATGCTTATCTTTTGTCTCAAGCAAGGAAACGTAGTGTCCATCAATGGCCTAATGACTTCCAACAGTGGAAATCACAATTTCATTCACAACGTTGTCAGCCCTGTTTAAAGTAGAGTGTTAACTGAAAAAAAAATGTTTGTCATTTGAAAAAAGTTTGATGTTATATTGTTGGATTATTATTAAAAAATGTTAGAGTTGTTTGCTAGTGTTAAGTGATTTTGAATAAAAAATGTTGTGTTTTGAAAAATAATGCCTTTGTCTTTTGTTTGGCTATAAGAATGTTGATTCATGCTCTTTGACTTTTTACTATCCCTCTCATGACACTCATTGAACGTTCCGGCTCGAAAACCGTAGAGGGATGTTTTCCTTCACTTCCGCGCTTTGACTTTAAAGCCGGGGTAGCCTTCAGTCTAATCATCCATTGTCGACTCATCCTCCTACGAAGATGTGCTCCAAACTAGCTAAGCTAAACGAAGCCTACGTGAATTTGCATAGGGTCAGACACAGTCTGATACCGAAGCCAGAAGAGATAGAGAATGTGAGAATGCTAAAAGTCACTGAAGACCTGATAGAAGAGCTCTTCAGAGAAGAAGTGAACAGGGAGAAAGAAGAATGGACAGAGAAGTACAGACTTCAGAGGCAACAACAACAGCAGCAGCAGCAGCAGGAACCTGAACCTGACAGAGGCTTTGTCGATTGTCGTATCGACACCAAAGAGTTCTTCTTCTCTTTCCGAAGAAGCAGACCTATCGTCAGAAAGTTTATCCTCAGAGGACGTCGCATTCTTAGAAACTAAAAGATTGCCATAGCAAACAAAAAAAAACAGCCCTTTTCAGGGCTACCCAATACTCTAGAAAAGAGATAACAATCGATTTGCCAATGTGTGTAGGTAGAGTAGTGTGAATATAAACACTGACTCTTTTTTTTCTAGTGTGAGGGTATGTGTTTGTGTATATGATTGTGTGTGTATGTAAGTGCTCACGTATGTTTGTCTGGATAGTAGATTAAGATCATGTTATTTGCTGTTTGAGGTGTGGGGAGAGTAGATTTGGGGTTTGATTGGATTGCTTTGCGTATGTGAATAGTATATTATTCGTTTAATAAATTTTTTTAGAATAGTGATGGGCAGTATAAAAAAAGTGAGTGAGTGTTTCTTTTAGGTCCGTGCGTTTGTTAGGTTATGATCTAGGTAAGATCAATTTTTGTTTTAGGAGGATGTTTTCCATCACGTCCGCGCTTTTAGTATAAATTGAAACTCGTTCGGCAGTCTAGCTACCCTGTTCATTCGTTAACAAGACAATGAATACCAGAATAAGCAAACTTCTTGAACTCCAGATACATCTGGAATATGTCAGGCGCCTGTTAAATGAACTGGCCGCGGAAGCCATAGTAGAAGAGGAAAGAATAAAGAAGGAAGAGGAGGAGAGAAGACAGAGATAAGAGGAGGAAAAGAAAATAGGAGAGAGGATGGCTTACAAGATACCAGAGACAGAGGATTGGGGTGCTGAAGCCACTTATCCCGCCTCTGCACTCCCAAGAAAAAAGGTAAAAGGAGACTGGGGAAGAAGATGTGTGTGTGGTGCCAGGCCTGGAAGGTGCCATCATTAACCAGATGTCACTGGAGTTCAAAAACAAACAGCCCTTTTCAGGGCTACCCAAACCTTTAGAAAAGAAATAATAATCCATTTGCCAATGTGTGCATGTAGAGTAGTGTAAATATAAACACTGACTCTTTTTTTTTCCTAGTGTGAGGGTATGTGTTTGTGTTTTTGTTTGTGTGTTTGTGTTTGTAAGCGCTCACGTACGTTTGTGTGAATAGTAGATTATGGGTTTGTTTATTGTTTCTTAGCGTATGTGGAGAGTATAGTTTGGGTTTTGTAACCGCTCACGTACGATTGTGAGGATAGTAGATTATGGATTTAGTTTTAATGATTTGCGTGTGTAAATAGTAGATTTGGGGTTTGTTGATTGCTGGTTCACGTATGTGGATAGTAGATCATATGAAATGAGAAAAGTAGGGGATGTTTTCCTTCACGTCCGCGCGTTGTTTAGTCATGATCTAGGTAAGATCAATTTTTGTTTTGGGGGATGTTTTCCATCACGTCCGCGCTTTCACTATAAGAACCCACAAAATTTGATGTTGGAACCATTCTAAGGAATAACTGAGACAAAATGACTCAAGTATCAGTTTTATTTAATCTATTGAGAGACATCTATTTTTGGATAATGGATGTAGAATATGTTGTAGGAAGAATAGAAGAGGAATGGAGGCATGGAGATATGAAAGACTTGGTAACCAGTCAAGTTCAAGGCCTAAAGACAGCAAGAGATATCATAGCAGGGATGATAGAAGAAGAAGTCAATAAGTCAAGAGGCTTCATTAACCCACCTTACTTCAGAGTGGGAAGTTTGAAGGAGGCACTGGATCATGTCATCCAAGTCCGGTGCTTCCTAGAAAAGATATTGTACTGGACAGAGTGGAGGAATGTAAAATGGGGGTTGTACAAGGTGAAGAAAGGGGAAGATCTGATGAGAAAAGTAATGGAGGAAGAAGTAGAGAAGATTAAAGAGAGATGGAGGGAAGAAAGAAAAGATGTGGAAAACAAAAAGAAAAAGGAAGAGTTTGAGAGGCTTAACAACAATTGGATGAAGATACAGACGAAGTTTAGAGAGTTGGGCCATCCTGACTGGTTACCGGAGTCAGATATAAAGAAGAAGAAGAAAGGATTATTAGAAAAGATAAGGGGATGGATGAAGAAGTGGAGGAAATAAAGGAAGAAGAAGAAGAAGAAGAAGAAGAAGAAGAAGAAACCCAAAGGCCCTTTTCAGGGCCACTCATAGGTCTCGAAAAGAGAATGACTTTCCATTGCCTACTCTTTTCTTTCTTTAAAAAAAAATAGGGTCCCAACCCTATTCCATTTCCCCTTGAGGCTCAACAGGCCCAAACGTCTTTTTCTTCCAATGTTAAATTCCCTTGAGGCTAAACAGGCCCAGGGTTTTTTGCCCATGTTAAATTTCCATTGAGGCTAAACAGGCCCAGGGTGGTTAATGTTAAATTTCCATTGAGGCTAAACAGGCCCAGGGGGGTCTGTAATGCTAATTCCCATTGAGGCTAATCTAACCCACTATACTACTTCTCTTTTTCATAATCAATGTTATCCAAGACCTTGAAGATAAAAACCCATTTACCGAGTTTTCCAGAAAATGGATGAGAAATATTCTCTTCATCTAAAGAGGAAACAATATCAACCAATCAAATGCAAGGTATCTCGTTACTGTGCATTGTTCTTGTTTTTATCATCCAATCAGACGCAAGTTATCTCGTTACTGTGCACTTATCTTGCTTATCATATGCAATCGGCCTATGACAACTTATGACGAGGATAACATAAACTTACGGTAAAATAAAATTGGTTTGGAATTCTATCATTAGAGTGGTAACCGACTCAGCCAATCAAATACAAGTTTACCTGAATAATATGGTGAATCGTGCTCTCAAACTGATTCATCCATCGTCTTGATAATAAAAACTTATTTATATCAAATTTATCACAATCTGATACAAAAGATAATTGCAAGAGTGTCGACAAACTCGACCAATCGGATGCAAGTTCACATACAAAAATAATAGGCATGGTAAGTAGCTGATGATCACCCTTAACCAAGACCTTGATGGCATATGCATGTTTACCAAAGTTTATCAAAATGCGACCATATATACTAGACCAGTTCATAGATATATACACAATACAAATCATCAACATCTTGACGATATTAGATGACTTACCAAAATTGGATTAAAATCGGATTATAAATATTTCACAAGCCAATCATATGCAAGATTATCTAATTTCCGTGCATAAATCTTGCATATTTACACACTTTTCCAAAGACCTTGATGACATAAGCATTAATTCTAAATTTGCTGAAAAGCATTTATTTTAAGATTTAATAAAAACAGATTCTTATTTTTAAAAAATGAACTGCCAGCTATATTAGATTATATTTTACTAACAACTGCGTGAACATACATTATGGTCTTAGATAATTGTCGTTATTAATATTTAAATATATTCCATCTTTGTGGGTTTGAAATTCATGTATATTACAGACAACTGTTAAATGGTACCAGCAATGGAAATGTGCCTAAGACTCAGAAAGAAGGATTTTTGATAAAAACTTCAAATGATTTATCATTGCACTACAAACCGAAGTAACCGCTCCGGTGGCCTAGTGGTTAGAGCGTCCGCCTTGGATGCGGGAGGTCGTGGGTTCGATCGTCGGCAGAGTCATACCAAAGACTTACAAAAATGGTACTAACAGCTGCCTCGCTTGGCGCTCAACATTAAGAGGTTAGTGTTAGGACTGGTCGGCCTGGTGTCAGGATAATGTGACTCGGTGGGACATTTTGCTACATGTTTGCGGCATGATGCCCCAGTGTTAAACATCGATATAAACTGCCACACTGCAGACATCGTAGCGATATGACTGAAATATTGTTAAAGCTACGTTAAAAAAAAATCCAAACCAAACAAACCAACGCTGTTCTGAAAACCAAACTCATTACGTTTTATGTCACAGTAATAGTGGGCACATCATGTCTGCATGGTATGTCACTGTAATAGCGGGAAAATCATGTCTGTATGGTTTGTCACTGTAAAAGTGGGCATATCATATCTGTATTATATGTCACAGCAATAGTAGGCACATCATGTCTGTATGGTATGGTACAGTAATAGTAGGCACATCATGTATGTATGTATGGTATGACACAGTAATAATAGGACCATCATGTCTGTACGGTATGGTACAGTAATAGCGGACAAATCATATATGTATGGGAATTTACAGTAATAGCGGACAAATCATGTATGTATGGGAATTTACAGTAATAGCGGACAAATTATGTATGTATGGGAATTTATAGTAATAACGGACAAATCATGTATGTATGGAAATTTATAGTAATAGCGGACAAATCATGTATGTATAGTATGTTACAGTAATAGCGGACACATCATGTATGTATGATATGTCACAGCAATAGTAGGCACATCATGTCTGTATGGTATGGTACAGTAATAGTAGGCACATCATGTATGTATGTATGGTATGACACAGTAATAATAGGACCATCATGTCTGTACGGTATGGTACAATAATAGCGGACAAATCATGTATGTATGGGAATTTACAGTAATAGCGGACAAATCATGTATGTATGGTATGTTACAGTAATAGCGGACACATCATGTATGTATGGTATATCACATTAATAGTAGGCACATCATGTCTGTATGCCATGACACAATACTATTAGGACCATCTTATCTGTACGGTATGGTACAGTAATAGCGGATAAATCATGTATGTATAGGAATTTACAGTAATAGCGGACAAATCATGTATGTATGGTATGTCACAGTAACAGTGGATACATCATGTATGTATGGTATATCACAGTAATAGTAGGCACATCATGTCTGTATGGCATGACACAGTAATATTAGGACCATCATATATGTACGGTATGTTACAGTAATAGCGGACAAATCATGTATGTATGGTATGTCACAGCAATAGTAGGCACATCATGTCTGTATTGCATGACACGGTAATATTAGGAACATCATATATGTATGGTATGTTACAGTAATAGCGGACAAATCATGTATGTATGTATGTTACAGTAATAGCGGACAAATCGTGTATGTATGGTATGTCACAGTAATTGTGGACACGACATGTCTGTATGGTATGTCACAGTAATGGAGGGCACGTCATGTCTCTATGGTATGTCACAGTAATAGTGGGCACATCATGACTGTATGGTATGTCACAGTAATGGTGGGCACGTCATATCTCTATCGTATGTCACAGTAATGGTGGGCACATCATGACTGTATGGTATGTCACAGTAATGATGGGCACATGACTATGATATGGCAAGTCCTGTTTGTAATTAGCATTACTGGTCCATCAAGCTTGACAGTAAATGAAACAGGGAAGGTAGAAAATTTACTGCGCTGACCTTATTTTGCTGATTTTTGTCATTATATATAGAAATGCGTTAAAACAAACAAAAGTAAAGTACAAATCCTCTCATTAAAACAACGTGACTTTAAATTTAAAAATATCCTATCTAACCCAATTTTAACCTCAGATCACAATTTTATACTGTCAACATTAACCTCAGGTCACGTGTTATGATACATCTTGTTGTTGAGATATGGTGAACTTTGACCTCATATTACAAATAACGTCATAAACGAATATGTACAACTTGAAATAATCTCAATGTATTTTGCTCCGATTTTGGTGTGAGAATTTTCATTGTAGCCGTGAGATTAGCGTCACCATCATCATCATCATCATCATCATCATCATGTCTTCATCGTGGTTTTGCCATAGATAGATAGATGCATGGAGATAGATAGATAGATGGATGGAGATAGATAGATAGATCAATATATAGATAGATAGATAAAAAGATAGATAGATAGATGGATAGATATATAGATAGATAAATAGATAGATAGATACATAGATAGATGGATAGATAGATAGATAGATAGATAAATAGATAGATGATTGGATGGATGGAAACGGGAAAGGTTGAAAAGACCTGATATGGTACCGAAACTGTACTCAAAATTGGTTGCAAATGACAGTACAAATACTGTACTCTCCACAATCAGACTTTGTGCTCCGTATCTATGACTTTTCTAAGGCCGATTTTACTGTCTGTTGCAATCGTGTAACATTGTCTGTTGCAATGATGTAACATTGTCTAGTGTGCGTAAGTCTCACACAAGAGCAGTGCATCTCTGGTGTGTTTTTTATATATAGAAAACCCTATGGATTCTTTCGTAACGTTGTAGTTGTTTTATTTCCTCGTTACGCATCTCTTAGGCATGAACCACGCATATGAACAGCTCCTCCCTGGATAATTTTTGCTTACCTGGAACGCTGCATTCGCTCACGTAAGAACATTCCCATGCGTTTTTGTTTTGTTGGCATGCCTTCTGTTTTGCTCTAATGTTTTTAAACCCTTTACAAGTACCAAGTCAATGCGGATGGGGAGGTCGAGGGTTAGAACCCCGGCCGAGCCATACCAAAGAGACATAAAAATGGTACTATCAGCTGCCTTGCAAGGCCCTCAGCTTTAAGATGTTAATGTTAGGACTGGTCGGACTGGTATCAGGATAATGTAACTGAGTGGAACATGATGCTACATGTCTACGGCATGATGCCCCAAAGCTAGACATCACTATAAACTGTCACACTGCATACATCATAGCAATATGACTGAAACATTGATAAAGCTAGTTCCTAAAGGCACACACACACACACACACAGTACCATCCGAAATGTAAATATCTTTCAAGACCTTTATCTGAATGCAATTTGTGCATAACGTTATTTTTGTTTCAACTCTTCTCTCTCCATTTAGCTAGCAATCAGCGGATTTCATCTGTCAAGAAAATGATTTTTTCATTGGTGTGCCTAAACTAAATCCAGTTATGTTGTACAAAATGCTGCTGTTCACGTGCATTGCACCGTGTGATTAGATTTTCACTGAATCATCCTCTGGGTAGGTGTACTATATCCTCACTGTCGAATGTACGTGTTACAGAGAGAAATGGCTTTAAATGTATCCATTATTATAAAGAAAACACCAAGGATATATCATTCGAGTAACTTGGTTGTTCACTAGTGTCTCTTGAAAATGTACAACACCAGCATATCAGCAAACCTGGACACTTCAAATACAGCTTCGTTTTTTCCACAAAAATATTGATGTCAGATTTAGTTAATACTGGATCGAGATCACAAAACGTATTAAGTGTGAATGAAAGGTTGTGTTGAATAAGTAACACAAGCAGATAAAAAGGAGTACAACTTCTTTCAGAGTGATTGTAAAGTTCGCACGAGTTTTCGATGCACAATACAACGATCTCTGGCGCGAATTTCGGGGCGAAATTCAGTTGGTTTTGTGAATTTCTCTGAGCAATGTAGGTGCTCTGTTTCTCATTCTAGTAAATATAACCGGATTGTAGAGTTGTGAATTTGTTAGTCTAATTTATTGTTATTCCGTTAATTTTACTGAGAGCTTCCGCCTTTTACTGTGTAATGCTTTCATACACTTATTCCAGCCTTTTTTGGTTTCCGTTGCAAATCGATGTCTGAAAAACGCTCCCTTTTTCGGCTCAGCGATTCTTGTTTAAACAAAATGATTGACATGCTAGTAGTCCTATCTTAATCGCCTTTTTATAAAATAAAAAAAAGATATCAACATTGTTATATCACTTAACCGATAATTTTATTTAAGTAATGGCATTTTGCTTCCAGCAGCAAACAGATTAAGAGTTTAATGTTGTTTTTCTGAGTTTATCGTGGTGTAAAGAGTCATTTGCCGAATCACACATCAAAAAACGCCCTAAGAAAAAACATTTAAACTCTTATAATAACATTAAAACATTATAATTTCAGTTGTTTATAATTTTATTTATTTTTTACTTTTATTTTTTTTTTAAGATATTTCCTGTCTGTATTAGAGCCTTGTTTAAGCGTATGAATTCAATTTGAGGGGGTCTGCTACGTAACTGTTTATAGAACATGTGCTTCTCCATCTGCAATGTAATAGTTACTTCACCATCGAACTAATAATTCTACCAATGGTAGGCGATCTAAGGCTTTGAACATTCCACAGTATGGTGTTAATTTTTTTTTATCTTTTATATAAATTAGCATATGTAATCTGAGTAGAAGTTCAATATTCAAAGCAAAGGATGTGTTGTTTTGTTTGACATAATAATGATTCTTGGATTTGATGCTGTCGTGAGTTCATCGTGACTTGGCCAAATCGTTATTTTCCTGACACCTGAGTAACCAATTTTCGTTTTTTAAGTTTATTATTTATTTATTATCGATAAATGATTATAGCGACGGGGATCCTACAGTCAAACAGTGCAGGACATTGTCCATAACAGTTACGATGGGGAGTAGATGGATTTTTACCCCCTAACCCCACCCTCCATATCGTACCTATCAAGGTCGGAGTCTTATATTGTAGGACTATGAATATAATTGTGATACTGTTAGTCTTTGAATCCCCCTCCTCCCAATTCCTATATCCATTTACCTATAGTTTTAAATTAATTTGGAACGAGCCACAGTGAATGTTGTTGTTGTTACTGTAGGGTTTAACGCCATTTTTCAGCACACGATAGGCTATACATGGCGGCCAGTATTAATGGTGGTGGAAGAACCCGGGGAAAAACCCCAAAAGAACCACCGACCCACGAGAAGCTACTGGCAAGCTTCATCACATACCCACATTGGCTGAATCCGAGACTCGAACCCACGCAGACAGAGGTGAGATGGCAGTGATCCGTAACGGAGAGCGCTTTGTGCTGTCAGATTTTAAGTTTGCCAGCTTTTTTCAAACCTAATTAAACATTTATTTATGTAAAGAAAATTATAAAGATTCTTACAAATCAATTTGTTAAATTTTCTAATTAAAATATTAACCCTAAGTTTTTATTTTGTTTTAAAGGCATGCAGTGTGTGCCTTCTGATTCAATATTTACATTAGTTGTTTCCCCGCTGCTCTGTACCCTACACTGGCTATCCATTCGATCCAGAAACAAACACAAAATTTGTTCTCTGTGCTACGTTTCACTGTCGGACTCTAGTCCAACATGCCTATCTGACCTCACCCATGTGTATACACCAGCAAGATACTTACGCTCCTCTTCTGACAATCGTATACTCATTATTCCAAGTATGAAAACAAAGCCATATGGACAGCATTCTTTTGCTTACCAGGGCCCAGCAACGTGGAATGAATTGCCCACTGAACTTAGACACAAAGACACAGTGATCACATTCAAGAGGGCTCTCAAAACTCACTTATTTCGACTGCAAGAACAAACCTAAAGACCTAATAATGTTTTCTACCTTAAATATTCTCAGCATGCTTTTTTTTAAATGTTTTCTAATATCATGGTGTTTGTTTTTGTAATCATATCATTATATGTTTTTTTTTTATCTTATAGGTGTTGTCTAATGTTGTAAAGCGCTTAGAGCTTCTAAAGATTAGGCACTATACTAAGTCCTCATTATTATTATTAGATACTTTGTACGTGACTCTCTTATAAAAGTATAAAGTAGTTCTCCTTACAGTTTATACGGAAATAAACGCAACTGGGTCTGATCGCATGGTTATATCCTGACCAATGGGAATCTTCTCTAATTTACCAATAACTAATAGTAATAATGAGGACTTTGTATAGCGCATACTCTTTAGAAGTTCTAAGCGCTTTACAACATTAGACAACACCTATAAGGGAGAGATAAAGAGAGGGAGAGCTAGGGAGAGAGGGAAAGAGAGAGCGAGGGATAGCGAGCAATGGAGAGAAAGAGAGCGAGAGAGTGTGCGCGAGAGAGATCTAGCGAGGGGGTGAGTGAGAGAGAGAATGAGAGAGAAAGAATGAGATCGGTTGGGAACGAGAGAGGCAGTTGGATGAGAGAGAGAGAGAGAGAGAGAGAGAGAGACTAGAGAGTGAAGGGCGTGAGTGAGACGAGAGAGACGCGTTTAACGAGAGAGAAATGGACGAGAGAAGGAAGGGACGAGAAAGGCGAGCGGGAGATGGAGAAGGAAACAAGAGAGGGACAGACGGGAGAGTGATGGGGAAGTGACGTAAAGGAGATGGTCGAGCATTTGTTCAAATAAATTTGCTCTGAAGACATGTATATTGTTACCTCAAGTCACTTGAATACTTTGCACGACAATAACGGAATAAAAGTATAAGATATTTCGACATGTTTATTTCGCATTTTGAAACAATTAAGTTTAAAATAATTAAACGTTTAAACTCTATTAAAAATATTATACAGGTCGTGTATCTCAATCATTACCGTCATCTCTACAACATATAATTGCATGCATTCAATTTAACCATGAAGGTCAGTGTGTGTGTGTGTGTGTGTTATCCGTGTGTATATGTATGCATACATACATTTGTACTATTATTATCAAAAGTCGCCATGATTAAATATTTAAATTAGATCCGTTCACCTTGATCTGTTATACAATAATGCACATATAGATTATTAAACGATTGTAGAAGATTGTTTTAAAATAATACTCGGTCAACATAGTTGATGCCCCCCCCCCCCCGCCAAAACAATAGCATTACAATTAATAGCAAAAGTGTCTTGCCCATTAGTTGTCTTTAGATGTTTTTATCTCCACATTCACGTTTTAGATGTTCCTCGCGAGTCAGACATCCGCAGCATCTATACGGTCCTTGTCGCTTCAGTGCTTTTGGAGCTTCCAGAGACCCCCGTCCCAGGAGTGTTGGACTGTTCGGCCTGTTCCACAGACTGAAAAAAGCAGCGATATCTTTTCCGTGGAGACTCCCATCATGTGAAACTTTCTTTGTGCTCCCGTTTTCAATTTTCATGGCCGGTAATGAATGTCTCCTGGTCTCCCTCTGAGTAGGAGCCTCCAAGCGAACGGCATAACCCTCTGATATGGCCGATTTCGGCCGTTTCAGATGTTTTATAGGAACAGAGTTATCACTCTCTATCACGCAGTGCTGACATGCGTCTGCGTTCTCCTCCGAGGAAATTTTAATTTCTGGAACTATAACTCTCCTCGTGTCCGTATGTGAATGATTCTCATTATTAGACGTTAAGCCCATCAATGTATTGGAAATGTAAAATTGTAATCTGTCTGGAATGTTTATTCGTTCTTTGTTATCTACTAATGGAACGTTACCTCCCAAAGACTTCCTTTGACTATTTTCATGCATGCTATGTACACAAACTGAAGAACTGAATTTATTTCCGCTGCTTGATGATCTTTTCCTAGCACCATTTGATTCACGTTCTCGTTTTCCTCGGCCCATGTTGAGAAAATCAGCCAGTCCTGTATTCTAGGATTAAAATCACAAATTAGAGGTTTGATTTTGTTAGACATGCAATCTCCTGAATATGTTCATTATATACCAGTGTATACCCATGGTGTTGACAACTATCTTGTTATCACTGACGTCACTAAATGCTTTGTACCAGTCTTTGACTCCTTGAATATTATTGGAACTTAAACTAGTGTTATAATTTTAAACGAGAACCTGTTAATTAATAGACAATGGATGAGTTGCAGGTTTATGCCTTATTCGTAGTTATTTTTGGCTATTCCAGAAGAGTCGTCTGCCTTATCTGACTGATGAGCGTTACGTGAACTTTAGCCTGTTGATATGCTCGAATTGAGATGTTTAAGTTATCAGTATATCTTGCTGGGTCGCCTTTTAACTCGAACGTGATGAACGTTCAGTACCATTATAGAGTTACAATTATGTTGTATCAAAATAACAATTTTGAAATGTGTGGGTGTGGGTGTGTGATTTGGGTGTTTGACGTAGCTTTAACAATTTTTCAGTCATATCGGTACGATGTCTGCAGGGTGGCAGTTCATAGTGATGTCTATCACTCTATCATTAGGGCATCATGCCAGAGACATGTGACATCATGCTCGACCCGGTCACATTGCCCTGCCACCTGGCCAACCAGCCCATAATGAATTATATTCATTTTTCTGTTTTTTCCCCTGCTTTAATACTATTTCGTTGAGTGTTAAGAATGTCGAGTCATCGTATAGTGTTTATTCCACGCTACAAACTCCACATGGGAAATAGCATGTTCCACGCTGATTGCTCGATGTCCTTGTAAACTCCTAGCGTACCATAGAATAGTACATCAGTACTTCACTTAATCCGTAGTTCAGTCGAATATATTGCTGTCTGCAGGGCCGACAAGAGGGTGTGGGTGGCAAATGTAAGGGGGTTATGTCTAGCACTGGGTCATCATGCCGCAGACATATAGGATGCTGTCCCACCCAGTCACATTATCTTGACACCAGGCGGACCAGACCTAATACTGTCCGCTTAATTCTGAGCGCCTAGCAAGGCAGCTGTTAGTACCATTTTTTATAAGTCTTCGGTATGACTCGGCCTGAGTTCGAACCCGCGATGTCCCGCGTCCGAGGCGGACGCTCTACCAACTAGGCCACCGGATAGATCCAACTGCTTTCAGTATTAACGGATCTTTTTAATCTACGTCATTATTATTCCAATGATAACAAAAATAAAGGAAACTCGCTCAAGTAAAAAGGTTCACGTTTTATTTGATCAGTCGTTTCCTTAATAGAAAATATTTAAAATATATTTTACTTTGTATTCAAATTAAAAAGCGTAGAGGCAGTATAACAATTATGAGTTTGATACTGCGGAACTTCATGGAAAACAGGAAAGGTGCTCGTTACGGTGCAAAGTTTGTTCTGAAACAGAGAAACATATAATGACTATTACAACATTGACTAAAATAATTCCGAAGAATTTTGGTTCTTTTTCTGATACCTAATCAAAAGTTAGTTGCTACTAATGTACATATCAAATATAATTTGTTTGAAAGACGCAAAGAATTACCCATATCTGAGCAAAGCCGGCGCCAGACCCTGCCAGTCTATCTGGCGCCCTAGGCAAAATTAGATTTTGGCGCCCCCTCCCCCACCCCGAATATCTCAATTTCAAAATTTATAAACAATAAATTTTTTTTTTTAAAATGCGCCCCCTGAAATCAGCGCCCTAGGTGGCTGCCTAGTTTGCGTATATGGTAGCGCCGGCCCTGTATCTGAGTATAGTTTATTTAACGTCGTTCATCAATAATTGGGTTATTGGTGGAGGTAGAACCTCTGAATCGCCATCTTCCTCTTCAGGTATTCATGAGACTGAGGTAGTCGGGGAAAGGTCTGTATAGGAGACAGAACCTTTATGCAATGGAGCTACCGCTACCCCTTCATCAAGTAGGACTAGCAGAACTAGTGTGTTCCTTAACCAATCATGTAGGACTAGTGTGTTCCTGAACCAATCATGGAGCACTAGTGTGTTCCTGGACCAATCAGATTCCTTGATTGGATTTGATCACGAGTGTAGCTATTGGTATTTGTCGATCGGCCAGAGAGATAATCCTAAGTTTAAATAATCTACGCTGAAAGCCATTGTTGCTACTGAGGCTGAAGAGAGCTTGATGGGAAATCCAATTCTTCATTTTTATTAGTCTATCATAGCAGGGTTTTTTTTATATGTGTTTTGTTTTGTATAAATTATATCTTTGTTTCTTTTCACTTCTCTAGCGTTTAAGACTTTATTTATTGAGTCATTTGAAGTTTTCTTTATCTTATAATATCTGCACACAGCATCAAATGAGAAGTGGACATTCTGTGACAGTTTTGTATATGCCTTAGTGAGATCGTGTGCACATTAATATAGTTGAACTTTGACCCTTATCAATTTAATCATGTTTTCACTTTTGTCCGTTAATATGGCTTACTTTTGACCCTATTCAATTTCATAGTTTCATTTGATTTGGAGGTTTAAAGCATTTCGATGCATCGTCCTTGGCATCCTTTATAATACAACTTCGCCCAGTGCTTGCTATTTTATATCTGGGCTTACCAACGACAATATCTAACTCAGGTAACAATCCCTATTATTATCGTTTAGCCAAATCATGCTTTAGACTTGCGGGAACAGACATGTATATCTCGTTACGATTTAAACCCCTCTCTCATTGTTATTTCTCCATTATCACGACAACTCAATGGGCAACAATTGTTCATACGCATATAATACAGCTGGTAGAACGATGCGCTCCGCACACTGAATTTGAGTGCCAGTCAAGCCTGTTGCTCTCCAATAGTGAGAACACGTATTTTCATCTACATGACAACATTAAACCCACCAACAAGGTTTTTACATAGCGATTCAAGGTGCAGCTTGCAGAGGTTTTACATGTAAGTTTTGGAATAATTACACAGTGATCACTCCATATTCACCAAATGCTTTTATTGAACTATGTTCGGTTAAAAAGTGAGGAAATGAGTCGTTTTGCTTTGGTGCTTTTGTTTTAGGTTGGAGTGACGCTGTTACTGTTATTATTCCTTGCCTCTTGTTCTTCGTGTAAAACACTGTTTCTGTGTTAATTTTCCTCATATTAGTGAATGCAGCCGGATACACGTAACTGTAAGTTGCAGGATGTTTTCACGTTTAAGTAGGCATGGCAATTGACGGTAGATTGTTTAGTAGGGAAGAAATTTTGTCTAAACAATTCTTGTGACTTGTGTGAGAAACTCTTCGAAATAGATCGTTGTTGAAATACACGCAGATCGTCTTTAGAAAATCTGTATTGAGTAAGGCATACAAACTGCAACCTAAACAAAAACACCAAAAGAAATATATAATGAAAAGTATATAATTATTCCAAAATTACAGGTAAAACTTTTGCAAACTCAGTAAAAAGGTGTTCAAGACTAAACCAAATCCGCTAAGCAAACATGAATTATCGAGGAAAACCAGTATGCCGTGAAGTGTCACAATGTTCCCGGATGCTGTTAAAAGCTAAATATGCATATACTCTTAACACACATTCTCGTAGTATAGAGGGGCTAAAATTTAAGTAACAAGAAAAGGTAAAATGAAATAAATATTCAATTTTCAAAAATATAAATTTATTTTTATTCAATATAACATCAAACATAGTGAAATAATGAAACAATAACTTACAGTGTATGAAATTCTAAAATATCCTAAATTGTACTATCAATTGGACACTATTACGGAAGCTGTTGAAATGTATTCCGGCTGAAGGTTATAATGTGTTTATGTGCTACTGTGCTAACACCACTGAATAATCACAGTTCTAAATCCAAATGGTTTTACCTCAAAGTAATCCAGTGAAAATAGAATATGAAGTTCTTTAACGCTTCACATACTTCAATATAACTATTTAGATATTGAAGTCCTTGAATAAATTCACATAATCTGCTAAATTTTGACTGTTTAAAATAAATGTTATTCCTCGCTCTCTCGCTCTCTCGCTTTCTCTCTCTTTAAAAGCTGGCGCAACTAAAGAATACTCTACATGGCGCTTTTATTCTCTATATATAGATTATATATATGCACCAAACCAACATATTGTGAATGACTAAAAGATTCTTAAAACATGTTAATCAATGTACTCTTTCAGATACATTGGGCGTCAACAATACTTATTTATTTATGTATTATCCAATAAGAGGCAGGGCGCTCGTGATGAATGTATATTACAAATGTACTCCTTTGCATCATGTAATGGTACGTGACCTTCATTCACTAAATGCATGGCGTATTTGAGAACGAACTAGTTGTTTATTTGACATAGGCAATCAGCAAAAGTGACCTCATTAAGTATTTGACCCAAAATGGTGTCCGCTAAAGGAATAACATCCTGTTCAACAACATCTTTCTTAAGAGCATGTTTGTTTCCATAGCTCTCGTAAATGCGCAGGCTTGATATAAACCAGTGATTTTTACTGCCATAGGATCAAATTTTGTACTCATTATAGGCTTGTGTTAACCACTACCATATCTGCAGCTAAGGTATTGCCTAGCATGCAGATGTATGACCTGAATAGGCAAAGAAAGCAAAGATCCTATTGTCACTGGGTCCCACAGCTAAGTCTGATGACAAATTAATACAACAGAGAGGAATATTAACCTACATTCTATTCCTGGTATTAGAACACTTTCATTAGAAGACTTCTTTGCAAAGGGCAAAGTACATAAAAACAAAAAACTTTCGAGAATGTATTTTATAGTATTTTAATAGCACTAGCCTTATTTAAATCAATAAGTGACACTGAACATTTTGGAATGAACGGTTCTTAATTCTCCATAACAAAATCAAGACTGGGGTATGCAAGCCCCAACAACTGACCTTGACTTCCTAGAAAGAGGAGCATTGGGGACTGCTCTATTAGAATTATGTCCCCTATATTTCAGCGTACAGCAATCAGAAATAACGTCTATTTCATTTTACAATAAGTGCACGTGGGAAGAGATAATGATTTCTGAGCTTTCTTATCAGAAATTTGATTCTTCACAGTTACACCAGCTTGAGGTTTGTAAGTACTCAAACGAGACTGAAATGGTTTCTTGACTAAAACCTGTTGAGAGGAAGATTTATTTATAAATAGAACATTGTGAATAATAAAAAAGCTGTATTAGATGCCGTCTGTAACGTTTCAACCCCTTTCTCATCAATGTATGGTATAATGGCACTACTGACCTACTTCTTAGACTCTTCAGTCAATACGAGTTGCTGAAGATATCTTAATCTTTGTCAACCTTCTTGGCTGAACGCTATCCAAAAAACAAACGTTCTTTTTCTCATGCAAATTGAAGATGAGCCCGTGTAGTTCACTTTTACCATTTCTAAAGTTTTGACGGTAGGTCTCGGGCAGCATCTGAGTGTTTAAGTTTTATGCAGTGAATGAACACATCGATGGCACACTGATGAATGTTAGCTTTTTGGCAGTGACTGAATGATATTACACTGCTGACTGTTAAGCTTTATGCGGTGACTGAACACATTGATATCACGGTTGATGAGTGTTAAGTCTTATGCGGTGACTGAACACGTTGATATCACGTTGATGATTGTTGCGTTTTTTGCAATTACTAAACACATGTTTATTACACTGATGAGTGTTAGTTTTTATGTGGTGACTGAACTTGATGTTATTACACGTATTTAATTTGCATGGCCAGTTTAATTTACACGACCTGTTTAATTTGCATGATCCGTTTAATTTACATAACCTGTTTAATTTGCATGGCCTGTTTAGTTTACATGGCCTGTTTAGTTTACATAGCCTGTTTAGTTTACATGGCCTGTTTAGTTTACATGGCCTGTTTAATTTACATGGCCTGTTTAGTTTACATTGCCTGTTTAGTTTACATGGCCTGTTTAATTTACTCGGCCTGTTTGGTTTAATTTCCTGTTTAGATTACATGGCCTGTTTAATTTGCATGGCCTGTTTCATTTACACGACCTGTTTAATTTGCATGATCCGTTTAATTTACATAACCTGTTTAGTTAACATGGCCTGTTTAATTTACATGGCCTGTCTAGTTTACATGGCCTGTTTAGTTTACATGGCCTGTTTAATTTACATGGCTTACATGGCCTGTTTAGTTTACATGGCCTGTTTAATTTACATGGCCTGTTTAATTTACATGACCTGTTTAATTTACATGGCTTGTTTGATTTACACGACCTGTTTAATTTGCATGATCCGTTTAATTTACATAACCTGTTTAATTTGCATGACCTGTTTAGTTGACATGGCCTGTTTAGTTGACATGGCCTGTCTAGTTTACATGGCCTGTTTAGTTTACATGGCCTGTTTAATTTACATGGCCTGTTTAGTTTACATGGCCTGTTTAATTTACATAGCCTGTTTAGTTTACATGTCCTGTTTAATTTACACGACCTGTTTAATTTGCATGATCCGTTTAATTTACATAACCTGTTTAATTTGCATGGCCTGTTTAGTTTACATGGCCTGTTTAGTTTACATAGCCTGTTTAGTTTACATGGCCTGTTTAATTTACATAGCCTGTTTAGTTTACATGGCCTGTTTAATTTACACGACCTATTTAATTTGCATGATCCGTTTAATTTACATAACCTGTTTAATTTGCATGGCCTGTTTAGTTTACATGGCCTGTCTAGTTTACATGGCCTGTTTAATTTACATGGCCTGTCTAGTTTACATGGCCTGTTTAATTTACATAGCCTGTTTAGTTTACATGGCCTGTTTAATTTACATAGCCTGTTTAGTTTACATGGCCTGTTTAATTTACATAGCCTGTTTAGTTTACATGGCCTGTTTAATTTACATAGCCTGTTTAGTTTACATGGCCTGATTAATTTACATGATTTGCTGTGATTGCATGTTCATGTGCATATATGTGTTCTGATTTCAGTAACATTTATTTTATACAAATTTTACATTTAATTTGTTACATATTGATTTGATCCCTATATTTTCATCTTTCGATAAACCATATCATTTTGTTATCAAAATGAATTTATTAAGTTCCCAGAAGAAGACAAACCCGCCAAAATTTTGTTCGATTTTGTATGCATGCAGTGTATATGCCTTCTCTGTCAGTGTTTTCATTGGTTTGCACGTGACTATTTATATATGAAGGTATAAAGTATTATCCGTATAGTTTATACAGTAATAAATGCAGCTCGGCATTTGCACTTGGTTACGTTTGGGCAGATGTAAATCTCAGTTACATTTACCATCTAATGCAATTGCAATTATACACAAATACCTGCAGAAGTTACAGCCAGTAGCGTTCTAGCGCGGGGGGGGGGGGCGGACGGGCGGTTGCCCTGGGCTTCACAGGTCTTGAGCAATAGAACCATGAATGTCAGAGGTCTGCGAGTACCAAAACCTCTTGGGTCATCAACGTTGCCACGGCTCCATTTACACTTAGTACGTCACTGGTTACAGCTCTGTTGTGGTGGTCTTTGTTGGTGCCTGAGAAACTGCGTTGTTAGCATTGGCGCCACAGCTAAGTATTCATTAAAGATTATGATCGATGGGTCCATTCATAAACTTTGGATTCGCGAATATATTTGGCAACATATTAAGCCACATAGTACCTTAATACTGGTTGTAACCTTGCTTTTGACCCGTAAAAGCTGATCTTGATCAATGTCACATGTTAATATATAGAACACGCTTGTGTGTTATGTTTCCTTTGTTTTCTTTCCATGCATCAACACCAGTACCTTATATTTCTGTGATACGTGAGTGTTAGCAATGGCCTGTACTTATTAACCCTCATTAGTGTCACATGTTTCCACAATAAAGTGCTGAATATGTTACCACAATAAAGTAAAGTCATCAAATGTCACTTGTTTCTTCAATACAGTAAAATAAGAAAATGTCACTTATTTCTTCAATACAGTAAAATAATGAAATGTCACTTGTTTCCACAATACGGAAAAGTTCATAAAATGTCAACTATTTCCACAGTACAGTAAAATAAATGAAATATCAACTGTTTCCACCATAACACAAAGTAATGAACTGTCAACTGTTTCCACAATACAGTGAAGTAATGAAATGTCAACTGTTTCCATGATACTATAAAGTAATGAAATGTGAACTGTTTCCACAATACAATACAATTCCAAAGCCTGTCCAGAACATTATGTGTATTATGTTATTCCTTTAAGACTTCCCAAATCAATTTTCACGCAATCTAATCATAGCTGCAAACTGAACTTCTGCGATAATCAAGAAAGTCACATTTGATAGGCAACTAAATACGATAGGCTTCCAGTGTATAAACAATAAATTTAATATACACTTGTTGCATGTGTAACTCAAATAAGAACTGAATATAGTCATATGTGATTATCAGTTTTTATTTGAAAATACACTATGACAACAAGTAAATTCATTATTAAAATGTCTTAGTGGCATTAGCGAGGCAGATATTCCGCTCCATTTCCATCCTTCTAGCGCGGTACAAAACTGACCGATATTCTGTTCCATTTTAGCCCTCTAATGTACTAAACTGACTAATAGTCCACTCCATTTTGAACCATCCAGCTGTGCTGAATATTCCACGCAATTTTCAACCACCTGGTGGTACTCAACAGACTGATATTACACTCCATGTTCAACCATCTGGTGTTACAAAAAAGACTGATAATCCATTCCATTTTCAACCATCTAGTGGTACTAAACAAACTAGTATTCCGCTCCATTTTCAGCCATCTAGTGGTACTAAACAGACTCCTCTCCGTTTTCAGCCATCTAGCGGTACAAAACAGACTGGTACTCCGCTCTATTTGCAGCAATCTAGTGGTACTAAACAGACTGGCATTCCAGTCCATTTTCAACCATCTAGTGGTACCAAACAGACCGATATTCCACTCCATTTTCAACCATCTAGTGGTACTAAACAGACTCTGCTCCATTTTCCATTCCATTTTCCGCTCCATTTTCCACTCCATTTTCAACCATCTAGTGCTACTAAAAACTGACTGATATTCCGCTCCATTTTCAACCATCTTGTAGTACTAGAAACAAACTGATATTCCACTCCATTTCCAACCATCTAGTGGTACTAAACATACTGATATTCCACTCCAATTTCAACCATATCGTGGTACTAAACAGACTGCTGTTCTGCTCCATTTTCAACCATCTAGTGGTACCAAACAGACTGGTACTATACTCTATTTTCAGTCATCTAGTGGTACTAATCAGACTGGTATTCCACTCCATTTTCAACCATCTAGTGGTACCAAATCAGATCGATATTCCACTCCACTTTAAACCATCTGGTGGTACTAAAACAAACTGATATTCCTCTCCATTTGCAACCATCTAGTGGTACTAAACAGACTGATATTTCACTCCATTTTCAACCATCTTGTGGTATTAAACAGGCTGATATCCCACTCCATTTGTAACATTATCATCCTTATTCTCGACTCAAATAATTAGGGAATATTTCTTGGACGTGGATTTTGAGGGCACGTATATGCCAGGAATTTCGATATTTCCCCCGTTACACTCATTTTAGGGTACTGGATATAAAAGGTATGGTCATAATCATATGAAGCATATTTATTTCTTGACAATATCGTAGAAATCATTTCTTTTCATGAGAAATCCAGCACATTTATTAAGATTTTCCTAATATTGAATAATAGACAAAAGGACAAGGGATATAATATTTAACTGAAACATTTAAATTATATATATATATATATATATATATATATATATATATATATATATATATATATATATATATATATATATATATATATATATATATATACATATATCCATATATATACAGACACATATATATACATACATACATATACATATATATAGAGATACATACATACATATATATCAGTACATAATTAATTCAAGATTCCTTTGCTTAAAGTACATTATTGCACATAAATGCAGTGCACCTAAATTTAAAAATGTGATGTTACATCGCCTAATAGATAGCAACAGCATTAGTCTTACGCGTGTTTTTATTTTCTACTGGATTCAAGCATTAACGTAACACATTACCAAACTTAATACTGTGATTTATTAGACCATATACGACATGGGAAGATGTCACAGTAAAAGGGGCCTAATGGGCCAGTCACTGACGCCAAACGCCAAAAGAGTCTCAATAATTCAGATCTGAGCTGGCTTGAAAACCATTTTGGTGTCTATAAATACTAAGTGAAGAAGTACTACGGATTTATTAGACAATTGTTTATTAAAGGTTCTTTACAAAACTGACAGAGGAGGCATAATTGATTCGATAAACGGTTGTAGCGTGACAGTTGTATGATACGTTCTTAAGACGCTTTTTAGGTCAGTGCTCCGTGTTCCAGTTTAAGCTACAGAGAACTGCCAATTTAAATCGAGATGAAATGGAAATATTTTGATTGCAAATGAGTCTTGAATATCGGTCCCGCAAAGAAACCTATTCATATGGTATTACTGAAAGTAGATAATTATGTGTTATGCCCTGTACAATTCTATGCATAATTCCCTTTTCCGGTGACTATTGCGAAATTTTATGACAGAAGAATGTCTTTTCGATGAGTACAGATAATGCCAAAATTGTTTTATATTGAATGAACCTTAATTAAACATACTTGTATTTTTTTGATTTTATATATATATATATATATATATATATATATATATATATATATATATATATATATATATACTAAAGTAATGAAATCTGACGATATAAAAAAGGTTTGAAAAGTTAGAATGAAATTAACGTATCGTTTTTACTTAGGTACAAACTGAATCTCATAAACATTGTTAGAAATGGTTTATTTATGAATTTATGTTGAAATTAAATGTGTTTAATCATGAAATGTCCTCGTTTTTTTTTTTAAATTTATATTTCATATACTCATGTTTACTTCGAAAAGGTATAAAAATTAGGAAGGACCAATTGGATGACGGTATTGTTAACCTCCAAAGGAAAACAAATATGTCTCTTTATAATAGTTGAAAGAAAAGGAATAGAGAAAATGTCGCCAAAAAAATAAATAACGCTTATGATATATTAGTCTAGGTTCTCCTTTAGTTAATACAGTCAAGCTTACGTTTTGTTGCCTTCCTGTCAGATTGAAACAATAACGGTATATTCGAAAGGCGAATGAACTATGGTTCGAAGACATATGAGCGAAGGTATGTTTGTGTGTGTGTGTGTGTGTGAGAGAGAGAGAGAGAGAGAGAGAGAGAGAGAGAGAGAGAGAGAGAGAGAGAAATATAGCCTGGATAATTATATAGCGTTTATAATGACGTTGTGCCAAAAATGTCGTGTATGCACACTGGAGTAATGCATAATACAATTACAAAATATATATGTTTTCAAAACTTTTATTGCCACAGATGTCAATTATACATCTCATCTCTTCCTTTGTTTTTTTGATAAATAAACAAATCGAGATGATGATAATAGGAATAATGAAATCAATGTACGAATAAATGTGGATGGTTAATTGAGAATACAAGGCCAATACTACCACACAGATACATTTACATATGAAAATGCCCATATACCTAAATATTGCACTAATCTAATCTCTATTGCAACATACATTAAAGTCTGTACGAGTTCCAGAACAACTCTCTTTCAGCATGCATTAAAGTTACAGAATCATATCATCCCAAAGAATCGGTTGTGAACTCGATCATTTCCTCAAACTAGTGCTCGTTTATAAATGATGTTATAGTAAACATGCGCTAGCATTCATGGATTATTTGATTGTCCTTCCCAAATCAGTAATGGCGAAGAACAATAAACGAGCCTTCAGTAGATGCTATCAGAGCTATATCAAAAAATAGATTAAAACTGTTGTCTTTACAAGTAATAGCTCAAACGGCTAGAGATTTTAGTTTCTGGTAGCTCTTTACAGGCTTTTTGTGACTGTATAAATGTCTTTTGTGAAACCTTCAAAGAAAATGATTTCACCTGCTTTTGCAGTGGTCGCAATGTTGATACGCTTCCCGAGTCATGCACCCGCAGTCTCGATAAAGTCCCTGCCGCTTTAGTGCCTTTGGAACATCAAGCGCCCCTCTCCCCAAAAGTCTCGGGCTTTTCGGTCTATTCCACAAGCAGTAGAAGGGAGACATGTCATGACCATTCAGACTTCCGTCATTGGCAATGTTATAAACACCATGATGTTCAATTTTTATGGCTGGCATCGAATACCTTCTGGTCGCTGGAGGTTTATTATTCACCATGCAATAACTTGCAGACTTTGACAATGAAAAACGGTTGGCAACACCACCTCTCATCAGAACGCATTCCTCCACTCGAAGGTAATTTCTTTCTGATAGCGACTCGTTTGATCCTTTCCTAATACTAGGTGACGACTTTTTAGAGCAGCATAAATGTTCCGTACTGCCTGAACCTAGTTTTCGCTCTTCTTTTGTATTAACGTGATCAATTGTTATCACTGGAAGAGACAAGCTTTTAGGTTTTCCAGGTCGCAGACCCTTTCGGCAAGAACAGTGGGATCTCGGGCTGTCTAGACGACTTGCATCCTTTGGACTTTTCAGCAGATCGCTTCTTTGTATAATTATGTTTGATCTATCTTCAGTGGATCGGAATTGTGCATTGTCCTCAACGCCTAAACATTGCATTCTCTCAGAATTAGTGCAATTTTCAGAATTCATGTTGAGCATGATTTTATAATATATACTCCTTCATACAACTGAACTAGAATTATATTCTTTCTGTGTCCGCTGTCGTTTGGTTTCTTCTGAAAAACTGCCTAGCCGCCTCATTTATAGCGTGCTTTTCAATGTAGCGTGGGAAACCGTAGCGTCATCATCGACGCAATAGCCAGATAACATCAAAGTATCGTATTTAGCTGTTTCATTCATAAATTTGGATGCATTAAAACTACGTTTGTAGATATAGCTTACATTGGCATTGTTTATATCGGTCGTATGATCCATGTTTGCCAAATGTGTCGATGTCTTAACCTCAGATATGATATCTTATTATCATAAGTTTAGATTAACCAGCTAGATTAACTTATGTGGGTCTTTAAATGGAACTTCATCCATTCTATTATTTACAATCACATTCAAAATGAATTATCTAAACGTTAAGAAGGAAGGCGATTTATGGTCCCTACAAAGACCGTCCATCCCGCATTTTGACCACCACAATGTGTTTATTGGTGTAGGATTAACGTATATATAAGATGATAATAACGATGTATTTCTTCTTGCTTTGTTTGGTTTTTAGTGTTTTTGATAACGACTTCGACAGCTACTTTCATGATTACGTTTTAAGCGCTTAGATGAGTTTAATGTCACGCTTGAATATTCATAAGGCTGAGCTCTTTTGAAAGCATACAAATAAATTTCTCTTGGAAATTATTTAACAGGGTGTACTAAGCATACGAATCCATTATGAACGAATCCGTTTATGAATCATATTAAATTTAGAAACAATTCAACCACAGTTACCTATTACGGTGATAATCGCATCCGGTGTTATAATCAGATGCCCTGATATAAGATTTCTTCGAATTTAATTCCTTGAATTAAACTGTATGGTCATGGTAATTCTGCAATGAAAGGATGCAACAGTCATGTTCCGCACTGAAAGTGATTACAAAGACGTTTGATTATGGTTCTAAGATTCAGGTAGATGAAAGATGGATAACTCTGATTTCGGGAAACGTGTATTACAAAATCACACCATTGCACTACGAATGCCGTTAATATAGCTATTCAAAATTTGTTTTGTAGTTTCTGTCCCTTCATCAAGTGTCTAAAAGTATAGATACCTCTGCTTTCGGGGAACATGTATTGCAACATGAAACCATTGCACTATGAATGCCGTTGAAATAATGTTTATACAACTGTTTAAAATTTGTTTTGCGTTTTCTATCACTGTATCAAGTGTCGACCAAGCATGGAAGAACTTAGGTGTGGAGTTAAAGCTTAAATTATGATTTAGGGTACCTTTTCAACACTGGTCTTTGACCTCTGATTATGTAGCAATATATTACCTGTGATTCAGTTTTGTTGTTCCTGATCAACGTGAGGGATTTATATCTGATTTTTTACGTTGAAGGTTTCTGTTTCAATTCATCTTTTAGTTACCGTCAAACGTATTTAAAACCACGAGCGAAACGAAAAATGATCATAGGGTCGGAGTCAGACACTGTTGTCTCAACATGTTTCCTTAATTTCTCATTTATATTTAGGCTGCTTCACAAGCCGGTGCTGCATCGTTTGAAGAAAGTTTCTTAAAGGAATTTCAAATACGTTTGTTATCATTACGCTCTTTAAAAAAATATAAACATGCCGTTATTATTGAAAACACACCTCTCCTTTTAGAAGAAACTCGTTAAACTATATGTAATACAAATTTTTCCAAATTTGTAATTTAGTTTTATAAAATATAAATCCACTGTCAACTGATGATCTTTTCAAGACCATACCTGGATATTTGCTTTCTAAGTACGTATAATAATTGAATTATATTACACGACGGTGTCATAAACAGTTTCTGTTAAAGGTTTTTGGTTCATAACGTTTCCTAAGCTCTTAGTGTAGTCTTTTTCACCAGACGTAATATCTATGTTACAGGGTTTAAAAATCCCTTGCTAAGAACATCCGTTTTCTAGATTAATACACTGGATTGACATATAAACAGGTACCAATGTTATCGATAAAACTGTGATTAAGGTAAGTATCTACAAACACCAAATATACAAAGATGAAAAAGCCAAAGACTTAATAAATGTTATATGAACCAAATAGACAAAGTCATGTTAGGACTTAATAAATCTTAGATGATGAAAACGACCAAGCCATGCATATACCTAATAATTGCTGTATGGTGAAAAACTTAAGCCATGTAAGGAGTTAAAACTGTTATATGAACCAAAAAGCCAAAGCCATGTAAGGACTTGATGACTGTCATATGACAAAAAAGGCAAAGCCTTTTAAGGACTTAATGACTGTCATATGATAAAAAAACAAAGCCATGTAAGGACTTAATGATTATCATATGATAGAAAAAGCAAAGCCCTTGAAGGACTTGATAAATCTTTAGCGATGGAAAAGACAAAGAAATTGAAGGACTTAATAACTGTTATATGATGAAAAAGGCAATGTCAAGCAATGACTTAATAAATGTTAAATGATGGAAAGGACTAAGCCGTGTAAAGACTTAAATTTTATATGAACCAAAATGCCAGAAGCCATGTAAGGGTTGTGTGTGTGTGTGTGTGTGTGTCCTTACATATTTATATGATGAAAAATGCAGTAAGAGAGCGTAGTATTTAAGATAAATACATGCTAATAGCCAAACTTTTAAAAGTGAATGTGTTTATCAAGGTATCATGTTATTTTGCTTCATACAAAGCTTTTCAATCGACTACTGCTTAAATGTAAAACTAGTTTTGTGACTACCGGTATATCATCAACAAAACATTCCTCTGTAACGAAATGACATCGAAAATGACTGAGTATTTTGTCATTCATTCATATATATATATATATATATATATATATATATATATATATATATATATATATATATATATATATATATATATATATATATATATATATATATATATATATAAGTGTGTAGATATTGATAACATGGGGATGTTTCAATTACTTTGCTGGTAAGAAAGAGTTTTCGTAATTTAGAAGTGAATATATTTGTAATAAACAGAAATATACCACATCATATGGAGTAAGAAATTAACATTAAATCACAAACTGATATTAATACTTAAGTGAATTGTGTCCTTACAAATTTCTCATATAAATAGTTAAAAGTAGTTACAAATTTCTCATATAAATAGTTAAAAGTAGTTACAATAAATCGTCGTGATTCTTTCTTGATCTTTCCTCATCATCTTTGAAGACATTTATTGGCGTCATTCGTGTTTTTCACATATGTTCCGTGTCCTCTCACGTTATCACACAGATTGTGTTGCACTTCACGATTTAGACGCTCACAATATCGATGGAGTCCTTATCGTCTTAATAATCTCTGTTCCTCAAGAGCCTCGCGTCTCAAAAGTCTCGAAAACTGTGAAATAACTCATATTCATTTGGTATCATTGGCAGTGAAGATCCAGCAGGTTCCTTTTATCGGACTTTAGAATGATCAGGACAGGAAGAGTGAGGACCGGACGCATGGTATGATGAGGACAGGAAGAGTGAGGACCGGACGCCTGGTATGATGAGGACAGGAAGAGTGAGGACCGGACGCTTGGTATGATGAGGACCGGATGACTGAGGACCGGACGCCTGGTATGATGAGGACAGGACGATTGAGGACCGGACGCCTGGTATGATGAGGACAGGACGACTGAGGACCGGACGCATGGTATGATGAGGACCGGATGACTGAGGACCGGACGACTGCTATGATGAGGACCTTTGAACACTCTGTCTTGTTAAAAGTATAGAAACTTTCTGCGCATGAAATACATCTTTGCTCTGTTTATGGCAGGCATGGGTATCTTGGACTTGCAATGATATTTTTACTAATAACTTTATAGCAATCATTGATTTACGAGGATAGTGTTATAGCTTTTGTACGCATATAGTGTTACTAATTTGAAGGCTACATTTAAGAGAGTCAGAGTGATAACTGAACACCTGCCTTAAATAAAGCAAACAAATACAATGATCGTGATTGTTACTGGAAGACCCTGTTCTCTGGTGATATGTAATGGCGCTTATTTCGAGGTCTTAAAACTAAATTTGCTGCTGTGTTAATTGAACACAAGATTCTGCCTCTAGTTTTATTTGCAGATGTCCTCAGTGACTTGATAAAACTGTTAAGTAATAATTGACGTCATTTCCGATCAGAGTTTGCTGATAGACATTCTGGATCGTCTGAAACATTTATCGTAGTAAACTTTGGTACTACTAAAGTTCTGGTTCGTTTTGAGTTATTGTCGAGCGTGTTGATTAGATGGACAGATATGGTATTGCCCAATATTGTTCTTTATGCCACGCGCTATAGCGTGAGTCGGATATACAATCCTGTTGTTCTACCACACCTATATGCCTTTTGATAGAAGCTTTGAACCAATAATGCTAAGGGACTTATCGTCCTAAATAATTACAGCAATAATGTACTTGCCTACCCGGGGGTCGACAAGCTAGCTTTGCATGCAATGAAATGTTCCTCTGGAAGAATAGAAACACACTGATTTAAAAATAATAAATGTTGCAAACTTTAATTCATTCGATGCACTCATTATTTTGACAGCTTTTTGCCATGCAATTTAGAACATGTACTGCATAAGGTTGTACTGATTTACTGAAAATTGGATGAGGATATTCTTGTTTTGAAAAGGTATGCAATGGTTCGATTAATGACTAAACTTAATTAACATTTCAAGTCATAGAATGATTAAGTGCAATTTTATAATTTTCATTCTCTACAATATTGTCAGCAGGATAGTACTATATTTCAAACCCTTTGTCTCCATTTGATTTCCTAAAATAATCCATGATATTTTGGGAATAGCTGGGTAATTAGATTTTACGATTACTTTGCCAGATTTACCACCCAAGACGATAAAACATTTAAATTGCTGCTTAATATTATAATCCATTTTATTTATATTACATTTCGCAGTAGCGTAAAATGGATTTGATGGTTGGTGTTACATGCGCATTAGTGTAAAATGGATTTGTTGAAAGGAAATACATAAACAGCAGCACAAAATGTATATGTTATATGTTCCATTTGCAGCAGTGTAAATGGATAGGAATTTTAGATGTTGTATACACAACAGTGTAAACGGATAAGATGTTAGATATTGTATACACATCAGTGTAAGTGGATAAGATGTTAGGTGTTGCATACACAGCAGTATAAATGGACAAGATGCTAGGTGTTGTATACACAGCAGTTTAAGTGGATAAGATGTTAGGTGTTGCATACACAGCAGTGTAAATGGATAAGATGTTAGGTGTTGTATACACAGCAGTGTAAGGGGATAAGATGTTAGGTGTTGCATTTACAGCATTGTAAAATGGATTTAATGATAGATGTTACCAAAACAAAAGTAAAAAAGAGATAAGTAGAAGTTTGACAGCTATCTGCTACTGGTCATTCATTACTAAACAAACTTTTTCCACAGGTACACGACACATTTAATCAACATTTTACCACAGGTACTCCACAGGTTTAATCAACATTTTACCACAGGTACTCCACATGTTTAATCAAACTTTTACCACAGGTACTCCGCAGGTTTAATCAACATTTTACCACAGGTACTCCACAGGTTTAATCAACATTTTACCACAGGTACTCCACATGTTTAATCAACATTTTACCACAGGTACTCCATAGGTTTAAAGATTTTCATCTAGCCTTTCAAACGACACAGACACAAAATAATGACATTTCAATGACATGTTCTATTCAAATGAAGCATTTAAAAGTCTTGTTCACACCTTGCCCAGTTGAATATATTCATTATCTTGTGAATATAAAAAAACAAAAACAATAACAACATAGAAGATAATATTATGTTAACATAACATTCATGAATCTGTCCTGTTTACTTTGAACATGCGTAAGTTCCTTTCACTGAATGAAATTATGAATCTATTTTGAAGCCGTGAAATTTTAATGCTATCATATTCACATATGTCAATCGTAATGCTCACAAAACAAATGGATATATGAGACTTTATATTTATATATGAGATTGTAATGTTCACAAAACATATGGATATATGAGACTTTATATTTATACGTGAGACTGTAATGTTCACAAAACATATGGATATATGAGACTTTATATTTATACATGAGATTGTAATGTTCACAAACATATGGATATATGAGACTTTATATTTATATATGAGATTGTAATGTTCACAAAACATATGGATATATGAGACTTTATATTTATACGTGAGACTGTAATGTTCACAAAACATATGGATATATGAGACTTTATATTTATATATGAGACTGTAATGTTCACAAAACGTATGGATATATGAGACTTTATATTTATACGTGAGACTGTAATGTTCACAAAACATATGGATATATGAGACTTTATATTTATATATGAGATTGTAATGTTCACAAAACATATGGATATATGAGACTTTATATTTATACGTGAGACTGTAATGTTCACAAAACATATGGATATATGAGACTTTATATTTATATATGAGATTGTAATGTTCACAAAACATATGGATATATGAGACTTTATATTTATACGTGAGACTGTAATGTTCACAAAACATATGGATATATGAGACTTTATATTTATACATGAGATTGTAATGTTCACAAACATATGGATATATGAGAATTTCTATTTATATATGAGATTGTAATGTTCACAAAACATGGATATATGAGACTTTCTATTTATACGTGAGATTGTAATGTTCACAAAACATATGGATATATGAGACTTTATATTTATACATGAGATTGTAATGTTCACAAAACATATGGATATATGAGAGTTTATATTTATACGTGAGATTGTAATGTTCACAAAACATATGGATATATGAGAGTTTATATTTATACGTGAGATTGTAATGTTCACAAAACATATGGATATATGAGACTTTCTGTTTATATATGAGACTGTAATGTTCACGAAACATATGGATATATGAGACTTTATATTTATACGTGAGATTGTAATGTTCACAAAACATATGGATATATGAGACTTTATATTTATACATGAAATTGTAATGTTCACAAAACATATGGATATATGAGACTTTATATTAATACGTGAGATTGTAATGTTCACAAAACATATGAATGCATGAGAATGTACTGTCGATGAACGGATATGAAACTGTAATGCTATGTCATTCGTATAACGAATATGACATTATGACGATACACAGTATACCAACGGATATAAAGTTGACCAATTTCAGCATGATATGGCGTACGTCAAAAAAAAGGGATTTATCATGCAATAATCATATGATCATTCATAATAAGTAGTATTGAGAGCTGATATGGTTTAGAGTTTGAACAAGTTTATGCAATACGGACGACATCCTATTACGTAATTGCCAACGTGATGAGATTCTATAATATCTAACTCTTCTATAAGCATGGACTATATCTCTGATCAAAATTGCAAACAGAAAACCACTAATGCCACAACAAGCAAATATGGCATGTTCTGCAAGGAAAGAATTGACACGTCCAACTCGTTCATTTCAAAACCAGTTTATTCCCCTGTCAGTAATTACCGGCAATGTTATCACCGTTTTTTTGTGTGGCTATGTCAGACTAATGTATACCTATATTTATTAAGCCAGTTTTACTTTTTTAACCAAATAATCATCTTTGCCTCCAATTGTAGCTTCGACTACTCCAGCATCCCTTACTATTTGCTATTTATATAAACTTTTTGTAAAGAGTTATTTTAAACACTTACCTAATGTTAATAACGTTTTCGTCAATCTTTAAAACCATTTGTCAAAGCTTTCATTCCAGCTGTGTTATATCACAACAAAAGTACGCTACTTTCCATTCAATACTTTCAAACCTTTCTTGCAATACAATGTTCTCTATTTCGCTCTGTTCTCAATTATTCTCGTTTTTTGTTCTTTCTTGTCAATTTTCACTTTTTTCATATATTCTAACATCACATTTCGCACATTCTATTTTTTTATTTCAACGTCTACATAATTCACATATCCGTTTATTTCTTTTTTTTAGTTTGATTGTTTTTCTTTTTCTTCAAGGTAAGTTTCTTTTTATTTTACTCGATGATCAACAAAGCGCCTTTGAGAATATCAGTTGCAAATCTACCTCCTTATGAACTTTCATTTGTTGCCTTTGTAAAAATGTACGTTCTTAGATTTATTTAGGTTGTGTACGCCCACATGGCCTCGTTTGTTGTTTGCTGCCTTCTTTTGTCCAACCTAAAGTGACATAAACATTTCTTTCTAGCCTGACGTGCTATAGTGCTAAAAGCTAAGATCCCTTTGACGTGTCCTTTCATCAAAATTTTAGCTTGTGTCGCCATTAGGTTTTATCTGTTAAAGTGTTTGATTTTTATTCTAAACTAATTTATTTCCATTTGGTTCTGTATTTAATTATTGTCAAGACCTTTTGTATGTCCTTCCTGTACAGATCACGAACTTGACGTCTAACACTAGAATCTCTAATAGAGTACCAGCTTCCAAAGGAGTAACACTGAGTTCGGTTTCACAAGAATAATTTGCTAAGTAAATAGTGTCATCAACCCATCAACGTTTATTAAGCCTGTCCATCAGCGGCCATTTCTTACATCTTTATGTGCAAGATTTTCAACTGGATGATTAAAATTATCTTTACATCTTTCATTTATTTATCTGAGCGATAAAGTCTGTCCATTAGTACATGCCATATTTTCTGTCTTGTTTTTGTTATGGAAATTGCGAAAATTGTGGATCAAGATGTATATTCTACCTTCTGCACGCATGAAATCGTACCGAACATAACACGACCAGAGGTACAATACCAAGGGAATACCTCGCCGGAAGCTGCATGTATCATGCTTTGTTGTCAATGATAAATGTACAATTGTCTTGCCGAAAGGAATGTGGAAAAGAGTTACATATTTGAAGGATATTAAATGAATTACAAAACCTGTCTCAACTTTGGAGTTTTACTAGCATCCTTTTCAGGAATTTGGACAGTTACATGTAACGTAAATCTGACTAGTTTCACCCTAACGGAAACTAATTTATTGTCTCATACAGTATATATTTTCACATTCATGAAACTTCAAGCTAGGTCTTTTATTAATGTCATTCTCCAGAAGTATTTCCCTTTGTCTAATTATTTATCTTTACCAACCGATGTCCATTGCATAGGTCAATTCAATGATTAATTATATGTCCTCTGTATTGTACAGAAGGTCAAATTTATTTAAATTACGAAGAACAATACACGATGAAATAACAATAAAAAGCTTTATCTCAAATTACATAGTGATTGTCGATATGTTAACCATAAGGTAAAGAATAAGAGCATAGTGTATGGCGCTTAATATGTGAAGTTTCAAAATCAGCCAAAACCTAACAGTCCGAAGTTCAAAATCGCTCATTCGCACAAATGGCGTCGGTAGCATTTTCTTCTTCTTCACATTGATGTTATGATTGGTTAACTACTTGGTACATAGTAGCCAAGCCGTATCAAATAAGGTTTAGTACGAAAACAGCTATTAGTTAATCCCATGGTCCCATTAGTCAATCCCATGATGCTCTGGATAGTAGACTAATAAGCGTACCTTTATAGTCAAAGTAACATCTAAAATTGGGTCCATTAGGCTTTTATCTTAACCTATCAGTCACTGTGTCAGTCAGGTACAAATGTCTTTAAAGCAGATGACGACAAGGATCAAGTGTTTGGACGACAGCGAAATTTAGACTTAATGACTCGGTAATCCATTGCTACTGACAAACTGGCTTTTGCCATTACAATTTCAACTATATTTATAAAAAATATTCGTGTCCCTCAGTTAGAACAAGAAATTAATAACTGTAATCAGTCTTATAGGCAATTTTGACTAAATTGTGTATATGTAGGAATGAAAGACGGTTGTCTCTTAAACAAAGAGTTAGTATATGTGTAATGCAAAGTAACAATTCGAGAGTTTAGACAATCTAACTAATGACCTAATCAAACGGCTACCTACCTAACAAATTAACTAACATTCAACTATAAACTGGAGGAGCATTTGATTAAAATATACATGTAACCTCGTACGTCATCTGATACTATGGTGCGTGGTGTGTTCCTCGTCTCTTGATGCAAACTGGTTCCATACTTGTAGTTTATGTGTCTTTCTGATACTATGCCAAAGATAGAAATATATACACACAACCAGGAGGATGTTGATTTGTAAGAAAAACGTATAAATACCAAAAAGCATTTTATTTCAGTTATGTATTTATTGCACTTTTTTCATCGGTGTTATATTGCACTATTAATACCAAACTATAATGCTTTAAATTCCATAGAGAGACGCTATATCTCAGTTTACAATGTTCCTTAAATAATGTTTTCTCCTGTTTTCATGATTATTTCATAACGTTTTATATATATAATTAGACCATTACTTATCACAGATAATTATAAATGTCTTTACAAGATGATGTGGTGTTGTAGTTTTCCCTGATTGCCATCATCGGCTTTGTAAAGTGTCTGCCATTCGAACTTTGATACAATATTTCCCAAGTATTCCGTCGGCGTAATAAGACGTATGACAATTTGTAGACTTGAGCGGAATTTCTGTATCCCTGAATTTCTCTATCAAGTGATAAGAATTATTTCAGACTCTTATTGAGGTCCTTCAAGTGCTCATAAGAAGTGTTGAATGTCCTCTCATCTTCTTTTGTGTCCGCACTGACTTTGTTCAGCCTCATGACTTAGACAACCGCAGTCTCTACAGAGTCCTTGTCGCTTTACTGCTCTTGGAGTCTCAAGAATTCCTAGTCCCAAAACCAACGGACTTCTTGGCCTGTTCCAGATACAATACAAAACGGAACTGTTACTTCCATGTAAAATTCCGTCAGATATATTCCTCGTGGCAATGTCATGTTTTATCGCTGGCATTGAAGATCTTCTAGTCTTTAGAGAGTATGAATTTTCAGAGAATGATCCAGTAGCTTTCAATGTGGCGGAACTAGGTCGTCCGGCATCACAATGAGCATTCAGCATGTTGGTATGGTACCATGAAGAAAACTTCTTCCATGTAAACACGTGTTTTCATCTGTCTTCGTGGCGAATATATGGACTTAAACTAGAAGCGATGGTTAATGTTGGAGAACTCTGTTCTGTGGAACTAATGCAGCGGATATATATATATATATATATATATATATATATATATATATATATATATATATATATATATATATATATATATATATATATATATATATATATATATATATATATATATATATATATATATATATTCTTCGAGTCGAGACTGGACAGGTACTGACAGTTTTGTTATGGCCCTTGTGTAACTCACTCAGTCTTGTCTTGTTAGGATTTATGAAGAAGCTTTGGTTTGTCTTATATACAGGTGCCCGATGTTACGTGCGGAAACTATTGTACGATCGTTGAATTCACGAAGAGAACTTTGTTATGGCAGGAACTGTTTATTAATCAGAAATATTCGGTGCACTACAAAGTAAAGCTTTTGGTATTACTCCAAATGTGATTGTCGCGTGATAGCCAGATGTAACGATCAGATGAACCGATATTGTAATAATTCATGTCAGCCAGTTAGCGGCGTGTTTTGTGTTTCCCAAAATAGCACATAAAAGGTGTCAATTACGTATAATGTCTTGAATTATCTTTATTATATACATCTTGAAAAAAGAACATTAAATGACCTTAGTCCTAATTAGTACCACAAGCTTGTACGTGCCCACGTATAGGTCACTGAGTTAGTATCTAATGTTATACCTCTATCATTAGCAACAAGGACCAAAATATGTAGGCTCATCGTATGGAGGAATCACAATTATGAATCAAAAATCGATGGCCAAGACCGACAAGTTGATGGCAATACAAAGAGTCCGAATTACACCATAATATAAATGTGTAAAATGTAAATTATTCATAGGAAAACACTTAACGGACAGAACGAAAAATTATATAGTCATGGGGTAAATGTTTGTCTAGAACAGAAGTTTCTTTCATGACAGTAATTGCGAGAAAATAAAGCATTTACATATTTTTTGGACTCGAAATCATAATACAAATATTAATATATAGCCATGCCAGTCGGTGCGTGACGTACTGTTTGCTGGATACAATTCAACCGATACGCTATTTAAGGATGTAAAATGTGTTTTAAGGAATGTTGATCTTGATTATTATTGAAAAAATTTCAAATGATGATCCAAATTCGTTTTTTTACCAATTTGTGTGTATTATCCTCACCGTAGAGTTCATGTGATGAAAGACGTCAGCTATGCGATGAAACACAGACACACACACACACACACACACACACACACACACACACACACTCTATATATATATATATATATATATATATATATATATATATATATATATATATATATATATATATATATATATATATATATATATATATATATATATATAGACACACAGATAACAACTTTGTACTTCTAGAAATAGAGTGATATGCAAAGTAACTAATACAAATACTGAATCAGAAGGCATACATAATACATGCCTAAAAAAAGAAATTAAAACGGTGGATTCATATTTTATTAAGAAAATTTTATAAATTGATTTGACAGAATCAAATAAAAAAAAAATCTTTATAATTTTTCTGAAGATAAGTTTCTCTTTCTTTGATTAGATCCGATTTTTTTTAAAAAGCTGGGAGACAAAAAATCTGCCAAGAAGAACATAGGGGCTATGTTGTACAGCACTTTTCACTAATGCTCGTTACAAATTAATACAAGCTTATAGGTAAATGGGTATAGGGATTGAAGGAGGGGGTTCAAAGAGTCACATTATAACAATTGGATTAACAGCCTTACAATGAAAGACGCATTACCTGCTAGTTGCCATGAGGTAGGTGGGAAGACAAAACCCCTCTACTCCCCCATCGTAACTGTCATGGTCGTTGTCTCGTACTGTTTGACTATTAGACCCCGATTACTATAACCATTTACCGATAGTCTTAATTTCATTTGTATGTAGTCCCTGTAGGTAACCTAAACCGTTAATGAACAAGAATATATATACGAAGAAACGAAAATTGGTTACTCACGTGTCTGGATAATAACAATTCGGCTAATTGGCATTGAACTCATGAAAGCATCAAATCCAAGAATTATTTATATGTCAAACAAATCAAAACGTCCATTGTTTCGACTATTTAACTTGTTCTTTGCACACATATGCCAATTTATTTAAAAGATTAAGACCATGCCGGGGAATATTCAAACCTAAGATTGCCTACCATTGATAGATTTAATGTTTTGATGTTGACATTAAAGATGGAGAATCTACTGTTCTATAAATAGCTACGTAGCAGACGCCCTCCAAAAGAATTCATACGCTTATATAAGGCTCTAAATCTGATAGGAAAAATCTTTAACAAAACAGCAGTAGCAACAATAATAATAATAATAATAGTAATAACCTATATTAAATGCAAACGATTGTGGTTACGTAACCATCGCCAAACAACAGGAAACCTGCTGGTAAATTTAAACCAACTGTTAACGGTTATAAAAACTGTTGTTAAAGCTTAAACTGAAAGTATTGTGAAATTGGTACTTGCTTGTACTTGTACGACGCAGTTCAAATTTTAACATTGATCATAACTAAGCAAAGAAAGTTCTATACTGCTGATTACACTCCCCAGAAACCACCCTAAAAAGGAACTCAAGAACGGTAGATTATATTTTATGGAGAAAACAAAACTAGACTTCGCTCTCAGTATGGCACTTAGAATTACATACTAGTTTTTCAGGATGACTTTCAGACATGTTCCAGCAAAAATACCTGTGGCAAAGTCAAAAGAAATATAAAGGACGAAACCTGAAGTTTTATCATTCCTTTGACGGTTTGGTTTGGCAGATATAAATTTTCATCAGCTAATTATACTAAACACTGTAAACGGTGCACATGTTATATACTTTTTCCTCATTAACGTTTGGGACGTATTATGAAGATACCACACTTCCAGGAATCGTGATTATCATAAATAATAAATAAATCATAAATTCATTTATGCTACACTCTAGATAACTATTTGGAACAAGGAAAACGTGCTGCACTGCATTGATAAAAGAAATCAGTCCCTTTGAGAAGGCTTAAAAAATGTTTAAAAGATCGTAGACTTCCAAAATAACGAAATAAAGCTTTTGTACTAATATGATTAAAATTGTTACCGTATGCAGAATGGTTGTTTTAAATAAGGCCTAATTGTCACCGCATATAAAAGTGTTGTTTGCACCATGTGTCAGTGGGTGAGATATTGAGTTGGATGAGTGTTGCTAAAGTGTTATTTTGAATAAAAACTTGCTTATATACATTTCATTTTAAATTATATATTCAGGTACACATAGACCCGTTATATATATATATATATATATATATATATATATATATATATATATATATATATATATATATATATATATATATATATAATCATCGGTATTTCTCTTATTCGGTATTAAAAATAAAAAAAACATCTTGCAAATTCAGAAAGAAGTAAGTTTACAATGAAGATGTCAATAAAATATTTTTAATACAAATTTTGCATTGCATTAAATTTTAAATTGATACGAAAATACCCAAACAGGTCAGAGATTAATAATTCGTTCCAGGCAGGACTCGAACTCCTGTTGCTTGAAACGTTGCCTATTGCCAAGTTCTCGTTCACAGGCGCCCTAATACAACCTACTTCCAAAAAGAGTGGAACAATGTCGAAGGTAAGGACTCTAGGTGAACGAAAACAACTCGTGCTGCGAGTACAGGAGCCGCGGCGGCTCTACTTTTATTTTGCCGGACTCACGATCGAAAGGGTTTTAATTTTATCTGTTTATTCCTAAAGAAATTGATACCGTGAACGAAATAACATGAACTTAAATATATTTAACGCTAACTATTTATATGTAAGAATTAATAATGATTTTGTTCTCATAATGCAATACGTGCTGCGGAATTGTTAAGGTTTGTAGTTTGTATGGCATGTCTAAAGTCCTGGATTCTGACACAGGCAATTCGGTGTAACAAACAATGAATCTCAAAAACTGTTCCAGCTATGAGTATCACCCAGTTGTTAAAACTACCCGATATTAGACCAATGAACTAATTGTGTACGGTATATTATTGGGACACCAGATATGACACCAGATATTTTATTATGCTCTTGCAGCTGTTCACCAAGAACGACATAAGTACAGTTTCATACAAAGGTGTACTATATTTGAACACCGGACTGAGACAAGAGGGCGTGACATCACATTATATTTAGCATTATAATACACAACGATAATAATATTTAGGTGTGTATTATATCTGCGACACGTACCGTCTGAAAACAACATCATTAATCTTGGGTGTAGGTGAGACTGTAAAGACATAACAGAGCACAGATACTACAAGCAAATATTGAATTAATAACAAAATGTTTACAATGTAGTTCAAAACACGTGCATATTAGTTTCCATGTTCGACCTTTGATCGTCATCATCACCATCACATCACCATCACCATCATCACAACCACCATCACCATCATCATCATCATCATCATCATCATCAATCCCTTAACCCAAGAGGTCGTTGGGGCACCACAGTTGACTTTACAACCAATTCTCTCCATCTTTCCATTTTTTCTACTGCCCTTTGGGAATCTCCAAATCCCATGCCTGTCCACTCCTTAATGTTGTCTTCCCACCTCTTTTTCTGTCTGCCTCTTCTGTAACCTTTGATACCGTTTCATAATCACATTCAATGCTTCCTTACTACTTTAAAGCCAAAAATGCTTTTTTCCATAATGAAATTTTATTCTGAAAACGCATTGACTGTAGAAATCTGACCTAAGATCTCTCTCTCTCTCTCTCTCTCTCTCTCTCTCTCTCTCTCTCTCTCTCTCTCTCTCTCTCATAGGGACAAACTACGTGCAAAACTGTGGAATATGAGAGTAAAAGAACTTTAAATGCTTGAATTACCTCTTTTCTGGTTCTTCATTTTGCTTAGTTGATAGTCCCCACTCATTTAAACGTACTCGCCATAAAGTGAATGGCTTTGCGTTCCGTGCTAACGGTACTGTGTTTGCAGTCCTCATCTTTCTTGATTTAGACCATCTCACATGTTTTAATCAGAAGTGTGTCTCAAAAACAAAAACGAAAAGAGGAAACTTATCAATTTGCAAGGAGGATTGCGAATTGCAGCAAAAGGGACAAAACTAAATTGCGTAGCGGTCACACTGGGTAGTGATGTTGAGAGTACACCAATTCCGCGAATGCACAGTTTACTGTTGTCAATATATATATATATATATATATATATATATATATATATATTATATATATATATATATATATATATATATATATATATATATATATATATATATATATATATATATATATATATATATATATATATATATATATATATATATATATATATATATATATATGTATATATATATATATATATATATATGTATATATATATATACATGTATATATATATATATATATATATATATATATATATATATATATATATATATATATATATATATATATATATATATATATATGTGTGTTAAAATCAATGGTGCATATACACAATGCTAGTTGTCATACAGTCGCAATGGCGTATACACAATGCTAGTTGTCTGCTATACAGTCTCGATGGCTTATAAACAATGCTAGTTGTCTGTTATACAGTCTCGATGGCGTATACACGATGCTAATAGTCCGTTATACAGTCTCGATGGCGTATACACAATGCTTTGTCTGTCATACAGTCTCGATGGCGTATACATAATGCTAAATTATTGTGTTATACTGCCTCGATGGCGCATACATAATGTCAGTTGCATGCGTTATATAGTCTCAATGAAGTATCAATAATGCTAGTTGTTTGTATTCTCCATAATACGTGGAAAACTCGGGTGTGTTTGCAAAGTGCCTAACATAATTTGCATCGCCAATTTGTATATCAAAAATGATTACACATATAAGATCAATTTATATGTAATTGACCTCAAATCTATATCCTAAATGAAAAAAAAAAAACAATAAAGAACTCTTGATCATATTTTGTTCGATCACACCCCAAGTCCCAGTTTTTAACAAGAGAGGTGTAGGATAAATGACAAATCTATTAAGGAATACCGTACTGTCAACCGCTCCGGTGGCCAAGTGGTTAGAGCGTCCGCCTCGGATACAGGATATCGTAGGTTCGATCCCCGGCTGAGTTATAACAAACACTTTAAAAAAATGCTACCAACAGCTGCCTCGCTTGACGCTCAGCATTACGAGGTTAGTGTTAGGACTGGTTGGTCTGGTGTCAGAATAATGTGACTGGGTGGGATGCCCCAGTGCTAGACATTCTTATAAACTGCAAAACTGCAGACATCGTAGTGATATGATTGGAAAATTGTTAAAGCTACGTTAAAAATCCAAATCACACACACTGTAACTGTACTGCCTGCCGACATCATTCCTTTGGTAAACTTACCAGATGCTCCCCCACCCCACCCTCTCTCTCTCTCTCTCTCTCTCTCTCTCTCTCTCTCTCTCTCTGGACACAATAAGGATCTAATAAGAAGACAACGTTTCTTTCCCTGGTACTTGACGCAACGGTTGCATACATATCTGCAGTCATACATGATGGGTCTTGATTTATAAGTCATGTATCGGTATACTAATAATTATTATAAGGTTATTTCAATTTGATAATTTAGGAAAACGAAGAAAAATAGAAACTTTCGGTTGTTTTACCTGCCTATCTCATGCAGAATGCAAAAATAAAATAGAGAAAATTGAAACTAAGCGAGAGAAAACGGAAAAGAAAAAGGGAAATTATTTACGAACAAACAGTTGAAAGTGAACATCTCCATGCGGGAAAAAAACAATATGTGCTCAAAGTGAAATAATCATCTCTGTCTTGTGTTCAGACGCCAGATATGACTACTCCATGTGAGCGTTTGACCAATTTTGTCAAGACGACTAACGCCACCACTTACACCCAAGTTGAAGCGAAAGATTATCAAGCAAAAGACACAGGAGACGATGCAATCGCATGACTTGTATGACATAGAAAAGCAAACATGCATTATCAGGGACATTCCTTCAGCTGAAATACGTGCCCAGGGAAATAAGTTGGCGTCTTTAAAAACCATTCCTTAGACGTTTTAATTAAACTCGTCTAAATCGGATAAATTTATTATTAATTGAGCACTAGGCCCAGAGAATCTGGTGTCGACAGATCTTCTCAAACACTGTTAAGATAAAGAGATATTCGTTGATTTAGAGGATTTGGTTAGCCTATTAGTGATGTCATTAGATGATTATTAGTGATGTCAGATTATTAGTGATGTCATTGGATGACTTTTTCTTTCATATATAAAGGCAAACATTAATGAATTATTCACTTTACGTAAGAAAAATCATACCATTTTAGAATTTCACCGAGGATATGAAATACTCAAATGTGTTACCTAACGTTCACCTTATTAGCGGTATATCAAATAATTGTTCTTCACACAGTAAAGAAAACTTTAGCAACGTCATGTATCAGCGTCATTAGGTCACGCAATGTTTTTGACTCTTTTATAAATAGAATTGTAAACTCTTGGTGAATTGACATGAAGTTTATGAAAAAGTACTTGAACACCACACTATGAATCGCTGTAAGTTGAATGTGGACATAACAGTACTGAACTCGATTGATAAATTTCATATCAGTTGAACACTTTAGCAGGATTCTATAAATACGGAACACTTACACTGTATGTATTTTACATTTCTTAGCATACCTGATACAAATATGATTCAGTTATACAAGATCTCGAAAACAGATAAAAATTGATATCGAAGCATAGATTTCGATTTGCATCTGCAGATATATGATTTATTTCGAGCACCACTTGAATGTTTGTGACTCAGGATGGAGATAGTTAATGAAAAGGGCCGTCTTTTTTTGTCTAATAGTTGATTCTCATTTGACTTCCTCAATGCTAGTATAGTTATTATATTCAAGCAATCTTTATTGGAATCAAACGTACATGAAATCCCTGTAAGTTATACATATAATGTCTGAGCAATTTACATTATTATCGCAGACATTTTATCATTTAGACCCAAATAATTTTCAGTAAAAATTGTATTTATATACATGTATTTTTGGGGTCTTAATCATTTGTAAAGCTGTATCGGCATTCGTCGTTCCCTTGGGCCCACCAGCTGCGTGGAGAGGGGGGATCTGCTGCATGGACAACAGCTGAATCTCCATACCACCCTGCCCAGGCTTCATAGCTCCACTGAAGAGGACACTCCAGCGTCGTCTTACGGCGTCGGCACAACACGAGAAGTAGCAGTTTACCGGTTCTAAGTCAAAGCTCGATTGGCGTAGAGCTTGGGGCCAGGGGTTACTTCTGACGGTGGGAGAGATCACCAGGTCTCTCTGGACAGCTACCGCCCGCCTCAAGCTGGGCAGCCCCCAGTCAGTAAGGTGCTGCCCGCCATGGCCTGCCTGCTTCACTGGGTGCGTGGAGCTTAGAGAACCATCTCGACAAGTGAGCCACAAAACACCGCACCAGGAAAGGCTAAAAAAAAAATATGAAGACTCCAACTCTTCGTTTTGCAACCTGGTACATCAGGACCATGTGTCCTGGATTGACCGCTGACCTACAGCAGATCGACGATGCACGAAAGACTGCCGTCATTAACAGAGAACTCTCCCAACTGAACATCGACATTGCCTGCCTCCAGGAGACCCGGCTGGCTGACAGCGGCACCATCAGGGAAGCCAATTACACGTTCTTTTGGCAGGGGAAGCCCTTGGATGAACCTAGGCAGCATGGTGTAGGCTTTGCCGTAAAGAACACGCTAATCGCCTTCATTTAACCTCCATCATCAGGTACTGAGAGAATCCTTGCCCTCCGGCTGTCAACATCCTTAGGCCCAGTCAACATCTTCAGCATGTACGCCCCATCCCTCTGCTCCACCCACGAGGAGAAAGACAAGTTTTATGAAGCTGTGGATCAGGCAATATCCAGTATCCCCAAGAATGAAAGCCTTTACTTACTAGGAGACTTCCGGGACCCCGAGTGGCCGAGTGGTCTAAAGCGCTCACCGTTCCGGATCACTGCCATCTCACCTCTGCCTGCGTGGGCTCGAGTCCAAGGCTCGGCTAGCGTGGGTACGTGGGAAAGCCTGCCAGTAGCTTGTCGTGGGTCGGTGGTTCTTCCCTGGGTTTTCCAGGGTTCTTCCTCCACCAATTATACTGGCCACCATGTATAGCCTATCTTGTGCTGAAAAATGGCGTTAAACCCGAGAACAACAACAACAACAACTAGGAGACTTCAATGCTAGAGTGGGAGCTGACCATGAGACCTGGTCCACCTGTCTCGGCTTTTACGGAAGGGGAAAGATCAACGAGAATGGTCAGCGACTGCTGGAGATCTGCTGCTGCCACAGCCTATGTGTGACCAACACTTTCTTCAAATGCAAGGAGATCCACCAGGTGTCGTGGAGACACCCACGTTCACGCCACTGGCACCAGCTAGACCTCGTCATCACCAGGCGTGCATAACTGGCCAGTGTCCTCCTCACCCGGAGCTACCACAGTGCTGATTGCGACACGGACCATTCCCTCGTGGCCAGCAAGGTGCGAATATTACCCAAGAAGCTGAACCACGCCAAGAAGAAGGGTCACTCACGCATCAACACCTGCTGTGCAAACAACCCAGAGAAAACACAGCAGTTCGTCAGCAAACTGAAGGAAGCCTTCACCAAAGTGACACGTGATGACACCATTGACTCCAAGTGGTCCCATATCCGTGACTCTGTGTACAATTCAGCCATCACAGCTTACGGGAAGAGGGAGCGAAAGAATTTCGACTGGTATGAGGCAAACTGGTAGGAGATGGAGCCCGTGACTGATGCAAAGAGGAAAGCCCTCCTGGCATACAAGGCTGCAACTATCCCCAGAACACTACAAGCCCTCATAATTGCAAGGAACAACGCCCAGAAGACCGCCCGCCGCTGTGCCAATACCTACTAGCTGAATCTTTGCAACAGTATACAAACAGCTGCTGACACCGGGGATGCAAGAGGAATGTACGAGGGTATCAGAAAGGCGACAGCACTACCCCAACCCCAGCTACAAGACCGCCCCCCTCAAGTCCAAGACAGGTGAAGTCATCACAGACCAGGGGAAACAACTGCAGCGATGGGTTGAGCACTATCTCGAGCTATATGCAACCCAAAACAATCTCACCGGAACTGTCCTGGACGCCATTCCAGACCTGCCTGTCATGGAGGAGCTAGACACACAGCCCACCCTGGAAGAGCTCGGAAAAGCCATCGATTGCCTTGCCTGTGGGAAGGCTCCTGGAAGCGATGCCATTCCGCCTGAAGTCCTTAAGAGCGGAAAACCAGCACTGCTCCAGTCCCTACACATACTCCTCTGCCTTTTCTGGGAACAGGGATACATCCCACAGGACATGCGTGACACAAACATCGTCACTTTGTACAAAAACAAAGGAGACCATAGCGACTGCAACAACTACCGGGGCATCTCCCTCCTCAGCATCGTCGAAAAGGCTTTCGGCCGTGTTGCCTTGGCGCGCTTGCAGATCCTAGCCTCCCACGTCTACCCAGAGTCCCAGTGTGGATTTCGAGCCGGCAGGTCAACTGTAGACATGATCTTTTCACTACGTCAGCTGCAGGAGAAGTGTCGCGAGCAGCAGATGTCCCTCTACATTGCCTTCATAGACCTGACGAAAGCATTTGACCTGGTTAGTCGGAGTGGACTCTTCAGGCTCCTGCAGAAGATTGGCTGCCCCCCACGTCTGCTTGCTGTCATCATGTCGTTCCACGGGAACATACACAGCACAGTGTGCTTCATTGGCGCAACATATGAAGCATTCCCAGTCATCAGCGGAGTCAAACAAGGCTGTGTCCTTGCGCCGACGCTCTTTGCCATCTTCTTCTCCATGCTTCTCCAGTACGCATTCAAGGACTGCAGCGAGGGAGTGTACATCCATACCAGGGCTGACGGAAAGCTGTTCAACATCGCCCGTCTCCGTGCTATGACTAAAGTCACAGAGGTACTCATCCGTGAATTACTCCTCGCCGACGATGCAGCCTTGACATCACACACGGAAGATGGACTTCAGCAGCTGATATGCCGCCTCTCCCATGCTTGTAAGGAATTTGGACTGACCATCAGTTTGAAGAAAACGAACGTCATGGCGCAGGACGCAGACTCCCCTCCCTCTGTCACCATCGATGGGTACAACTTGGAAGTTGTCGAGAACTTCACATACCTCGGGTCTAACATCTCCAGCTCACTCTCCGTTGATTCTGAGGTGAACGGCAGGATTGCCAAGGCAGCAGCAGTGATGGCCAGACTTAACCAGAGAGTCTGAAACAACCCCAACCTCACCAAGAAGACCAAACTGCGTGTCTACCAAGTCTGCGTGCTCAGCTCACTTCTCTACAGCAGCGAAACATGGACCACCTATGCAAGACACGAGAGGAAACTCAACAGCTTCCACCTGAGATGTCTGCAGCGTATTCTGCACATCCAGTGGCAGGACAAAGTACCCAACACAGAGGTTCTAGAACGCGCCAACATGAACAGCATGTTCTCCATTCTCAGCTAGAGGCGCCTTCGCTGGCTTGGCCATGTCAAGAGAATGGACCCAGGGCGCCTTCCCAAGGACCTGTTATATGGGGAGTTAGCAGAAGGTGCACGACCAACTGGACGACAACATCTGCGCTACAAGGATGTTTGGAAGAAGGATATGAAGACGGCAAACATCAATGTCAACGACTGGGAGAGCTGTGCAAACAACCGTTCTAGCTGGTGTCTAGCTGTCAGGCAGGGAGTTCAAAACGCAGAGGAAGAGAGAAAAATAAAACAAGCTGAAAAGAGAGCTAGAAAGAAGGATAAACAAAAGCTTACTTTGGAGCTACGCCGTCGTCTCCCGTAGACGGACGGATGCCAAGGAATCATTTGTACCTTTGCACAATGTTAATGATCCTTAAAATGTATTCGTATTTTAGCAATAAATAAATTTCAATATGTCAGCATAGTTAGTGTGTTTTTCAATTTTCGTTCAATGAGAATTCTGAAGTTAATTTTAATGCCATAATACACACACCTCTAAATGTATACCTACTCGTTCGACCTATTATAGTTCTCCCGGTTTCTCATTTCTGTCATTCACTCCAACTGTTTCTCTGTCTGTTTTGTGTTTCCTTTTCTCGGCATTCTATTTATCTATTCTGGCAGTGTTTATCTGCTGATGTGTACATGTCTCCATTTATAGAAGTGGGTCTTCTTAGAAAAGTAGTTCTCCTCACAGTTCATACAGACCAATGGAAATATTACTTTCCTTTACCAGTTACTGGCATTGCAGTTATTCTACCGTAATCATATTTGTTTCTCTGCATGAATGTTTAATTATTTCACTAGGAGATTCTTGATTACATAGATTATTTTTATGTATAAGCATTTGCATGTGACACAGCAGAAGGACGATTGTTGAAAAAAATGCGAAAATCACAGATTGTGTGACCTTCTGGTTACTATGTGAATATGAGATACATACTGATACTGTATCCCTGTTCTCACAACAACGTTTGTTAGCAACCTATTTACAAACATTATTTCCCGTCGACAAATTTTAAAATATTACTTTACAACATGTATGAACTTATTTCTTAAAATAGTATGTGCATTTGCTACATCTTTCAAACGTTTACCCACAAATATGATGCCTCTTTTTAATAGTCAAACGCTTGCTACAAATGTGTTACCTCGCTTGATCTGTTACATGTCTACCCACAAACGTGTAGCCTCTTTTGAATAGTCAAACGCCTGCCCACAAATGTGTAATCTCATTTGATTTGTTACATGTCTGCCCACAAATGTGTAGCCTCTTTTGAATAGTTAAACGTCTGCCCACAAATGTGTAGCCTCTTTTGAATAGTTAAACGTCTGCCCACAAATGTGTAGCCTCTTTTGAATAGTTAAACGTCTGCCCACAAATGTGTAACCTCGTTTGATCTGTTACATGTCTGCCTACTAACCTGTAGCCTCTTTTGAATAGTCAAACGTCTACCCACAAATGTGTATCCTTTTCAGAATAATCAATCGTCTGCTCACAAATGTGTATTCTTTTCAGAATAGTCAAACGTCTGCCCACAAATGTGTAGCCTTTTCAGAATAGTCAAACGACTACTCACAAATATGTGACCTCTTGTGAATAGCTAATCTCAGTAACATTTGCAAGTTTTAAGGAATGAATTGTTTTGGAAAATCATATATGTTTTACTCTAAATAATCGTGGAATTGACCTGCCAGGAGCTCTTTATGCCATACTGTGAAGATTACCGCTTGCATGTTTTCGTAGGTGAATAGGAAAGGACAGGGTAAACAGAATTATGTTGTGATTAAAGGAAGGCTGATTAAATGTCATTAATACTACTGTTCCTATATTCTGTCCTTTTCCGTCCGTCCTATCTATTATGATTGCATATCGCTCTTTGCTACCTACATGCATATTTATGCACACGTATACCAATGTTCCATCACTAACACCTGCATAGGTGGGTATGTACATTTTAGATATACTATTTCGGTAACCTTATGGTAAGGGACGTAACTCGTACGCTCAAGTTACTTATATTAAACTTTACGGGTCACTCTCTTTTTCACAATAATTTTAGCTTCATTGATTTCAAATTACATGCTGCAGTTGAACACAGCTCAACTATATAAAATAATATTACAATTATTATCTTAATACGGAGGTGCGGGTAATATTTAGAAAGAATATAACAACAGCAACAGTACAGCACTTCTATGTTATTCCTAGAGTGATGTATTTTTAATTTAAATAGGAATTATTTTAGTCATACAATTTATAATGAGACATTGAAATAAATCAGTGTGAGAAAATTGATACCTCCAGTAAGACGATACCACTTTTTTCCCGCCACGGTGGTGATATTATGTTCAGAAAATACCTTTCCCCATTTAGAAAATAAATCTGCCCTGATGCATGCTGTTCAAACTTGTAATTTAGTATTTCTTCCTATTTAATTCTTCTTCTTCTTCTTCTTGGTCTTCTTCATAGCTCTTAATATGTTTAAAGACCGCAGAGGACAGTTATGTAATCAATGAGGAAGTGGCCATCAAGAATGCTAAAAAAGAACTCCAAACTACAAAAAGTAGGTGTCCAGAATTAACCTTTTGCAAAAGAGTTTTCCACATGGATCATGCAACTTGTCAAAGACTGAACAATTCAGTCATTAGATTCTTTTGTTTACGATGTTATGATCTGAAGTCAATTGGATTCGACCGCTCTGTGGTGTTTCTACAGTATTTCCCTCCAACCTTGTATCATTCAGTGTTAAAATGTGTTAGCGAAATAAAGCTATCCATATTTTCGTATGAAGACTTTCATTACTTTGACAAAATATAAACTTTCAAAGTGTGTAAGAAGTTCAATACATCAAGCAATCACGTTTATCGTTCCACTGCCCCGATTGCCAAGTGGTTATAGCGTCCGTCTCTGAAGCGAGAGGTCGTGGGTTCGAACCCCGGCAGAGTCATACCAAACACTTACAAAGAATGGTACTAACAGCATTAAGATGTTAGTGTTAGGACTAGTCGGCCCGGTGTCAGGATAATGTGACTGGGTGGGACATCATGCTACATGTATGTGGCATGATGCCCCATTGATTGACATCACTATAAACTGCCATACTGCTGACATCGTAGCGATATGACTGAAAAATTGTTAAAGCTACGTTAAAAATCCTAATTAGACACTCACACACAAGTTTATCGTTCGTTGACTCGCACTGTATTTTGAGAAGAAAAAAAATACAATATTTACAGTTGAAGGACCAATATAATTCAAGAAACGTTTGCTAAGCACTACGATCAATATATTTGATTAAATCGCGCATGGGTAGACAAGCATTAAGCTATCGTCTTCAATACTTTACTGTGCAATTATTAAGACCGAACAAGAAAGCTCAGTTTCAAAAATGTGTCCTTACATCATTCGTACGATTACTCTCAAGAATTTTGTGCTCTGTATGGTGACATGTTTCAACAAGCAATATTAAAAGTGTATTAACAAAGATCCATCTTGTCCATTAGGTTAGATCTTTTCGGTTTGAATGCTTTCCTGCAACAATCATGGAGAATAAACATAATTTTGGTTAATACATGGACATTTTGATGATTGCCTCGTGGCCCTTACCTTTTTTATCCAAAAGATATTAGTATTGTGTTTTGCTTTACCCAATACCCTAATGTCTGCATTTCAGTATGATTTTTTTTTCTAAGACATTATTCCGGAGCAATTTGTGCAGGGTACTTAAGCGCACGAAGAACACGTGCATGAAACATGCATAAACACACATCAGTAATTTGAGAGGCGCGTGAAGATGAGTCTGTCCACTGACCATAATGCCTCATCACAATGGCTTGCATGAAGGACTGCAATAGATATGTTAGGAACATAATTGTTGCAGCTTTAAAAGAAAATATACTAGTATCATTTGGAGTGAAAAGACACAGAGTCAGATATAAGTGTGATGATCAAAGGCAGAAAGCTTCCACTGCTACTCTTACAGTGTTGAAGAAAAATAGAAAGAAAAGAGAGATGATTTTCAATAAGATGATAATGATGATGAAGGAGACACTTCATTTTTACCCATGTCACTTAAACATGAGTAGGGAAATATGGTCTATTTCACTGTCCTTTGTCGTAATTCTCTGTACAAACGAGACCGCTCCGGTGGCCTAATGGTTAGAGCTTCAGCCTCAGACGCGGGAGTTCGAACCCCTGCCGAATCATACCAAAGCCTTACAAAAATGGTACTAACAGCTGCCTCGCTAGACGCTTATCATTAAGAGGTTAGTGTTAGGACTGGTCGGTCTGGTCTCAGGATAATGTGACTGGATAGGACATCATGCTACTTGTCTGTGGCATGATACCTAAGTGCTAGACATCATTATAAACAGCCACACTGCAGCCATCACAGCGATATGATTGAAAACATGTTAAAGCTACGATAATAATCCAAATCACACACACACATACACTATACAAACGAATAATCATAGTTGCCATGTTTTGTTTTTCTGAAAGCATGTGGGTAATCGTTTGGATTCACAAAGAGCAGTAGTGAACAGGGAGAGATGGAAATAATCGGTTTTAAAGCCAACTGTGATGTCCCAACGACCTGTTGGGTTAAGGATTTGATGAGTAGTAGTAGTAGTAGTAGTAGCAGAAATAAATAAGAAAAATATAAGATACACTGGTAAAATAAAAGTTAAGAGAGCTAGTGCAATCACAATATTTGAATGATAGCGAACAAGAACTACTACAAACATACCGGTGCTATAAACATTTGTCAAGCCAATTAAATCTCTCAAACCGGTGTGCTATACACAGTTGTCATGTCAATTGCTACACTCAAACCTTTGTAATATACACAGTTGTCATGCCAATTACTACACCCAAACCGGTGTACTATACATAGATGTCATGCCAATTACTACACTCAAACCGGTGTACTATAGCAGCAGGGAGGGTGAACAGACCAATTTTGGAGCAAGTCTTCTTTGAAAACATCCCTAATCCAATCGACAGATCTCATAGTTTTCATATATTCGAGTTTTACATATTTTTTCTTTCATAATAGCTATAATAGCATGTACTCTGTCTTCGTCCTTGATATCGGCAATATCTTCAGGCGTAAATTTATCCATAATGTTAGTTCTAACTAATGGTTGTGGTTGAACTTCAGGTCGTTGTTGAGGAGGTTGCTGGGGTGGTGAAAGAAGGCCAGCAATATCAACAGGCAATGTTTCAAGACCTTTTTGAGCCGCCTCAGTTGCTGAGACAGCTTTTTGTTGGTTCGACAATTGGTTTAAATGACTGTTATGTACCCTCTGCAAACTCCACCTGAGACTCGTGACGTGCTTGTAATTTTTGTCTGACAGAATCACGGACTGGAATATACTTCTTAATTGCCTCTAGTCGCTCTCGAGCTACTCTCTAGCTGTGTGAGGTTCAATTATTGATATAATAATGATTTAATTACGCACACACTACAGTAGCAGAGAGAATGCTGACCAAAAATGAGTTTCCGAAAGGTAAACAAAACACACGTACAAATTTGAAAACACGAACGACAAAGATAAAGTAACAAAATGAGCTAACCCAATTAGAAAAAAAAATCTCGATAGGTTAGAGGCTTCGGGTTGACCATTATTGACCTTGTATTTTCATTTTTTTTCGTTTAAGTTTTATTTTCAAAGAAGACTTGCTCCAAAAACAATTGGTCTGTTCACCCTCCCTGCTGCTACAATACATAGTTGTCATACCAAATACTATTCTCATAGCGATGTATACTACATATATAGTTGTCATACCAAATACTATTCTCATAGCGATGTACTACATATATAGTTGTCATACCAAATACTATTCTCATAGCGATGTACTACATACATATTTCTCATTCCAAATACTATTCTCATAGCGGTGTACTACGTACATAGTTACCAAGCTAATTTTGCATAATACATTTTACTCTACACATCAGTTCCGTATGGACTATCTCAGATAAAATCAGCATTGAAGTTCTGATTGGTAGACGATCAAACGTATCGTGATAAATTATATAGTTCATATGTTTAATATAACACACAAAGGTAACACGGACGTTAATGCATTTTGTAATTTCGTACGGAAATCAGGGACACCCCACCCCACCCCAACCCCCATCCACAGCAAAGAAAATACCCTTAAATATGAGCGCAAAACAAACGTAGAGTAAATTTTATATACAGTTAGAAGCTTCAAATTATACCCTGAAAATCCTTCAAATGAAAAAGCTTTCAGGGGCGTCTCACCCAACAGTTTTGTCACAGACTCCTCGCGTACTTATTACATCCCTCCCCATTCCCACCAAAGATATTTTTGGATCCGTCACTGACTGTGTTATTTGATTGGACGCCTCACTTATGTTTAGTGAAATAAGCCCGCTATTTTTTCCATTATAGAATATTGGGGTGCAAGTAGGCTCTTGTTAGTTTCTCTCTCCACATACTCCGAGGTATCAGTTCTGTTATAGTTCATTAAATCTCTTGATGCGAGTACATTCTGTGATAGGAAAATCAGGAACACTGTAAACATTCAACTGTTTCTTATATAGCCCTGAATGCATTGTGCTGTCTGATTTTTTTTCAATTTCTCATTAATTTTTCTACATGTTGATTCTTGAATAAGAATATATTCAAATATGATCATGAACTATGGTTTTAGTCCTAAACTAAAGTTATTACATCGAGCCCTTGTCATGCTATTGGACTTGCGCTCATCCCTCACCAACACGTCACTCCGACATTGTGTACTACAGACAAGTGTGTTCCCGGTTCCGAAGCTTTCCCTCTGAACACCGTCGTCTGATAGAAACAGCTGGTGTAGATAATCCACATGACACTCAAGTCATCTGGCAACAAACAAGAAAATGGTATGTGTTCCGTTGTACCAGAACGATCTAAACCACTTTTAATTATATTTCCTTGGCATTCAAAATAGCTATGATTATCACCTTCTTGGAAAATTAAAAGCTGCATTACAATTTTTAAATTATTACTATAATCTTTAGAAACAATGGATAGCTCAACCTCAGACACAATATTGTTTATTCAATTGATATCACTGTGGTCAGCATCCTTACTGAGAGCATGCATTCGAATTCGGTACAGCTTTCAAACGAGCAAGAAAAAGTAGGACGGAAAGAAAGATAAGAATCACATAGTACAATCTCTCATTCGTAATCTTTCCAAAGACAAGACTTTCCAATGAGTCCATGTTTAAGTTTCATTTTGCCAAAGAGGGAAACTGCAGTGATGTTATTCACAAGAGTCCATGTTTAAGTCTCCGTTTGCCTACGTGGGAAACTGCAGTGATGTTATTCACATGAGTCCATGTTTAAGTCTCCGTTTGCCTACGTGGGAAACTGCAGTGATGTTATTCACATGAGTCCATGTTTAAGTCTCCGTTTGCCTACGTGGGAAACTGCAGTGATGTTATTCACAAGAGTCCATGTTTAAGTCTCCGTTTGCCTACGTGGGAAACTGCAGTGATGTTATTCACATGAGTCCATGTCTAAGTCTGATTTTGCCTTAGAGGGAAACTGCAGTGATGTTATTCACAAGAGTCCATGTTTAAGTCTCCGTTTTGCCTTAGAGGGAAACTGCAGTGATGTTATTCACAAGAGTCCATGTCTAAGTCTGATTTTGCCTTAGAGGGAAACTGCAGTGATGTTATTCACAAGAGTCCATGTCTAAGTCTGATTTTGCCTTAGAGGGAAACTGCAGTGATATTATTCACAAGAGTCCATGTCTAAGTCTGATTTTGCCTTAGAGGGAAACTGCAGTGATGTTATTCACAAGAGTCCATGTCTAAGTCTGATTTTGCCTTAGAGGGAAACTGCAGTGATGTTATTCACAAGAGTCCATGTCTAAGTCTGATTTTGCCTTAGAGGGAAACTGCAGTGATGTTATTCACAAGAGTCCATGTCTAAGTCTCCGTTTGCCTACGCGACAAACTGCATTGCAGTGATGGTACTCACTAATATTATTATTCATCCAGATATTTTGCGCGTGAGCATAGCCAATCACATATACCAGAGTACTAATGAGAAAAACAGACCCACAAATCAAACCTACAGGCTCTAATAGCTTGGTACGAAGAAGACAACAGTTGGGGGCGGATGCCATGAAACCACCCCTCAGCATCAAGTACGTGAAGAAAACAAATGTGTGCAAGATATTGTGTGCTTGTTAACTCTTATGATAATGGTGAATTTGAATAATGATAACAAACGGGGTGATAACTCTCCACGATCAATTAAATCGATACATTTAGGTTTGCACAGTTCTCTATGCTTCGAACAAACGCCCCTTGTGGATGCTCTTTTTATATCTACATTTTGATCTCAAGTAATAGGGGTTGATAAACGAGAACTCGGTCATTGCCGTAAACTCTCAGCTACAAAGGGAATTAGACTCCATTACGTTTGTGATCAACACAGATTACTTGTCGCAGGGTTTAGGCTGGTCAATTCTGCGAAGACTAGGGTTGAGTCATTACGCGATGGTGTATACAACTATGCTAATGGAACAATAAGTCAATAACATTGTAATGTACCATAATAGGAATATGATATTGTGAATTGTGGACAAGGTACAACGCTAAGAAAGAGATAGGTAATTTGGACACGGTGAACGCCGTGTTTTTCTGAATGTCAGGGCATAATTAACTCTGCGGTAGTTGAAAGTCAGCACATGTGATTTCCAATTTCATACGAGACGTGGCTTAGAATAACAATATAGTATGAGTACCATTCAGTTATAATTGAAAGATTCAACTTCAGTGTAGAAAGATGTGTTTGATATTTACTGGAGCGGTGTTGTTTGTAACTACAGTATGGGTGTGGGTGCTGAAGAACGAATCTATCATGACCCTAGCTTACGCCATGTTCATTCCGGGAGCTATAGCTCTCGTGACGTCAGCAATTCAGGGAGACCTATTCAGCTTCATTCTGCAGACTGTAGGAATTGGCAAGGTATTGATTTCATTTTGTTTTTAAGCTGGTTTGTTTTAACAGCTTCTTATTCTATATAGGCTGCATTCTATTTCTGTAAAATTGTTCCTTCTACAGTATTTACAGCAACAGAGAATTTTATATTTATAGCGATAGCTTCTTTTGGCGTATGTTTAGAGACAGGTTTTATTGATAAATTCCATGCGATAGATCATAATACTGTATCTATAGCGATAACTCTTATTAATGTATGAATAGCTATTTATCTTATTAATGTATTTATAGCGATAGCTGTTATAGCTATTTATAGCGATAGCTGTTATTGTTGTATTTAGAGCGATAGCTGTTATCACTGTATATATATATATATATATATATATATATATATATATATATATATATATATATATATATATATATATATATATATATATATATATAGCGAAAGCTGTTATTACTGTATTTATAGCGATAAGTCTTATTAATGTATTTATAGCGATAAATTAAATTAATTTATTAATAGCAATAGTAAGATTTTGGGTTAGTGGGATAGTGGAATTGTCGGATATCGTTGGATGGTGGGATAGTTGATTGGTTGGATGGTGGGCTAGTGGAAAGTTATATCATTGCATGTGTAGCAAAACTGATGTAGTTAGATACCAACTCATCAGCAGACTTGTCTTCCATTTCGAATATATTTCTTACAAGTAATCTCTCTCTCTCTCTCTCTCTCTCTCTCTCTCTCTCTCTCTCTCTCACACACACACACACACACACACACACACACATCGGCTTTTATTCAATAACCCATTTAATATTAAAGGCCTTTTGGATTACCTCACGCTTGTATAATAGTATATAATATAAATATCATTGTCACTTCTGGAATATCAAGACCAGTTGAACGTCATATTTTTAACCAGGTTGTTGACAGCATCGTCTTTTCGGCTGCCTCTGTAGTTATAGTCTGTTTACTGATTGGATGTTGTGTGACACTGACGCTGGGAATGGGATGGGCTTCGATAGGTAATATTTTCAACAGTAAAATTTAATTATTATAATAGTTACATATGCATGGGCCTTAAGTCTCTAACGTTATTGAATGGATAATGAAGAAACATTTGTCAGCATCGATAATACATTTCACGGACCAGACATTAAATATTAGTAACTGTGTAAACAAGCCTGGAAACTGCACAACTCGTGAATTTTAGTTTCAGCTTGAGACTGTGTTTCAACCAATTACAAATGAAGCTACGTTGCATGGTCGTTGGCTGATGGTGAAAACTTAAACTCGAAATCAGATTTGTACGATTACCAAGCCAGATTCAGTTGTACAAGGCTGGCTGTCTACAATGCAATGACTACTAAAAGCGTTTGTTTTCAAAGCTTAAAAATTTGCCTGGATTTCAAGATTGGTCTAATGAAAAACCTACAAGTCTTTGTAGCAAGAAAGCCCGACCAATCTTGTGCATGCATTTTACAAAGACATACAAACCTCAACCCATGATCAATGGGTCATACAGTAAATTATATTTTACTAAATTGCCATTCAACTTAAGACAAGCAACTACGAAATAAATTGAGAGATGATGATGACGATGATATTATCATCATATCTTATAATCTTAGTTCATATAATTTTAGTCAACGTCGTTGTCATCGCCATAGTTGTCGTTGTCGTTGTCATTATTCATCATCATCATCATCATCAGTTTCTCTTTTTGGTCTACTTGTAGCTGAGGGTCAGCAGAGTGATGTTAATGAACACAATAAGCATTTCCTGTGGGGATATATCCGTGCCGCTGGGGAGGAGCTCGGGTGGAGATGCTATTTATTGCCATGTCTCATGGCAAGGTACGAACTGCTTCTGGCCATCTCCATCGGGTATGAGCGCGAACAGCCTTGCGCTATTGTTAGAAAGCTTCTTCATTCGGAAATAGTTCTTGCCTTTCATAATACAACACCTGACGGTTCACACGCAACGTCTCAGACCTTTCTGCCAACAGAAAACCACTTCTAACTTAATAGTAGTCGTCATCGTCGTATTTGAGCTAGAAATTCACTTGACTGAAGCATGATTGCGTTCTCGTAAGACGCCATTTGTGAAGTCTGACACAATTGTCTGAACGAAACAGTATCTTCATTGTGACCTGTGACTTCAACAAATGTCAGATAGTATGCATACAGATTTATAACAAGCATCCATGATAGAACGCTGGATGACTATATGAACATAAAAAACAAATTTGTAACAAGCAACCATGGTCTGACGCTGAACTTAAAAGGTAATATAGACAAGTGTGATTTTTTTAGCCGCTGTAAATATGACCAAAATCTTTTATCGGAAGATATTTCATTTGTCGAGGAAACAGTTTGTTTGAACACGGTGCTTTGGAAGGAAGAAAGTTTTATAGGGAAATGAATTGATGGATTCCAGTGAAAATAAGAGAGGGGATATGTATTACTGTGTTTATGTGACGAGTTCTTGCAAATTTGACTTGCCCAAAAAAGTTTATAGTATATGCTTTAGATGTCAAGGGAGAAAATATATATATATATATATATATATATATATATATATATATATATATATATATATATATATATATATATATATATGACCAATTTTGAAAATGGGCATTTTGATTTAAGACAAGAAATGGGTTTTATATGTACCTTGAAAGAATATTAATCTCTTGTTATAAACTCAAATAATATTTATTAAAAAAACAAACTTTTAGCGACATTGTCTAATATTGCAGGTAAAATATGTGGGTTTCTTTCCAGCGGAATTGCTTGGGGTCTTTTCCATGTTCCAGTGATGATATTGCTGACGTACAAACTTAGACCACCACGGCCACACCTCACCGTCTTCATTCAGTGTCTCTATTGTATTATGGCGGCCTTCCCTCACAGATGGGTAGCGATCAAGTCAGGGTATGCAAAGTCTAAATAACCTAAAATTATTCCTTTCTTTTCTTAAAAGAAGGATTTGTACAGTTGTTCCTACTATATCAATATTATTATTTGTGTGATCAAAACTTTAGAATTTACATTTCCATCTTTTTATATAATTCTTTTTCTTGTACAGACAAGTTCAAAATTGATCATGTGCTAGCTTCTTTCTCTAGAACATGTGAAAGATAGCAAAAGATTTATTAATAAACCTAGATAATATTCTCATTCAAAAACTTGTTCACGTGCTCGCTTCTTGCATCATTGAGATGGTTTCCATTTTATAACTCTTTCTCTTGAATATTGCAAATGATATAGAAAGATTCCTTAATATGACCTCATAAGAACTCACAAATAGTAGCCAGAATTCAAAATTGTATGTAACTTTCTCCCTGACAGGGGAATCGCTTTATGCTATGATTGTTGCTCTTTTTTGAATTTTTCGTCGAATGTCAAACACATTCGAAATTTACTTAGTAAATTATATCACAAAACTGCTGTTTGTACTTTATAAAGTCTTATATGCTTTATAACGAATTCTCGTTATGGAAAGAAAGTCAAAAACGTATGATGTCATGTCATTGCTTTTCATCACTAGTTTTACTTTTTGCTCAAAGTGTATTGTTGGCGTTTAATGAGAATGTGAATGTGCATAGTTTTGGGAAGTTTAATACAGCTGGAATGCTTCCGTGTTTTATTTTTAAAGTTGGGAAGCTTTATACAGCTGGAATGCTTCAGTGTTTTATTTTTGAAGTTGGGAAGTTTAATACAGCTGGAATGCTTCCGTGTTTTACTTTTGAAGTTGGGATGTTTAATGCAGCTGGAATGCTTCCGTGTTTTATTTTTGAAGTTGGGATGTTTAATACAGCTGGAATGCTTCCGTGTTTTATTTTTGTAATAAAATATCTCTTACTGTTCTGTAAGCTATGCATGGCCTTGAAGAGTGTTTGATGTGTTCCCCTTTCTCAAGAACATAACATGTTCATGTCTCCGTCCGTTTCCTCTTTTGTAAAAAAACAATTTCGTCAGGTACTCACTGTGGGCTGCCACTATCATGCACGGTACGTGGAACCAGGTCAACCCTAGAATACTTGGCAGTATTTACACCCAGACCCCGGGGAAGATGGTGGGATCCCAGTGGGTCATTAACGGAGAAGGGTTGGCAGGATTCATCACCATCCTCCCTCTAGCGGCATTGTTAATTCTGGATCTAAAGAATAACTGGATATGAACCTTGAAGGTCTCATTGATGCTAGATGACTAGAGATAAAAGAGGGGGATACAACTTGAAATCATCGATGGCATTAACTTTATGTCGAACATTACCCGAGAAACATCTTTGAAACTACTGTTGAATTATGCCATGATTTATTGTACCATGACATGGTTGGTAAGTGGTGGTGAACCTGTTAACAATAACACGCTTTTAATAGTACTTCAATCATTAAAAGACTGGAGAAAGAAAATTTAACTATTGAAAGCTTTTTTGCCTAATGTTACTGTAATAAGGGATTTTTCTCTCGTAGATATCATTTTATTATTTACTCTCCTGTCCAAATATTGAATAGAAGTAAAATATATTGGCTTTGCATGGTAATCGACGCATGTCACTCAAACCCCAATACGTCCCCATCGATACAGACCACTAGCAAAGGCGTGTGCATGACGAGATTTGCTAGTGCAATGGCAGCTTTTGAGACTTTCATACTTAACATACACCATCTGTCCCACTTCCACTATATATCCTAAGAGTTCGAATAGTCATATCATAGTATGTCTTCAAACGTTTTTCATGAAATTTTCAAGCAAGTAACATACAAGTCAAGCAATAATTCAATTAAAAACAAACAAGGACAATGTGACGTTTAGTGTGCATGTGGTGATCTGCTTGTCTTTGATTAAAAATAATGCTTGTTTTGTGTAAAATAGTTGATGTAGCTTCACATATTTAAACTCCGCCGACTTTTTGTGAAATGGGTCGAAGTGTACATCTCGATGAGTCTGAATGGCTAGGTCAAGGAGTGTATAATTTGATGCGTGTGATTGGATGAGAAAGCCACAAATGTAAGCCGTTATCGGTACCATTAATTTTCGTAGAAGTATAACATTGTCAGATTTAGCACTATCTCCCTCTACGATAGAAAGAAAAAGCAACTTGTGTTACGAGTCTATAAGTAACAGAAAAGGTTGAAGACAGCAAGCTTTGTGAAGTTAAAGAAATAGTTTATTTCCCTAAAATGCTAAGAAGAAAGTAAGAAAAGGAATTTACGGTATTGGTATTAAGTCCAAAAATAATCCAAGAATTAAAAGACACATGTCATATCAATGAAAAGTTCTAAGTGAATCAAAGCTCAAATCCTGATAGAATACAAGATGGAAGGTAATGACGTCTGTAATAGCTAGCGTTGTACTGATGTGTCAACAGTCTCTTGTTGAACCACATAAAATATTATTCCAGTTTTTGAATTATGTATAATTTCCAAGGAATTTCATTGTCCAAGATTTATTAGAGCACGTATGTATTTCCAGGGAAACAAATCAATTTTAATTACAATATCTTGAAGAAAACAAAAACCTCAACTCAAACTGGTCACAACATTAAACTACTTGAAGTCTCAAGTGTTAAGGCACAATTGTTAAAATTATTATCATAACATCATCGATAAAACTAATCACAACGCAAAACAGATTCCCGGATGAGGGTCAAGAGTTCAGTTTTCTGGAAAGGAATGGAAGCTTGTTACATGATAAACATCACGTATACCAACCGTGATCTTGGCTCATATTAATGATTCTTACTCTGAGAAAGAATAATACAAAAAAATAAAAACAATTGTTTACCAAAACTGTCACGGATTCTGAATGTAGGTCAGAAACTAGACACGATGTTTCTTCTAATAGTTGTTTACGTCAAGAATAAAAACAAATTAAAAAAAGTCAGAAATGAACTCTATTCTGGACAGTATCAAATCCAGTAAACCAAATTACATTACAGTAGCATGTAATGGAATAAAAATTATGCAATTGAAACTAACAAACAAACAATTAAATTACATATACACAACAATTGCATGAAAGGAAAGAGCAATCACTGAAGACGTGTTTGTGTGTCTGTGAGGGATTTGTTGTTGGTTTAACGGTGGCTATAGCCTTTCCCCAAGCACACACCGAGACAGACAGCTCTTTCTGATCGGAGTACGTATGAACCACAACCTTCTGATTATCAGTCAGACGATCAGCTAAATGTGCTGCAGGGGTTTCTTCTGAAGAAAGTGACGTGAAGTACACGAGATTTTCGAACGATGAATTTTACAGAAGGCGTAATTTTTCAGCCACTCGAAAGTCTTCTTGCAAATTATCAATTTGTTACCATTTAATTGAGGTAAAGCAGATTATCATCCGAAAATGCATTTGTGTACCAAACAAATTTGAGATTATCTAACTGTACAGATTAAAGGTTACATTTATGGTTGATATGTCGCTAACACGAGACAGTAAGATAGAACGAAAATGGTTCAGGAAGCATGTACAGTTTCTTTGATTGCCATTGCCTCAAGATGGCGAATAAAGAAGAAAAACTTTTCATCAGCAAGAGACAGTCAGGTACTTCAAAATCTTATGATAACAGCTAATAATAAACTTTATTTCAATTAATTAATCGTTATACAGTTTGCATTAAAAAGCAAAACTATTTTAATTAAAAACATGATCGATGCGTCTGAACGGCACACACACACACACACACACACATAGATTGATAAATAAATAGATAGATGTACAATCTCATCAGGTAGTAAATAAAACGAAATTGTAAAATGAAACGCTGAGAGTAAATTAAATGAGTCGAACTATATTTCTCCTATTTTTTTTCAAATAGATACGTTATATTTTGGATGTTTTACTGGCTTGTATGAATATCTCAAAGGGTTCTATAAAGATAAATTGCACAGATAATAAACATTTTAATACACTTTATACTCATTCAATATTTTACGAACTGTATTCCTATCTTCCATCATTTGGGTTAATGCTGTAAGGTCGAAGTTAATCCTGTAATCAGTACTTGTGTAGAGGGGCAGGCATTTCCACAAACACAGAGGTATAATCCTCGTAAGCTAACCTGATGATGGCTCATAAAAGTGATTGGATCTGTTGAAAAACCTTAAATGTTTTTTTTTTATGTCCGAATTCCTGGCCTTCAAAAGGAGATCTCACCTGAAATGATTTGCATGTTACTCTCTTCATCCTGGTATATATGGTCTGTTACGACTCTATGGACCTAAACTAAGTAAAAGAAAGAAGCAAAACCAGCAAGATTTGTAATAAATAATTTAAGTATTCATAGTTATAATTGAAAATGTGAGAGGAGCCTACAGTATTGTGAAGTGAATCCAAATAATCCTGATAAAGTTCTATGAAAGCCCAAATGGAAGAAAAGTTTTGTATAAATTTCTAAACCGGAAATGTAATGGTCCGCCAAAAATTGTGACGTTGTCAATATGGCTTTTTCCAGAACTCCCTTGAATAATATTATACTTCAAATAATGCGCACTTTTTTCCCACTGAACAGTCCAACAATTTTTTCCTCTCGGATAATATCTAAGTGCAAATAAAACACGCGTGCAGGCTTAAAACAGAAACACAGTAAATGAGAATGACTCCAAAAAATAGGAATGAAACTGATTGCTCAATTCTCTCCTTATATACACCTTCTATTGCGAATCTATTTAACAGTGTATCCCACGTGACGCTTCTTACTACTCATTGCCTCTAACGTGCCTTCTCATGTCACCTAGCCTAACCAATGGGAAGTTAGTAAATTCTCCCAGAACAATCCAAACCCCATTAGCCAATGAGAATTAACCCAACGTCGTCATTATGTCTTCTTTATTGAGAGTATTATTAGTAAATGTCAACACATATGTTAGCATTTATTTATAGATCCCATGTAAAAGTATTCTCTTTGCAGACCCAAGTCACGTAGAAAAAATCTAACAAAGATAATCTGTACAACTTACCGCTATAAATATATAAAAAAGTAAATAAAACCACGTACAAAGAGTTACGTAATATAAAGATATACATAATAGATCTCTCTTAAAGGTTCTGAATCACGAATGATATATTCGATATAACTGGGCATGCATATGTTATATGTCATGGCTGAGATCATGGTACAGCATCATGGAATAAAATTCACATTTAATCTTTTCTGTCTTTAATGGAAACAGAAAGCAAGAGGAAAAGAGCACATTTAATTGGGGGTGGGAGTGTCTTTACTAGCAAGAGAAAGCATGGAAACAAAGGTCATAAAATAAAAACATTCTCTTTCTACATGCCTTTAATAGAAATAACATTGATAAAATAAATTAAGAATCAATAAATTTTAAGGAATTCATTTTATCCAAACTTTTCTATTCAGAACACCCTAGAGTGAAAACAAATATCACAGTTCTGAAAGTGCGTGTGGTTTATTGCATGATAAATTGTCTACATGAGCTAGAAGAACAGTTTTGTATATTTTAAAGAATGTGTCATTATGTTTCAAGAAATGTGATGAAATTCAATAGTGTACGAGAAGGAGATATTTGTACCTCATTTGTGACAAAAGGTGACGTGAAGTAGAATCAAAATCCGCTAAAACACATGTTGCATAAGATGACCTCAACTTTCATTCCAATTGGTATATAAAGTTTGTTTCTCATTTGTGTTGTCATTTTGTCCAAAATGGCCGTATAAAACGTTTTGCTCACAGTGTACTTACAAGCCTAGCTGAAATTCGAACATGCAAAACTCGTGTGCACTTGATGTTGTGAAGAATAACTTGAGTCATTACATTCCGTTATGTATCTTGACCTAGTAGAGAACAGTATTTCGAAATAATAGTGTTTGTTATTATTTATTGCCATGTTTCTTGATTTCACATGGTCATTTTTCATATCGCATGGTCATTCTTCATACCCCATATTCATTCTTCACGTCATATGCGCATGCCATCACTGACTTTTCCACATCAAAAAAGTTCTACCAGCCATCCTCTTGAGATGGCATTTGTATAAATCTTAAGCAAATTAAAATACATATTTCTTAAATCAGATAATAAAACAATTATAGACCTTCGTTTCAATGAATATAACGTTTTATGATCCAGTAAACCAGCCATAGTCATCTAGTTTCGTGCCACTCAATACAAGCCTTAAACATAAGAAGAGACTTTCTAAACTTTCCTCAGTGTTGATGCATATATCTCTCTCAATTGGACTGCAATGCAAATTTTTATGATTTTAAGATCTGATTTTGAGAATGAGTTCTTGCACAAGTCCAAAACGTGGCCCGAAGTGGAAGTGTTTGCACAGTCCACAACACAGCCAAATTTATTAAATAAAGAACGTTAGATTGCAGTTTATTACACGACTTTGCTTTGCCCAGTCTGGCTTAGAAACTTGTACACTTCTTCATACAGGCAGTCACAAAGTCTGTTACAAAATCTCAAAGCCATATTTCGTATTGCACATAAGAAAATGTACGATGTACCTTGGACTCCTGTTGAGGTGTTTACATTCATTCAGCAAAAAAGAAACAACACCCACAGCAAAAACACCAAATGATATGTACTGATATGTTCAATCGCTAGACAATGGATAGCTTGAATCTATTGCTGCATCTAAGAAAAAACAATATCATTTAGACATGGGTACACATGACGTTTTAATAGTTTCCACTATCAAAATAAATTGTAATTGGATCAGATAAAATGTGCATTTCACATGTCGCAATATATTTAAGTCCTTTCGATGAGAGGTTTGTTTAGATGAGATAGATATGCTACAGATCAAAAACAATTTATCTAATGGTTAAAAATAATAATTACCTCTTGCTATTTGTAATTGAATTTTACGGACTTTCAAGAGGAAAACGAAAATTTGCATAAGTCTATCATTTATTTAAACGTTCATTTCCAGAAATTATTACATCAATTCAAAGAGTGAATGAATGATCTTAATCGTGATTCTAGTTGTATGTTTATATTTATAAAAGGCATTATTTTGCATAATCAATATTTTATAAAACACTTCTATATTCAGGAATATAGAACTTTTGAACACATTTAAAGGCACATGCAAGATAAATGTATAAAAATAAATAAAAGTCACATTTTGATTCTCAGAAATACTCTCAGATTAGAATATGTGACTAGAACAAGGGCATAATAAACTATGCTACAATGCAAGTTTCATACTGGTTAATTGCATTTCATGATTGTAGACGTACTTTAGGCTTGTACAAGACTAATATAGCAAGGCAAATTGAGCTTGAAAGCGGAATAGACCAATAATTAGAAGGCTAGACACTGAGCTATTTCTAAACTAAGTTTCTCGAGTTTTCTTTTCTCGAATAGCTCCTTTTTGTAGACAAAATATGCGTAAATTGTAAGTCTACTTCCCTGTGGCCGTTTACTTCCACCCAGTGATCAACATAATGCTCCATATTTGATCTTACCACTTGTTTACTTGTACTGATAAAGTAATTTAGAGTCTTAAATAATGAAACAAAATCGCGAAGTATCTGCAATTTGAATGGATTTTGTATTAATGCGTTTCATTTACTGTTCCAGTAATTTCAATAAAATCTTTATAATAGTTTGTAAAATATTTGACATGTTCCATTTATTTTGGATTTTTCTTTTTAATTTAGTCATAATTATCATCTCATAATTCTTTATTATTTGCCTTGAAACGTTCATTTTCCGTCTGTACTTCTTGATGATTTAGTTGATTGTAATTCTCTACATTGAATAACCACCTGTAAATATGATATACTTGTCTGTTTTCATTACCACTGGAGAGCGCATATTTGCATATATTGAACAAATCTTAGCAAGAATTCTTACGTTTAGTGTCATCTGTCTGATGGAAGATAAACTAATACACAATAGGCAAGAAGTGTAATAACAAATTATCACATTACTGCAGAGTGCATCGTTAAAAAGAACAAATGCTCTATGGAAGCAAGACAGATGGAAAAAAAATCAATCGTTTTCCAAGGATATATTGTTGTTAACATTTGGCATGGTATTCATGAATCTGAAGTTGTGAAATAAAGCTCACTTAGGAAAAAAAGCAGGAAACTCATTTCTTCACTTATCGAAAACAACTGGAAGATCTTTGTCATCGTTGATTACATTTTGTGTTAAATTTACAATCTTCAATTGTTGAAAAAAATTATAAATAGAAATAATTATATTCTAATAAACGTTTGAATAAATGATAAAATGAGCTTCTAAGGAAAGAAATGCAGCACATATGGAGCGCATATGACAGACTTTCTAACTAATATAAGATTATGTCAGACTCTCTACTTGATATTAGATGACTGTGCATATGACAGACTTTCTACTTCATATTAGATGATTATGTGCATATGACAGACTTTCTACTTCATATTAGATGATTATGTGCATATGACAGACTTTCTACTTGATATTAGATGATTATGTGCATAAGATAGAATTTCTACTTGATATTAGATGATTATGTGCATATGGCAGGCTTTCTACTTGATAGAAGATGATTATATGCATATGACAGATTTTCTACTTGATATTAGATGATTATGTGCATATCACAGACTTTCTACTTGATATTAGATGATTATGTGCATATGACAGAATTTCTACTTGATATTAGATGAGTATGTGCATATGACAGAATTTCTACTTGATATTAGATGATTATGTTCATATGGCAGACTTTCTACTTGATAGAAGATGTTTATGTGTATATGACAGACTTTCTACTTGATATTAGATGATTATGTGCATATGACAGAATTTCTACTTGATAGAAGATGATTATGTGCATATGACAGACTTTCTACTTGATATTAGATGATTATGTTCATATGACAGACTTTCTACTTGATATTAGATGTTTATGTGCATATGACAAACTTTCTACTTGATAGAAGATGATTATGTGCATATGACAGGCTTTCTACTTGATAGAAGAGGAGTATGTGCATATGACAGACTTTCTACTTGATAGGAGATGAGCATGTGCATATGACAGACTTTCTACTTGATATTAGATGATTATGTGCATATGACAGAATTTCTACTTGATATTAGACGATTATGTTCATATGACAGACTTTCTACTTGATATTAGATGATCATGTGCATATGACAGACTTTCTACTTGATATTAGATGATTATGTGCATATAGCAGACTTTCTACTTGATAGAAGAGGAGTATGTGCATATGACAGAATTTCTACTTGATATTAGATGATTATGTTCATATGACAGACTTTCTACTTGATATTAGATGATCATGTGCATATGACAGACTTTCTACTTGATAGAAGATGATGATGTGCATATGACAGACTTTCTACTTGATAGAAGAGGAGTATGCGCATATGACAGACTTTCTACTTGATATTATTATGATTATGTGCATATGACAGACTTTCTACTTGATATTAGATGAGTATGTGCATATGACAGACTTTCTACTTGATATTAGATGATTATGTGCATATGACAGACTTTCTACTTGATATTAGATGATTATGTGCATATGACAGACTTTCTACTTGATATTAGATGATTATGTGCATATGACAGAATTTCTACTTGATAGAAGATGATTATGTGCATATGGCAGACTTTCTACTTGATAGAAGATGATTATGTTCATATGACGGACTTTCTACTTGATATTAGATGATTATGTTCATATGACAGACTTTCTACTTGATATTAGATGATTATGTGCATATGACAGACTTTCTACTTGATATTAGATGAGTATGTGCATATGACAGAATTTCTACTTGATATTAGATGATTATGTGCATATGACAGACTTTCTACTTGATATTAGATGATTATTTGCATATGACGGATTTTCTACTTGATATTAGATGATTATTTGCATATGACAGACTTTCTACTTGATATTAGATGATTATTTGCATATGACAGACTTTCTACTTGATATTAGATGATTATTTGCATATGACAGACTTTCTACTTGATATTAGATGATTATGTGCATATGACAGACTTTCTACTTGATAGAAGAGGAGTATGTGCGTATGACAGACTTTCTACTTGATAGGGGATGATTATGTGCATATGACAGACTTTCTAATTGATAGAAGATGATTATGTGCATATGACAGACTTTCTACTTGATATTAGATGATTATGTGCATATGACAGACTTTCTAATTGATAGAAGATGATGATGTGCATATGACAGACTTTCTACTTGATATTAGATGATTATGTTCATATGACAGACTTTCTAATTGATATAAGAGGTATGTCAGACTTTCTACTTGATATTAGATGATTATGTGCATATGACAGACTTTCTACTTGATAGAAGATGATTATGTGCAAATGACAGACTTTCTCATTGATAGAAGATGATTATGTGCATATGACAGATTTTCTAATTGATAGAAGCTAGTTGGTACAAAATTATAAGAATTTTACTGTTAAATTTACATAAAAAGTATGTGCAATTCTTGGAAGATTTAACACACGCTTCATTCTCCCTTTGAATGCATCCGTATGAACCGTAGATAATTTCCTGATTACTAAAAAGATTCAAAATTCACTGTCGCTATTATGTACCCTGTATAGTATACCAGTTCACCCAAGGACCATTTCCTTTCAAATATTTTTTCAGGACGTAAATTTATTCTTAAAATCTTAATTTATAACAAACCAAATAAAAAACAAATTTAAATGTTTGGTTCACTCTTCAAACAGGCATAAACTAACTGTATTTATTCGACGATGAAATTAATATTTTGTTTAAATCAAGTTATTTTCCATGATGGTAAAACTAGTCCTTTTTATGATATCCCATGTCCTCGTAACTTTGTACAACGTCACAATGTGAACTGTTGACCTTCTGAAAAAAAAATATCTAAAAAATGACTTACGGAGATATACTCATTTCACTTTGTACCAAAGACAGGAGCTTGTCATATTGATAAAGACACTCTTGCCTTATTAAAGTGGATACTGAAGTGAGAGTTGGTCTCACTCAAGCGATGATATTCTATTATTTAATCACACTGGATTTTAATAATGATTTCACTGTTTCAGTTTGCATAGAACTAATGAAGAGACGTTGGTATCGTGAAAGTACTGTATTCAGCCAGCGTATTGATTAGTGAGAACAAGTTATCTTTGCAATTTACATTTTCTTAGTATGGTTGGATAATTTAATTCATACGTTATTATTTGTTTTCTTTTCTTTCATTTTTACATTTAAGAACAATGTCACTTTTTAAAAAACTTATTTAACTTCTCAATATTACAACGCTTTGTACAATTAACATAATGTGAATTTAGAAAAGCCTAAAATATGAATTTGTTTGCCATGTGCGTGGAAAAGGGTACTTACAGAACCACCTGCCATCCGGTCCCGACCACTGTGTGATGTGCTTGATGGTAGTATTTTTAAACGTTACCTGTCATCAGATCCCGACCACTGTCAAGTGCTTGATGATGGTATTTAAAGTTGTTACCTCTCATTCGATCCCGACCACTGTGTCATGTGCATGCTGGAGAGTACTTACATGCATTACCTGTTAGCCTTTCCCGATCACTGTTCCATATGCGTGGGAAAGGGTACTTAAAGATTACCTGTCACTCAATCTCGACCAACATGTCCAAAAACTTAAACATAAATAAATGTTAACAAGTATCTGCTTGGTGAGAATTTGATTGAATGCTGCATATAAAACTAAAATAGGTGTCACGTTTTGCATTATTCCTGAAATTAGTATATAAGTCTAGTGTACTGTAGTACAAGGGAGATAATCCATTTTACCAGATACATCCCAAACTTAAAAAATTCCGGTGTCTTTCAAAACAGATCACGTCTCTTTAGGCATGATGCTATTCATACATGATTTTCTTACCTTTGGAATTGAAGAGCTCGATAACATGCAAAACTACACACCTCCGATAAGATAATGAAGATTTGACAATGAATGTACTCCTAAAACAAGCACGGAATCTTACGTTTTGCAAAAAGTGTTATCACATTTCTTTACGAAAAATTTTGCTTAGTTTATATTATAATCAAGATATATATTAGACTGACCTTAGCAAAATCATGAAAATGAATTAGTTAATTAGACCAAGTGTTTCGAATTATCTTTTTACTCTCCACATTCAGTTTACAGAACTAGCCATATAGCACAGACGCTTACTTGGCGGTGCTGGTGAAGAGTAAATGTACCTCCTAATAGTGTGATTAAAGCTTGTATAAAACCATGATTAATTTCCTGTAATAGAAGGCTGCATAGCAGGCTTGTAAGAAACCTTTGTCAACCGCTTTATGCCACGGAGTATTAATATTTCTATACATCGACGCTCCGGTGGCCTAGTGGTTAGAGCGTCAGCCTCGGATGCGGGAGGTCGTGGGTTCGATCCCCGGCAGAGTCATACGAAAGACTTACAATAATGGTACTAACAGCTGCCTCGCTTGGCGCTCAGCATTAAGAGGCTAGTGTTAGGACTGGTCGGCCTGGTGTCAGGATAATGTGACTAGGTGGGACATCATGCTACATGTCTGCGACATGATGCCCCAGTGCTAGATATCACTAAAACAAAAACTGCCACACTGCAGACATCGTAGCGATATGACTGAAAAATTGTTAAATTCACGTTAAAAATCCAAATCACATCACACATATATACATCTATTAGATCGTTTTTTGTAGCTGGATTTTCAGCCGCCTAGCCATACAAACACTCAACGAAAGAGAATGTGGCCATGATCACGAGCCGGACAGTGAAATGCTTGCTTACAGACTGAATCACGCGTTTCTTGGAACCTGTTATATAATACAGAAATCTAATGAAATGCTCATACCATAAAAGTAATTGCTTCATCAGATATGGAGGGCAAGTTGTGTATGTGTAAAGCCTAAACATTATGTCTCAACTCTTAATGTTTATATTGATATAGTTTAATTATTTGGCCTTTGCATGTCACGGCTCTTGCAACAGGCAAATGCGAATGAAATGACTCATAAAATCACTGGAATGTTATTATATAGAGAGATGGCTATGGATCACAAAACGTAAGATACTATATACAAGGAGGCAAATTATTAGGTCAGTATGAGAAATCAGTTGGGAGCCGTACATGTGAGGACTTGTTAACTTTGCTTACCGAAGGGAGGCTGCAATTGCCGGTTGTATTAGTTCTTGGTTGCCAGTTAGTAGTGAAAGGGGTGAGATTAGCGATAATGGGAATTAGCATTACAGACACACACACCCCGGGTAAGATTAGCGACAATGGAAATTTAACATTAACCACCCTGGGTAAGATTAGCGACAATGGAAATTTAACATGGGCAAAAAACCCTGGGTAAGATTAGCGACAATAGAATTTAACATTGGAGAAAGGAAAAAAAAGGAAATATCCATTCTAGGGACAAAGGCATTCGAACAATGGAAATTTAACATGGGAGATATTGCTGGGTCACTCTAGGGACAAAGGCAATTGAACATGGGGAATAGAGTTTGGGCTTGTCTAGGGACAAGGGGAATTGAACATGAGGAATAGAGTTTGGACCTGTATAGGGACAAGGGGAATTGAACATGGGATTATTTTATATAAAAAAAATTTAAAAAAGGGGTAGGCAATGGAAAGTCAGTCTCTTTTCGAGAAATGTGGGTGGCCCTGAAAAGGGCCTTTGGTTTTATGTTAATATTAACATAGACGGCATCTGTCACATCTTCTTCTTCTTAAACTCCTTCTAACTGCAGGTCCATACACAAGTACCCTCTTGAGGCATCCTTGTCTTTCTATGTAAACTCTTCTCATCCATAGACTAGTATCTGTCCTATCGACAACAGTCCACTTGGATCGGACATACATGGGTATGTCCGTCCTGAACATCATTGTTGACACAAGGATGGAAGATTGAACGTCGGTCCACATCTTGAGGCTCCGAGAACAGGTGAGTGATTGCGCTGAACTGCGCTTATTTATAGGGAGAGGAAGGATTGAAACGGATTGAGTTCATTGACCAATCCAAACACGCGTGACAAAATTCAGTCAGCCCGCATCCAATCCGAAGAGAGCAGTCTGTGACGTCACGTGGTCTATATAGATTCGCTAGCGCCTGTGTGCAGTCAATCGATGCGAGACAGTGATTCAACATGACGGAAACTCAGAAAACGATTCACTGGGGTGCACCAGCAGTGGAGACCGCCAAAGGGAACCCGGACTTACTTTCAGAAGAGGTACATTGGGATTTTGTGGATTTTCTTACCTCGCAAGAATTTGTTCCGGAACCTTCGTCTCATTCTTCATTACCGCAAGTGGAGAATTTTAGACAGAGATAGAAAGAAGAATTGGAGAAATTTATGCAACGACAAAAGGAAGCGGAACAAGCTTTTCTCCTACAGCAACAGCAACAGCAACAAGAAGAGGCAAGAAAAAAACAAGAAGAAGAAGAAGTAGCAGCAAAGAAACAAGAGGGTGAAAATCAAACGGTCACGGTACTGTTGGACATTTTAGCGGAGTTAAGAAGTCTGAAACAAATGTATCAGACTTCTTTATCACGACCGAAGAGAATACGACCTTCCCGAGCTAAACACGCCAACCCTGTCACCACCCTTAGTGATTTCAACCCAATCATCATCATCAGAAGTAGGCCTCGGCCGTGGCAAAGGCTTAAGGCAGTTAAAGTTGATTGCTTAAACTCACCCCTACACCAAAAAAGGCCCTTTTCAGGGCCACCCACTTCTCTCGAAAAGAGATAGCCTTTCAATTTGCCAATAACTCAAAAATCAACAAAAAAAAAACATTTTACCCTTATAGTACGTGTCTGTGTATTAAGGCGTGAGTGTAGCTTCTTATTTAAAATCAAAACTCAAAGACACTTACCTTATATAATTAATGTATTCTTTTCTCCATAGTTACAATCCAATTCACAATTCACAACAGAACACTTTATAAAGTTAATACACTTCTTCTGTTTCTTTTTTTTTTACTCTCTCTTTTTTTTCAATTTCTTCACCGTCACAGTCTTTTCCTCCTCACTTTTTTCCCTTCTTCTTTTCTTCTCCTGTTTCTTTTTTCTTCACCTGGCTGCTTTCTTCCTCTGAAGAATCTCTCTCTTCTTCTGAAGAATCCCTCTTTTCTTGACTCCTCTTGTTTCTTTTTTGGGCAATCTGGAGACCAATGTCCTTTTTCTTGACAATAATAACAGGTATCTTGACTTTTGTCTTTTCTAGCCCCTGTTTTTTTTTTTCTTTTTTGACGGTCTGGACACTCTGAAGACCAATGCCCTTTCTTCTGACAGATATAGCAAGTATCTTGACTTTTATCTCGAAAGGAAGGAGAGTAGTCCGTCTGCTGGTCTAAAGAGAATTTTCTAATGACCCCTCGCAAAGCTCTGATGAAACGTTCGATTTGGCTCGTCTCTTCCATCGTTGTGCTCGGTTTGAGAGTGAAATGAATAGTGAAAGGACAAGACACACACCCTTTTATATACGCTGGTCTGTCAGGACTATAAATTAGTCCATGGTGTTTAAACTTGAGTCATTTGACGTTTTGCACTCAAGATGAAACGATCCTATTCATTCGAGAAGAAAGAAGAAGAAAGTAAGAGGCAGAAACGTGATCTATCGCCTCGTACCAGAGCTGAACTCTTGGCACAAATTCATGCCAGTGATTTTGAAGAGGACATGAGTGAACCAGAATCCGAACCCTCTAAACAAAGTTCACCACCCTTAGTCAACCCTGAAAAGTACTATTCCATTCGAGAGACGGAAAAGCGCTCCTCTAGAAAATTTAGAACCACGGCTTACACCTACACAGTGAAGTTTAAAGATTTCAAGTCCGACGTACCATTGGAGAAAGCAGAAGGGTTTATCACCGAGATGTGGGATTCTTTGCTCACCGCACTCAAGCGACAATGTCAACCCAAAGAAGACGATCGCTTGACACTATCCATAGATCACGACGGTTTGAAATCCCCTGTTTGGATCGAGTTTAGCAGACCCGCAGAACTAACCCCTTCCAAAGTCATGGACAAGATTCAACACGTACAACAATCTAATGACCAGTTTGACATCACCGATGGAAAAGCCACACTGAAAATGGCCCACGTCTCTCCTCCTCAAGGGACCGGACAACGCAGTAAGGTGTTATTGGTGAACGACCTTCGCAACACCAAAAAGAGTCTCGTCCAAATTCACAATTCTCAAGACCAGATGTGTTTAGCCCGAGCCATCGTGGTGGGACGAACCTATGCCGACAAGAACGACACGGTAGAATGGAAAAGAGCCTGGAAAACTATTCAACGATCCGACCGAGCCAAACAACGAAACGAAGCAGAACTCCTGTTACAACAAGCCGGACTGTCCAAAGACACACCCTGTGGCATTCCTGAGATGCAAAAATTGCAAGATGTCCTAGCTCCATTCTACACCTTGAAAGTGCACCCTCAAGAAATGCGCGGACCTCTGTTGTTTCGAGGCCAAGACTTTAAGGACGGAAAATACATTCATGTCCATTATCACGATGACCATTTCGATACCATTACCACTATCACTGGATTTCTGGGATAAAGTTATTACTGTGAGAAATGTGACTATGGCTATAACAATCGAGAGCAACACAAACATTGCGGATGGAAATGCCCAGGATGTTTGGCCTCTCCACCCTGTCTGAGCGAAGGACAAGAAAGAGTACATTGTCCTGCTTGTCTGCGTACGTTTGTCAGCCTTGCCTGTTACCAACAACATCCGAAGACGCAAGGTTCACAGCAGAAATGTGCTTGTCAACTGCTGAGATTGTGCCCTACGTGTGGACAAGGCCTACGTACCAATAATGCCAAGGCACACATATGTTCAGGGGAAAAAAATGTCACATTTGTCACCACATCGTGGACTTGGAACGCGAATGCTACGTGCAAAAATACCAACCCCCACCAGAGAAAGAGGACGGTCACAAGAAGAAAGGCAATTTCATCTTTTTCGATTTCGAATGCATGCAAGAGACCGGCATTCACATTCCTAATTTCTGCGTGGCTCATCCAGCGTGCGAGAAGTGCATTCAGGAATCTATCTTCAGTCATTGCCCTCACTGCAGTAAGATTCCCGGAGGGCGTGAAAAAATCTTTCGAGGACCGAACACGTTAGCCGATTTTGCCCAATGGGTCTTAGACCCCATCGACAAGACGTGGAGCCAAGAGGACATCGAACGTTACGGAGATTGTCATCGTCATGCCACAGTGATGGCTCACAATTTCTCCGGATACGATGGAGAGTTTCTTTTGAGATACTATACGGAACAAGGCACCGAACGTTCTAAAGTCACTTTGAACGGAGCCAAAATCATTTTCATGCAAGTGGGACAAGTGCAGTTTAAAGATTCGATGAGCTATTTGGCCATGCCTTTGAGTCGAATGCCTAAAACGTTTGCAATGACAGAAATGGCTAAAGGGTACTTTCCACACTTTTTCAATACGGAAGCCAATCAACACGCCGTTCTACCCCATTTACCTGAGGCTCACTATTACGACCCCGACAACATGCGTACCGAACAACGAGAAGCTTTCTACGCTTGGTACCAGGCTCACGCCTCGGACCCTTTCGACTTTCAGGAAGAAATGCTAAAGTATTGTCGTTCCGACGTGGACATTTTACGGCGTTGCTGTGGAAAATTTCGAGAACTGTTCATGGAACACGGAGGGGTCGATCCTTTGAAAGAAGCTTGCACCATTGCCAAAGCGTGTTCCTTAGTGTATCGACAACGATTCATGCCTGAAAACACCGTGGCTGTCATCAGTCGTCAAACGACCCACTATGTCAAACGTCAGTACTCGGTCAAAGCCGTACGTTGGTTACATTACTTGTGCGACAAGGAAGACAAATGAATTCAGCATGCTCGCAACGGAGGAGGCGAAAAGACCATCGGAACGTATTCGGTCGATGGCTGGGACTTAGAAAACCCCAAGATCGTGTACGAGTTTAACGGTTGCTTATTTCACGGATGTCCCGTCTGTTACCCTGACCGTGGCACTAAAAATCAGTTTTTACAACGAACCATGGAAGACTTGTACCAGGACACTTGTCAGCGACGCCTAAAGTTAGAACAGCAAGGATACCAAGTGGTGGAAATGTGGGAACACGAGTACGATCACCGTATGAAAACCGATCCCGAGTTTACACGTGCCGTGGAAAGTTACAAGCTGATGGACCCCCTAAACCCGAGGGATAGTTTGTACGGAGGAAGGACCAATGCCACCTGTTTGCTGTACCAAGCCGACGAAGAGAAAGGAGAAGAAATCAAATACTTGGACGTGTGTTCGCTGTATCCCTACGTGTGCAAATATTGTCGCTTTCCTGCAGGGCACCCGCAATTGCTGACGGAACACATCAACCTGAAAAACATTCGACAATACGAAGGCTTGATCAAGTGTAAAGTTTTGCCTCCCACGAACCTATACCATCCCGTGCTACGTCACCATTGCCAAGGCAAACTGATGTTTCCTTTGTGCCGTACTTGTGCCGAAACGTGCAACCAAGACCAACCTTGTCAGCACACCCAGGACGAACGGGCCTTGACGGGGACGTGGGTTAGAGTGGAATTGTTCAAAGCTCTGGACATGGGATACCAACTGTTAGAAGTGTACGAAATTTGCCACTTTCCCAAGACACAACAATACCACAAGGGTGCCCCAGTCAGAAAGGCATTTTCGCCGACTACGTGGATGCCTTTTTGAAACTGAAACAAGAAGCCAGCGGCTATCCTTCCTGGTGTCACACTTCCGAAGACGAAAAGACATTCAAAGAGAAATACTATGAACAAGAAGGCATCTCTTTAGACCACATCGAGAAAAACGAAGGCAGGCGGTCGTTTGCAAAAGTGATGTTAAATTGCTTGTGGGGTAAAATGGCACAACGACCGTGTTTACCCAAGACGGAATATTTGACAGAACCTTCCCGCTACTTTCAGATGATTCACGACAAAACCAAATACATGAAACACGTGGACGTCGTTCGCGAGGATTTGATCTTGGTCAATTACGAAGAAGATCTGGACTTTGTACAAGACGACCCCTTTGGAAATGTCATCATTGCGGCTTACGTGACAGCTCATGCTCGCTTAAAATTGTACGAAGCTTTAGAACTGTTAGGGGAACGTGTCCTGCACTTTGACACGGACAGTTGCATTTACATCCATCACCCGAGTCAACAGCACCCTGACATCGAAGGAGACCGTTTAGGAGCCTGGACAGACGAACATCCCGACGACAATATTCTAAGTTTCATCAGTGGCGGTCCCAAAAATTACGGCTACGAATACCGGGACCCACAAGGAGAAGTGCACACGACGTGCAAAGTGAAAGGATTGACTCTGAATTATCGTACCAGTCGTGTGGTCAACTTTGGGGTATTGAAAGAAGCCTTGCAATCGGGAGAGGATGAACACTTTAAAGTGACCACCTATCAACCGAACAAGATTGTACGTTTACCCACTCACCACATCGTCAGTCGACCCTTGGAAAAAGTCTATCAAATCGTGTACCAGAAGCGAGTGCGACTTTCCAATCATTTCACCTTACCGTATGGACACGTCGGTATTGGTCTGTATATAAAAAGGAACCCTAGGCAAGATCGATAGTTCATTGTGACTACCAAGACCAAGCGAACAAGATGAATACTTTCAGAGAAACACAAAACATGTTTAGAAAGGCACAATTCAAGTGTGGGGCTTCTGAAGTGGAATGCGATTGTGAACCTTGCGACTTTTCAACCTGTGTTAGTGACAGTACCAGAAGAACCCGTCACCCAGGACAGGACTGTCATGGACATCCCTGAAATACCCTTTCGGGACGACACTTGTGTGACCTTACCCTATAGAACTGGTCAGAACATTACCCAAAACATGTTGTACAGACACTTGTGTTTATTCCACGTTGATGGTTATCATGTGCCTTTTATCGTTGTACTTAAGCCTTTGGCTTTTATGTATTTTTGTCTTTCGTATTCATGTTTAAAACATTCAATAAACGTGTCCTGAAAAAAGTATATAAACTCTCGTCTTGTTTGTTTTCGTGTCACAAGTGACATTCCTAACACTATGGCTACCTCTGCTGTCTCTGCTCCCTCTTCCTCTACTGTCAAAGTCATCGACGAACACTTAGATCGTGCCAGTTGGGAGGCTTTGTATCTTCGCCATCCCTTTAACATGCTCATTGCCGGACCTAGCGGTTCAGGCAAAACCGAATTCGTCAAACGTTTGATCGAACATAAACATCATTTGATCGATCGGCCACCTCAGCTGATCGTGTGGTGTTACAAAGAGTGGCAATCGGCGTACAGCCTCTTGCGAGAAAGTCAAGGCGATTCCATCGTGTTTGTGGAAGGCATTCCTAAAGAAGACGACGGCATCGTCTCTGACTCCCGTCAAACCCATTTGGTCATTTTTGACAACATGTTAGGAGAAGACGAAGAAGAAATTAAACTGTGGTTCGCGCGCAAAGGGCATCACCGTAATGCCAGTGTCGTTTACATCACCCAAAATTTGTTTCAACAAAGTAAAGCCCATCGCACCATCAGTCTCAATGCGCATTACGTGGTCTTGTTTAAAAGCCCTCGAGATAAATCGCAAGTGCAAGTCTTAGCCAAACAGTTAGGGACACCTTGGCTGACTCAGGCGTACGACGATGCCACTCAAACTCCACACGCCTATTTACTCGTCGATTTGAAACCTACGACCCCCGCGGATTTGCCATTTCGTACCCACTTGTTTCACCACTGGGGCCAAGACGGAGGGCCTGTCCTGTACACGTCTCCGTCCTCGACTTAATTTCACTCCACAAAAAAATCTATAGAAACCTCAGACCCTTTTTCGTCTGTCTCACACATTTTGAACATGACGTCCCTTCAGTCGCATCTTCCCGTCAAATTGATTCGTGCCTTGTATGACATCAGTCGAGCTAGTCTCAAAGAAGTCTTACGATGGCTCACGGTGACGGCACGTCAAATACTCCAAGGAATCATTCAGATTCCTCATCAAACCAAACGCTTTTTTGATCGAAACAAAGTTGCTTTGACCCAACTGGCCGATCTCCGCATCGACACTCAAACCAAAAAACAAATCATTTTGAAACCTGGAGGGAGCGTTACTCTAGGAGGGGTCATCATTCACTCTCTCTTAAGATGGGATCCTAATGCCCCCAAACTTCTCCCCAAGAAAAAAGTCAAACTAAGCTCCAAGAAGAAGAAGAAAAAGACCAGGTCCCCAAGGAGAACTTCTCCAGTGGCGGGACCCTCCTCTTACCAGACACCAACCCGGAAAAAGAAAAGAAGCCCCCAGAAAAAGAAAAGTCCACAGAAGAAAACTAGTTGCAAGAGAGGCACTTCGGCCAGGACGCAACTTTACACTCGCAAACCACGACCTGCCACGGCAGTGACCGTGTCTCCGGCAGCCTCAAGTTCATCCACTTCTCCGTTGATGACACCAAGAACTGAAGAGTACTTGGAGACGTTGATCACACCAAGAACTTCTCCGTTGATGACCCCAAGAAGAATTTCCCCAGTGGCAGGACCCTCCAATTTAGTGGCAGTGGCTGCTGCTCACAAAGTACATTCTCCCAAAATCAAAGTTTAAGAAAGATCGGGCATGTTACAAAGTTTACTGGATTTGTCCAAGCTAGAACTGGCTCGATTTAGTCCGTTGCGTACCCCTGCACGACGTGTCATGCCTGTCCTCAAACTGATACGACGTAAAGACAATCAGTGGCGACGCGTTCCAGTGTTTTTGGTGCTGAAGACTCAGAGATGTCACCCTCCAGAAAACATCCCTCTTCTAAACAGCCCCAAGGAAAGAAAAGGAAAGGACTGCCTCCTCGTTTAGTTAAACATGGGGACATGTTATCTGTCCTGTCCAAAGCATCTCCACCCCTACGAAAAAAACTCATTCAATTGGCCTCCAAAGAGGTCATCGATACCGTGTGCGAATGCTGTTTGAACGTCTTGAAAGGCACGATCCCTTTGTCCAAACACCAGAAACAATGCTTAGGCAAACATCGTCACGTTCTTCGCCAAATGGTTCAAAAGAAAATTCCCATTCGTCAAAAAAAGAAGATGTTAGTGCAACGTGGAGGTATTTTACCTCTCTTGTTAGGCCCCATACTGAAAGGAGTCTTGGGAACCATGTTGGGAGGACTGGTGGGAGCAAGATAAAAAGGCCCTCGGAAGTCCCAAGATCTCAGAATCGACCCCTGACAACCTCATGGAAGGACGAAAACTGGCTTTAGTGCCTTACAAACGATGGATGGAATACCATCGTTGGCAAGAACAACGCACCCCGCATTTACCTCCCAATCCCCATTTGAGCGAGATGTCCCAGTTACAACACGAATTGCAGTCCTTGATGGGTCGCCAAGATTTGTCCGAAACAGAAAAATCTCAAAAGTACGGTCAACTCTTGCAACGACTGCAACTCTTTCACCAGAAAGCTTTAGACGAAACAGCTCTACCCACTCTGAAAGATTTTAAGACCTTGATGAAAAGTTCAGCACCATCACCAGTACCACCACCACAACCAGTGACCAAGACAGAAAAAGGAGAAGAAGAAGAAGAGTTTCAAACTCCACCAGAAAAAGTAAGCAAGTTAACAACACCACCTACCTCCAGAATTGGATGGATTAAAAAGATGATGGTCACCCCTTCTTCATCACAAGAGAAAAAGAAAGTGAAGACAGAAGTGAAGACAGACGTGAAACAAGAACCGATATCCCCCGCTCAGACATCCTCCTCTTCAACACCTATTGCCGGTCACACACGCAAAGCATTGCAATCCAAGAAAATACCCCAAGAGAAAAAGAGTAGCATCCTCCAAGAGTGGGTGTCTTATTAACACACAAACACAAAAAAAATGGAAAAAGTCTTAGCCAGCATTTACTACGATCCCTCCCATCCTGCAGGTTACGCAGGAGTTCAAAAATTGTATCGTGCTGCCAAAACGCGACTGAAAAGTCTCCGTTTACCTCAAGTGCAACGATGGTTACAAGAACAAGCTACCTACACTTTACACAAACCCATTCGACGCAAGTTTGCCAGAAGTCGCACCCGAGTGGAAGGCATCGATCATCAATGGCAAGCCGATTTAGCCGATGTCTCTCATTTGGCCAGCTACAATCGTGGCTACAAATATTTGTTTTGTGTCATCGACGTCTTTTCCAAATTTGCCTGGGTCGTACCCTTGACTTCCAAATCGAGCAGCGAGTTAGCGCGAGCCCTGCAACGAGTGTTGAAACAAAGCGGTCGTCACCCTCTTCGATGGCAAACGGACAAAGGCACGGAATTTCTGAACCAAGCTTTCCAAAAAGAATTAAAGAAACGTGACATTCATTTTTTTACCACCGAGAATCCCGAAACCAAAGCCAGCATCGTGGAACGTTTTCAACGCACTTTGAAAGAACGCATGTGGAAATATTTTACGCATCACCACACTCTGAAGTACATCGACATCTTACCGCACCTGGTGCAAGCGTACAACCAATCTTACCATCGAAGCATCGGACGTGCCCCGCAAGAAGTGACTCCCGAGAACGAAGTGTTGGTGTTTGAGCGCCTGTTTGGTACGTCCCCGACGAGGGCTGTCCCCAAGAAAAGTGGAATGTTGGCCGTAGGAGATTGGGTGCGCATTGGCAAAACCAAACGCACTTTCGACAAAGGTTACTTACCTAACTGGACGACCGAATTGTTTCGTGTCACTGGACGAGTGCATGGCCGTCATCCTGCCGTCTATAAATTGGAAGACATGAACGGAGAAGTGCTCAAAGGAACGTTTTATTTGCCCGAGTTACAACGTGTCACCAAAAAAGAAGACGACGTGTACGACATCGAAAGCATTCTCGAACGCAGAACCCGTAAAGTGGGCAAACGACGTGTCAAAGAAGTCAAAGTACGTTGGAAAGGATATCCACCCAGTTTTGATTCTTGGATCGACGCTTCGTAAGTCATCGACTATAAAAAGAAGTGACCATCATGCCCTTTCACACAGACGCAGCTACGTCGACCACTCCTTCACCCAGTTCTTCTCTGCAAGATTTACAAAAACAACCCTTGTGGGTGTGGTGTGGAGAACGTGTGCCTAAAACGCAGATCGTCTTTTTCTGCCAAATCTTCGTGGTGTATTGTGTCATCGGGGTAGCCATGGCCAATTTGAGTTTGCAACAAGGAGACAAACAATTGTGGACCATTTTATTGAGCAGTTGCATCGGTTACCTGCTTCCCAATCCCTCCCTGAAATTCACCTCGAATGGGAACCACGGGAAACTTGTGTCCAGTGCCAGTGCCAGTCACCAGTCCAATAACAACCAGAACCCCATTTTGGGCGGAGACACACCTCTGACGTCCAGTAACCCCTCGGACAGACACAGAACTCTGGAATTATGAGTCACCAAAACCAATTTTACTTAACCTTACCCAGTGACAGTTCCATGGAGGTGTTTCCCAACAACACGTTGTGCTGTTACACGGCCAAATTACCTCAGGCCATCCCATTAGATCACGAAGCCCATTGGGAAGTGGCTTTAGTGGAAATCATTCACCCGACCCAAGTCCTCAATGTCCTTCCCAATCAAAACTTTTTTGATGTGGAAGTTTATGACCAGCAAATGCAACAGTACTTGGATACCCATGGCAAATATGACAAGAAAACCCCTGGCACAAGAAATCAAAAGTACACCACCTATCACTTGTTCATTCCCCCAGGCTATTATTTTAGTGGTCAACATTTGGTGAGCACCATTACCTCCAGGTTTAATGTCGTGTTTCTGAAAGCTTTGGAAAGTGTCAAAAAAAGTGTCACCATGGAATACCACAAAACAGCTCGTCGCTTCTTGATGAAATTTGACGGGAGTAAAATCCTGTCCATTTCATTTTGTCCTGAATTGTTTGACATGTTGGGCGGAGACAAGGACATGAGAATGGCCATGATCAAGAAAAACGAATTACCAATCGTTTACGACAACGAGTCTTTTAGCAAGTTATTTCGTGCCCCGGTAGAACTGAACCAAGGACTGAATTTGATGTTTGTGTACTCCGATGTGGTGGAGTACAACGTGGTGGGACACACCTCCGTACCGTTACTGCGTGTCATTCCTTTCAAAGTGGATTCTGCCACGAACGCTGACGAGGAAGGTGGAAACACTTACCACGTTCACAGCGAATTTGTCCATCCTCACTATTTGCCTGTCAGTAAGTCTTATTTGGACACGGTCAACATTGCTATAAAAGGAGATCTGGGACAAAATATTCCATTCACCAAAGGAAAAGTCACGGTGAAACTCCATTTTCGAAAACGGTTCTCTCACGACTCGTAAGTCATGTATCCAGTGTACCGAGGGGTTGCTCGACAGCGAGGACACGGTTTAGAGGATATGCTGAAATCGGCCTTTCCTTCGGTGTCCCCAGTCTTGAAACCGATGGTGACACGCGGATTGCACGCCTTGAAAGATGCGGCACTGACGCAAGGCAAAGAATTTCTCCAAAATGTCATCATCGACAAACAAAACCCTAAAGAAGCCTTCATGAGGGCAGGCAAAAATGTATTGCTGCAAACGGGCAAAGACATTTTGGGCCAACGAGAAACACCTATAAATGCCCTGCACGCTACCGAGCCAGGCATTCAGCAAGGACAAGGCAGAAAGAGACGATGAAGAAAACACCCTTTCACCAGACTTCACACGTCTAAAGCGAGAAAGACAAAGAAAAGAAGAACCGTTCGAGACTTAGACGTTTTCGATTATTGAGAAAGAACAAAATGCACCGAGAATCTTGCGCTTGTTCCAAGTCGGAACTGGATCTGTTTGCCATGCCCCCCCACTATGATGACCATGCAAGAATCCCAGTGGGTGGAATTTCACCCCGTCTCCTCTTTGACAGCCTCAGCTCCCATCGAGTTTGAAATCAAAGGACAGCCCGAAGATTACATCGATCGGAATAGCAGTTACTTGTACCTGAAAGTCAAAGTTGTCGATGAGGATAATACGACCCTAGATGGTGATGAGGTAATAGCTCCCGTCAACAATTTCATGCATTCCTTGTTCAGAGGAGTGGACTTGTACTTGAATAACTAGTCAGTAGCAGCATGGATACTTACCCTTATCGAGCGTACCTGGAAAATCTCTTGACGTACGGAATAGACGCCAAGAACACTCATCTCAATGCCTGTGTGGTATGGGAAACTGACGATGCAGGCCAGTTTGAAGAATTCGAAATTAATACAACCAAAGAACACAATGCGGGATTTGTAGAACGAAGAGACAGAATCAAAAGTGGAGATAGTTTAGAACTGATGGATCGTTTGCATTTGGACATGTGGTTACAAGAAAAGTATTTGCTGAACGGAGTGAATCTCCACCTGAGACTGAATCGTAGTAGTGCCGCTTTCCATTTGATAGGTACTAGTGCTTGCAAAACTGTCATCGAGGAAGCCAGGCTCTACGTACGACGCGTGGAAGTGTTACCTAAAGTGGGTAACGACATCAGTCAGACGTTGAGCAGAACGACCGCCAAGTATCCCATACGACGCGTGGAAGTGGAAACCTTCACCATTCCTACGGGGCTGCGATCCATGATCGAAGATCATCTGTTCCAAGGACAGTTACCCAAACGTTTGATCCTTGGTATCGTCGAGAATGCAGCCTTCAACGGAGCTTTGGCTAAAAATCCTTTCCACTTTAAACACTTTGACGTGTCCAAGATCGAAGTCAGTCGCGATGGCAAGACCTTGTGTACCCGACCTTTCGAACCTAACTTTGACAAGAAGAATTACTTGAGGTCGTACTTGTCCCTGTACGAAGCCACTGGTCAGTTAGGAACCAACACCAGTCACGGCATTACGTACGAGGATTACGCAGGAGGCTACGCTTTGTGGGCTTTCGATTTCACTCCAGACCAAGGCAGCGACGAGGGACATTTCCACCCTATAAAATCTGGCCAGATTCGCGTGGAAATTCAGTTTACTACAAATCTAACAGAGACAGTGAACGTCCACCTGTATGCCGAATTCGACAATACCGTAGAAATCAACAGTTTGAGAGAAGTCATTCTAGACTATTAGAAGCCATGGAAGACTGTTATCCCTCTTTACCTAGTGGAGAAACTTTGGAGATGGAATGTGAGGAGACCGTGGAAGGAGAATCCCAAGACAAAGACGATGAAATTTTGATGAAGTCAAGATGGCCAGAACAAGAAGTCCATTTAGTCTGCTATTTTGCCAAACACTTGGTCGAAAAAATGACGGAATTGATCAAGAAAGATTGCTATGGATGTCAAAACGATCATCCCAGTCAAATTCAACACGATAAATGCCTGATGCTGAGTCAAGAAGAAAAATTGGATGAGTATCTGGACGAAGCTTGGAGTATCATCTCGGACGAAGTCGTGTTGCATCAGTGGTATAAAGACTTGCGTGAACATTCTTGTCCACCATTAACCACTCAAGAGATTCATCGTATCGAAGCTGTCCTGAATCAGAGTGGGGAGACGAAACGAAGAAACGGTTATTTGTCAGACATTTTCAAGCAAAAAGTCAGGATCGAATTGATGACTTATTATTACCTGTGAAGAAGAAAAAAAACAAAAAAAAACATGGATACCTGGGAACTTTATTACCTTTTGAACCACAGTTCGTACACGGCTTCTTGGAATCCTGTCGTCTGTGCTAAAGATGAACTCCCTCATCGCAAACCTCAAGACCATCTAGCTTATGTCATCAACACGGACGACAGTCATCTCCCAGGAACCCACTGGGTAGCCGTCTACTTTCCTCAAGAAGGATGTGTGGAATATTTCGATTCGTACGGATTGCCCCCTTTGGAAGACGATATCATTGACTTTATGAGAAGAAATGCTCAGACCACCCGATTCAATAATGTGAAATTACAAGGGACAGATTCCTTGGTGTGTGGACAGTACTGTGTGTATTTTCTGCATCATCGCAGCCTGGGCTATTCCTTAGAACATTTAGTGACTCATTTTGATCCTCGTTCTTCTTCAAGAAACGATGTGAAAGTAGATCGATGGTTTTGTGACCGTTATGCTTATCTTTTGTCTCAAGCTAGGAAACGTAGTGTCCATCAATGGCCTAATGACTTCCAACAGTGGAAATCACAATTTCATTCACAACGTTGTCAACCCTGTTTAAAGTAGAGTGTTAATTGAAAAAAATGTTTGTGATTTGAAAAAAATGTTTGATGTTATATTGTTGGATTATTGTTAAAAATGTTAGAGTTGTTGGTTAGTGTTAAGTGATTTTGAATAAAAAATGTTGTGTTTTTTAAAACAAATGCCTTTGTCTTTTGTTTGGCTATAAGAATTTTGATATTTGCTCTTTGACTTCTTACTATCCCTCTCATGACACTCATTGAACGTTGCGGCTTGAAAACCGTAGAGGGATGTTTTCCTTCACGTCCGTGCTTTGACTTTAAGAACCGGGGTAGTTTCCAGTCTAACCATCCATTGTCGACTCATCCTCCTACGAAGATGTGCTCCAAACTAGCTAAGCTAAACGAAGCCTACGTGAATTTGCATAGGGTCAGACACAGACTGATACCGGAGCCAGAAGAGATAGAGAATGTGAGAATGTTAAAAGTCACTGAAGACCTGATAGAAGAGCTCTTCAGAGAAGAAGTGAACAGGGAGAAAGAAGAATGGACAGAGAAGTACAGACTTCAGAGACAGCAGCAACAGCAACAACAACAGCAACAGCAGCAGCAGGAACCTGAACCTGACAGTGGCTTTGTCGATTGTCGTATCGACACCAAAGAGTTCTTCTTCTCTTTCCGAAGAAGCAGACCTATCGTCAGAAAGTCTATCCTCAGAGGACGTCGCATTCTTAGAATATAAAAGATCGCCCTAGCAAACAAAAATAACAGCCCTTTTCAGGGCTACCCAATACTCTAGAAAAGAAATAACAATCGATTTGCCAATGTGTGTAGGTAGAGTATTGTGAATATAAACACTGACCCTTTTTTATAGTGTGAAGGTATGTGTTCGTGTATAGGATTGTGTGTTTGTAAGTGCTCACGTACGTTGGTGTGGATAGTAGATTAAGATCATGTTTTTTTTTTGCTGTTTGAGGTGTGGGGAGAGTAGATTTGGGGATGGATTGGATTGCTTTGCGTATGTGAATAGTATATTGAAGTGATTAATGAAATTGTTTTTAGAATAGTGATGGGTAGTATAAAAAAGTGAGTGTTTCTTTTAGGTCTGCGCGTTGTTTTGGTTATGATCTAGGTAAGATCAATTTTGTTTTAGGGGATGTTTTCCTTCACGTCCGCGCTTTTACTATAAATTGAAACTCGCTGGGCAGTCTAGCTACCCTTGTTGATTGATGAAGAGAATGAATACCAGAATTGTAAAGCTTCTAGAACTCCAGATGCACCTGGAATATGCCAGGCGCCTGTTAAATGAACTGGCCGCGGAGGCCATTGTCGAAGAGGGAAGGATGAGAGAGGAGGAGGAAAGAAGAAAAAAAGAAGAGGAGGAAAAGGAGAGAAGAAATTTCAGAATCCCAGAGACAGAAAATTGGGATTCTGAAGCCACATATCCCGCCTCTGCTCTCCCCCCAAAAAAGAGTGAAAAGAGACTGGGGAAGAAGATGTGTGTGTGGCGCCAGGCCAGGAAGGTGCCAGCATTAGATAGGTGCATCTGGAGTTAAAAACCAACAGCCCTTTTCAGGGCTACCCAATACTCTAGAAAAGAAATAACAATCGATTTGCCAATGTGTGTAGGTAGAGTAGTGTGAATATAAACACTGACTCTTTTTTATAGTGAGAGGGTATGTGTTTGTGTGTTTGTGTTTGTAACCGCTCATGTACGATTGTGTGGATAGTATATTATGGGTTTGTTTATTGTTTCTTAGCGTATGTGGAGAGTATAGTTTCGGTTTTGTAACCGCTCACGTACGATTGTGTGGACAGTAGATTATGGATTTGTTAAATGTTGCTTCACTTATGTGGATAGTATATTATATGAAATGAGAAAGTAGGGGGATGTTTTCCTTCACGTCCGCGCTTTCACTATAAGAACCCACAGTATTCGTCGTTCAAACCATTCTAAGGAATAAACAAAGAAGATGGAGATGACAAAATTATTTAACGATTTGAGACATAGTTATTTTTGGATCATGGATGGAACTTATGTAGTAGAAAGATTGAATAAGGAAGGAAGATTTGAAGGTAGCCTGAACAATGTGAAGAATCTTGGAGTAGCAAAAGATCAAATAGGGGGAATGATTGAGGAAGAAGTAGAAAGAATCAGAGGATTCATTGACCCACCTTACGTGAGAGTAGGTACTTTAAAGGAAGCCTTGGATCATATCACAGAAGTCAGGAGCTTCCTAGAAAATAGCTTTCATTGGACTGACTGGTGGTACGTAAAGTGGGGTTGTAACCAGTTAATAAAAGCAGAAGAACTAATTAGAGAGGTAATGAAAGTAGAAGTGATGAAGATAAAAGAAAAATGGAGCAAAGAGAGAAAGGAAGAAGAGAATAAGAAGAAGAAATTAGAGTTTGAAAGATTGAATAACAACTGGATGAAGATACAGGCCAAGTTCCGAGCCATGGGTCACCCGGACTGGATACCAGAAACAGAAAAGAAGAAGAAAGGAATGATGGCAAAAGTTAGAAGATGGCTACAGAAGTGGAGGAAATAAAAGAAGAAGATGATGATGAAACCAAAGGCCCTTTTCAGGGCCACTCCTATTTCTCGAAAAGAGACTGACTTTCCATTGCCTACCCCTTTTTTAAAAAAAATTTTTTTTTAAAAATCCCATGTTCAATTCCCCTTGTCCCTATACAGGCCCAAACTCTATTCCCCATGTTCAATTGCCTTTGTCCCTAGAGTGACCCAGCAATATCTCCCATGTTAAATTTCCATTGTTCGAATGCCTTTGTCCCTAGAATGGATATTTCCTTTTTTTCCTTTCTCCAATGTTAAATTCCATTGTCGCTAATCTTACCCAGGGTTTTTTGCCCATGTTAAATTTCCATTGTCGCTAATCTTACCCAGGGTGGTTAATGTTAAATTTCCATTGTCGCTAATCTTACCCGGGGGGGGGTCTGTAATGCTAATTCCCATTGTCGCTAATCTCACCCCTTTCACTACTCCAGTTCGTCTTCCATGCATCTATTCAGCTTGTCGAGATATCTTGAGCTGTGGGCAGTGTTTGCTTTTGTTTCACTACTTCAATTTAATAGTCCATTAAATACATGTCTCTTTTTAGGTATGTTAATAATAACAAAAACTACCTTGACAATAATTGGATTTTATACTGCAAGAAGATCAAAGTGTATTCATGGATTAAATATGCTTTCAAGTCAACTGTACTAAATTATAATAGTTTGCCAGACCTCATGATGGATGTCGCCCTGTATATCTAAAGGTGTTAGATGACCATGATCATTTTTTTGGTAACATATAAGCTCAAACCACCAAGTGAATTACTATCTACCACCTACAGGCATTTCTTCTATATGAACTTAGACCAAGATTACAATGACACTCCGATTCCTATGGGGTGATAGTTAATTATAGTACATCCACAGATACTAAAGTTTGTCAGAAATTACACTGCATTTTTTAATCAAACTGGATGAAAGTCCACTGGGGTCATGATTCCATTTCCGGGTCAATGAAAACAGTTCTTGACCAAATTTCTAACTTACTGTACCTGTACACTTCCACCACACTGCATGAACGGTGTCACGTTTGCAGATCGAGAGACTTCCCACCTATGTGTTACAAACATCTGAGGAAAAGTGAGAAACGGTGAGTGTTCTAAATCCACCCCCACGTGGCAGACAGTGAGAAGGACATTGTCCGCTAAGTTTGATTGGATCGAATCAAAGCGATATCCAATCGTAAATGAGATGGAGGGTGTGATAACAATTTCGATCCGAATTATAGCATCTAACTAGCAAGCGGAAATTTAGTCTCGCCTAGGAAGATTGATGATCAATATAGGGTTACTCCAAGACTCGTAATTTGGCGCTAAAACTTTGAGAGGAGATTCTAAGAAAAGACAAAGCTTCGTAAAGGCCAGTAAGGTATTTGCTCGATTTTGCAGAATATTATGGCATTGTAATTTTAAGTATGTGTAGTATGCATACTTAATTACTAGGATCGTTTATTACTTAGAATTACCTTTGTAGTGTTTAATTTCCATGCGTATTTTAGAAATGAGTTTCATTATTATGTAGAGAAATATGTAGATTATTAGTTTGTAGTTAGAATTAATTTTGTAATTCGCTTTTAGGTTACTTAGTAGTAAACTAGTGCATTTATTCATGTGATATGTTAGATTTTACACATGCTTGCATTGTGAATTGGGAATTGGTGTGTTCCTGGAAGACAGCTATGGAGCATGTTTACTTATCACAAACTTACTTGAATCTATTTTCTGCTTTGTTTGATAGAACTGTCTTTCTTACATAGGTTAGTACCTATAGAAGAAAAATTCGGGTGATAATGACCTCCTTTTCTTGCTTAAATGGTTATGCTATGTTTTTTGGTTTATGTACCGGCAAATAGTTACCATGCCAATTGCTACACTCAAAGTGGTGAACTATAATACTTATCATGTCAATTGCTACACTCAAAGTAATGAACTATAGATATTTACCATGTCAATTGCTACACTCAAAGTGGTGAACTATACATACTTACCATGCCAATTACTACACTCAAAGTGGTGAACTATACATACTTACCATGCCAATAGTTACACTCAAAGTGACAACTATGCATAACTGCCATGCCAATTGCTACACTCAAAGTGGTGAACTATATGTACTTACCATGCCAATTACTACACTCAAAGTGATTAACTACTTACCATGCCAATTGCTACACTCAAAGTGGTTAACTATACATAATTACCATGTCAGTTACTACATTCAAAGTGATTATTTATGCATACTTACCATGCCAATTACTACACCCAGAGTGGTGAACTATACATACTTACCATGCCAATTACTACACCCAGAGTGGTGAACTATACATACTTACCATGCCAATTACTACACCCAGAGTGGTGAACTATACATACTTACCATGCCAATTACTACACCCAGAGTGGTGAACTATACATACTTACCATGCCAATTATTACTCTCAACGATAACATGCCAATTTTGCATAATGCACTGAGCTCTACTTATCATTCTAGCATGGGTGATCTCAAATAAAATCAGCAGTGAAATAACATTTTTACAGTTGGAAACATAAAATTATGCTCTCGAAAACGTTTAAAATAGAAGAGCTTTCATGGGCATTGCACCCTGAGATTCCGTCACATACTAATCGCCTACATGTTTTCGCCCTACCCCAAAACCTACGATATATCTGGATCTGTCACTGACAACGTCATATCACTGGTAGCCTCATTAATGTTCAGTGAGTCATTTGATCCCATTATATAATATTCGGGTAACTGTAGGCACAGGAGACGGTTGTAAAAACATATTTACATTAGCTATTAGCCAAGACGTGACAATTTAAAAAGTCGTGGATGGTTGATTTCGTTGAGGGGAAATACATTATCAACCCTATAATTTCTATTGATTTCGTGTAGGGGAAACATATTAACAGCTCTTTCAATTATCTCGCTACTCCTGCACCTTTCTTCCTCCACATAACGTACCAATGCATCGGTTGTGTTCGATTCATCCTATCCATGGATGCATGTACAGTCTGTGGTATGGAACACGGGGACACTGTGTAAACGTCAACTGTTCCTTACACAGCACTGAACGCAGTGTAAAGTCTGATATTTGCTGATTTCTTATTAATTTCCCTACATTTTCATTATTTGATAAGAAGAATGTTAAGTTTCAGTACAAGCAAACGGAATATCGCAAAAGACTACGTTGGAGGGATCTGCTGTAAAATAGTTTGGCACTGCATTCAAGATCTCCAAACTTTCTTTGTTTCACACACACATACACACACACACACACGTACACACACACTATAAAGTCCAAGAACATGTCAGATGGAACATCATCACGGGACACATTCCAAAGTAAAAGGACCGATTGCCATTAGTCGCCTCATACGACACGCACGAAGACACGTCGGGCCTATTCTACATACCTGAGCCCACACCGGGGAGGGGGAATGGGGACTAACATTACGACGGGGCAGTAGTGGGTGGGACTAACAATACATCGATTCCTTGGAATTCTGAAGTACCGGAGCTCATCCTAAACCGAAACATTACGCGTACACATAGCCAGTGTATACAATGGACAAGTGTGTTCCCTGTTCAGAACTTTTGCTCAAAAGAATGAAAGTAAGAATGAAAAGAAACACATAACGCATAATCCTATTCAGAATGTTTCCAATGACCAGTCTTTTCAAAACAAGAGTCCATGTTTATCTCACTTTGCCTCCAATGGACAATGCAGTGATGATACTCACAAGAGCTCATGTCTAAGTTTCAGTTTGCCTCCGTGGGAAAATGCAGTGATGGTACTTAACAAGAGTTCATGTCTAAGCCATCACACCTCTGTCTGCATGGGTTCGAGTCTCGGATTCGGCTAATGTGGGTATGTGAGAAAGCTTGCCAGTAGCTTCTCGTGGGTCGGTGGTTCTTTCCGGGGTTTTCCCGGTTTGTTCCTCCACCATTAATACTGGCCGCCATGTATAGCCTATCGTGTGCTGAAAAATGGCGTTAAACTCTACAACAACAACAACAAGAAATGATAACAGTACGGATGTTAACTCTCTACAGTCAATTAAATTGATACATTGGGTCTGCACAATTTTTTTTTCTTCGGATAAACACCCCTATGGATGCTGTTAGCATATTTACAAGTTGCACCGGATCGATTTCATTTAAGATGGATTGATAAACTGAAATTTGTTCATATCCTTAATCTCTCAGTTAAAGAAGGGAATTCAATTCCATTAGATTTTTGATCGACATAGATTACTAGTGGCGGGGTTTAGGCTACTCAATTCAGCGAAGACATTATAAGCCTGTGCCATTGGATAATGTGTCAACAACGTTGTAATTTCGAGTGATAAGAATACGATAGTGAACACTGAGCAAGACACAACGCAAAGGAGAGGTAGATAAAGTATTTACGGCGTCCGCCATTTTTATTAAGCAATGTCAGGGAATAGTTTGCACTGCGACTTTTAAAACGCTTTTTTTCCAGTCAGCACGTATCATTTCAAACGAGGTGTGACTAAGAATGACATTATAGCACGAGTACCATTCAGTACTAATTGAAGGTTAAAGTCAACTTCAGTGTCAAAAGATGTGTTTGATATTTACTGGCGCTGTGTTGTTCATAACTGCATTGTGGGTATGGATACAAAAGAACGAGTCGTTCTTAACTCTAGCGTACGCCATGTTCTTTCCGGGAGCTACAGCTCTCGTGACGTCAGCGATCCAAGGGGACCTATTCAGCTTCATTCTGCAGGCTGTAGGAATAGGCACGGTATGGACTGGAATTTGTTTTTCAGCTGGTTTAACAGCTTCTTATTCTATATATGCTGCTTTTTATTTTTGTAATACTATTCTTTTTACTGCATTTATAGCGACATCTCTTATTACCGTATTGCTGTATTTATAGCGATTGCTCGTATTACCGTATTTATAGCGATAGATCTTATTAATGCATTTATTGCTGAATATCGTATTAATGTATTTATTGTGATAGCTCTTTTTACTTATTACTGTATTTATAGCGATAGGCATATAGACCGGAGGGCTGGTGAGTGATTGGGTGCGTGGAAAGATAGATCATTGGATGAATAGATTGATGGCTAGTTACAAAACTAAACGGATGCAGTTATGTATCAACTCAACTGCACACTTGTTTCCCATTTCCAGTCGATTGCTGATATGTAAGAACTCTCTCTCTCTCTCTCTCTCTCTCTCTCTCTCTTCAGTTTGATAGTAATGGCCGTTTGGGCTGTTGAACGCTTGTATATAGCATATAAATATCATTGTCACTTCTGGAAAACCAAGTTGAGTTCAACGTGATTTTTTTTCTACCAGGTTGTTGACAGCATCGTGTTTTCGGCTGCCTCTGTAGTTATAGTCTGTTTACTGGTTGGATGTTGTGTGACACTGACGCTGGGAATGGGATGGGCTTCGATAGGTAATATTTTCAGCAGTAAAATTTCATTATTACAATAGTTACCTATTCCTCGGGGGCCCCGAGTGGCCGAGTGGTCTAAAGCGCTCTTCGTTACGGATCACTGCCATCTCACCTCTGTCTGCGGCGGTTCGAGTCTAAGATTCAGCCAATGTAGGCATGTGAGAAAGCTTGCCAGTAGCTTCTCGTGGGTCGGTGGTTCTTTCCGGAGTTTTCCGGGTTCTTCCTCCACCATTAATACTGGCCGCCATGTATAGCCTATCGTGTGCTGAAAAATGGCGTTAAACCCCACAACAACAACAACAACAACCTATTCCTCGTCCTGAAGACTCGAAGGCTATTGGGTAGAGGATAAAGTGAGATGTTTTCCGCATTAAACGAGTCATTAAAATATTAGTATATGTGTAAACAGCCTGGAAACTGTACAACTCTTGAGTTTTAGTTTGCCGTTGAGATTGTATTTCAACCAATTACAAATAATGTTCTGTTACATTGTCGTTTTTGACTGGCTGATGGATGAAAAGCCAATCTAAACCTCAAGTTCAGAATTGTATAATTTCCAGGCAAGATTGAACAAGGTTGACTCTTTACAATGTAATGACACTAAATGACACTAAAAACCTTTGTTTTCAAAGCTTGAAATTTTGTATGGAATTCAAAATCGGTCTGATAAAATTTTACAAGTCTATATCCTATAAAAACAACCAGTTGTACACTTTAAAAAGATACCAAAACGCCAGTACCTATCAAAAAGGTTGACAGTGACCTATATTTGACTCAATACAGCACATAACAAGCAACTGTTAAATAGGTCGAGAGAAGATATTCAACTCGCTGTTATCGCCATAGTTGTTGTCATCGTCAGCATCATTTTCATCAGTTTCTCTTCATGTTCTACTTACAGCTGAGGATCAGCAAAGTGGTATTCACGAACATAATAAGCATCTCCTGGCGGGATATATCCGGGCCGCTGGGGAGGAGCTTGGGTGGAGATGCTATCTATTGCCCTGTCTCATGGCAAGGTACGAACCGCTCTTGGCCATCTCCCTCAGGTAAGAGAACGAACAGCATTGCGCTATTGTTTGAAAGCTTCTTTCCCATTCAGAAATAGATCTTGCCTTTGATAATATAACAACTAGCGGTTCACTTCCAATATCTCAGGGGGCCCCGAGTGGCCGAGTGGTCTAAAGCGCTCTCCGTCACGGATCACTACCATCTCACCTCTGTCTGTGTGGGTTCGAGTCTCGGGCTCGGCAAATGTGGATATGTAAGAAAGCTTACCGGTAGCTTCTCGTGGCTCGGTGGTTCTTTTGGGGATTTTCTCGGGTTCTTCCTCCACCATTAATACTGGCCGCCATGTATAGCATATATTGTGCTGAAAAATGGCGTTAAACACAATAACAGTAACAGTAACCAATATCTCAGGCCTTTATGCTAAGAGAAAAGACATCTTAAACAAAAGTAATCACCAAATTTGAAGTACAAAATTCATATGATTGCAATATGGCTAAGCTCTAATAAGACGACATTTTTCTGATTGGGTTACTGAGAAGGGCCAAAAGAAAAATGCGATTGTGATTACGGAAGTTAATGGCTTGTCTTATGTCAAATGTAACAAAAAAGATATTCAGCTTTTTATCCACCGTATTTCATTTAAGGTTTTGTTGCTTTGTTTTATGTTTTGTTTGTTTGTTTGCTTGTTTGTTTTGCTTTTGTTTTTATGGGGTGGGGGTTTGGGGGGGGGTTGCTCTCAGAAAGGTCTAAGATTTGGAGATCGATTGCGGTAGTACATATATTGCTAATCTACATGTTACCTTGATCCCTATCGTTTCCAAATGTTACACGACTTAAGATGCATTACAGAGCAACCAGACCTCAGTAACACGCAAGGCGTTCGAAATAAAACCTGTCGAAAACCCTTAAGAGTTGTCAAGTTCAATTTCTTGACTGGTCTTGCAGACCGATGGCGAAGGGATTGTAAGAGGAAATGTAAATTTAAATTTAGCACCTTTGACCCATATCATAACATTATTTTCCTAGGGACCCGTGGGCACCCTGAGTTAAAAATTTAAGAACACGTTGCGGGTTTGAGTTGTTTAGATCAGTCTCGGTCGGCTAATGTGATTTGTTTCTGGGCAATAACTGCAATACCATTGACCCGGTACTGTATAGCCATCCTTGTGATGATATACCATCAAACTCCGGGGCGGGGTGGGGGGTGGGGGAAAGAACATTATTCACTGCAATTTAAGCGAGACAGCATCACATTGGTTGCACAACAAAACATGAAATATTATTGATGATGATGTAAGTACATTCGCTAACACCAGCGAGTACAACCTGTAATTCGTTAGGTCAATGGAAGACGTTTTCTTAACATAACTGATTGAGTCAACTTCAAAGAAGTATCTTTAACAAAAAACAACCAGTTGGACAGCAATAAACAATTGATTAGAGGAAATCTGTTTTATCACTTTCCAGTGCCAAAATTGTTTTCCGCAGATAGGTTCACCACCGTTTTCGTATAACATTTTAAAAGGCTCTTTTCTTCTGCATTGCTTTACCACATACATTATAGTCGAACTAATGTAACCCCACCCCTTCAACTTTCGTGAACCTTTTTTGAAATGCAAATTATAGCAGATTTTATGGTAACATATTATAACGAGTTCTCGAGCTAAACAATAACGAGAACAGAAAAAGGAAATATATATGGAAAGAAGAATTTTTTAATAACGAGTTTTTTCATACTTTGCTTGTAGTCAAGGTCTGCTACTGATAGTTAACAGTTTAACAAAATCGAACACTAATGTCTGCATGGTGATATGCTAAGTTCATGTAGTAGGAGAGATTGTTTGAAATTACTGTCGATCCGGAAACAAAACAGTATATATTGTGCTTTTGACGAGACCGTAGTATTTGACCTATCTCGAGTCGTAGAACGATGATAGCACAAAATCTGACGTACATGTTTAGGTGAGCTGAATGAAATTCCTCTGATCTTTTTTTTTAATGTACGAAACAGATTATGCATTGCAACTTGTAACTTTAGCTTAATCTTCGACACATATCAGATAGTATATTTACAGATTTTTAACCAGCAGCCATGATAGGACGCTGGATGAATATCTCGTCATAAAAACAGATTTAGAGCAAGCAGCCATGATAGAACGCCGGATAACTATCTGATCATAAAATGTTACATAGGCATGTAATATTTCTTAGGCGACATAAATATGGCCAGAATCTTTTATCGGAAGATATTTCATACATTGGAAGAACAGTCTTTATCCTAACAAGGTGATTTTTTTTAGAGACATTGGAGTTTTCTAGGAAAATTAATTGGTAGATTTCCGATGGAAGCAAGTTAGTGGGAGCGTATTACTGTTTTTATGTGTTGAGTTGTTTGCAAATTTGACTTTCCCAGAAGGTTTATGGATGTGTTTAAGATGTTGGCCGAAACTGTGTGTGTGTGTGTGTGTGGTAAATGTTTTGAACTTGGGTTTTTGTTTTAATACGAGAAATGTGGTTTGCTCTGCACATTCTAAGCATAATAGTCGCTTGTTATAAACTCTGATAATTTTCGTAAAAACATTTGGCGACATTGTGTTACGTTGCAGGTAAAATATGTGGGTTTCTTTCCAGCGGAATTGCTTGGGGTCTGTTCCATGTTCCAGTGATGATATTGCTGACGTACAAACTTAGACCACCAAGGCCATACCTCACCGTCTTCATTCAGTGTCTCTCTTGTATCATGGCGGCCTTCCCTCACGGATGGGTAGCGATCAAGTCAGGGTATGCCACGGTCGAATGTTCAAGGAACATGATATAAATAAACCCAAATAGTTCTTTCTTGTTTATTATAATAAGGATTTATACAATCCTTCATACTATGTCAGTTTTGTTATTTGTATGCTAAACATTCTTCTTTTTTTATATATAGCCTCGCTTAAACTGACTTTGTGCGTCTTTGAGATGGTTTTCTTTTTTAACTCTTTATCTTGCCTATGTTGCAAGAAGTTGAAAGACTTTTATAGCTTTGATCAGCATTCAGATAATTGATTACGAACATTCAGAACTTTAAAATACCAGACTTCCACATTTTTCTGCAAATTCATCCCTCACTATGGAATAATTTAAAGCTATAATAGTTTCTTCTATAAATGTGTGACCTTATACAAATAAGAAATTTGTATAGTAAATTATGTCACAAACTGATTTTTTCTTATTTTTCAAAAACATTTTATATCACATCACTAACTTTAGTTGCTAGCTTTACTTTCTCTCAGAATGTATCGTCGGCATTTAATAAGAATATACTGTTCGAATTCGACAAGTTTAATTTAACTGGAATGCTTCCCAGTTGTATTTTTGAAAGTTGAGGAAGTTTAATAGAGCTGGAATGCTTCCTAGTTGTATTTTTGTAAGTTGAGGAAGTTAAACACAGCTGGGATGCTGCAGAGTTGTATTTTTGATGTTGGAGAAGTATAATACAGCTGGAATGCTTCCCCGTTTTATTCTTGTGAGTTTGTGAAGTTTAAAATAACTGGAATTCGTCCCAGTTTTATTTTGTAAGTTGATGAAGTTTAATATAACTGGAATTATTCCCGTTCTATTTTGTAAGTTGAGGAAGTTTAATATAACTGGAATGCTGTCCAGTTTTGTTTTTGTAGCTGATGAAGTTTACACAGCTGGAATGCTGCACAGTTTTATTTTTGTAATCAAATAACTCTTACTGTTCTGATACGACAGCTAGTTTGATATATTCTTGAATAGTGTTTGACTTGTTTCCCTTTCTCAAGAATATAACATTTATCATTTCATTTCATCTTTTGTAACATTGTTTGTGGGGGTTTTTTTCCTCTCCAGGTATTCTTTGTGGGCTGCCACTATAATGCACGGTACGTGGAACCAGGTCAACCCTAGATTACTGGGCAGTATATACACCCAGACGCCGGGGAAGCTTGTGGGACCCCAGTGGGTCATTAATGGTGAGGGGTTGGCAGGAGTCATCACCATCCTCCCTCTAGCGGCGTTGTTAACACTGGATCTAAAGTATAACTGGATATGAACGTTGAAGGCCTCACTATACGCTGAAGTACAGATAAAGGCGAAATCTCAAGACAAGAGTATAACTTGATATCAGCTATGACATTTAACTTTATTTCAAACATTACACAAAAAACATCAGTGAAACTACCTTTATTATGCCACGATGGGTCGTAGCATGACATGGTAAGTGGTGGTTAACACGTTAAGAAAGACACTAAAATTGCTTCAAACAATAAAATATGGGGAAAAGAAAATTAAACTATTGACAGTCTTTGTGTTTAGTTTATATAGAATTTGGGTTTTATTTCTCGTAGATGCGATTTTTTTGTATGATCTGCGGTTCTAAATTTTAAACAGAAGCAGAATATATTGGCTTGTGATGGTAATCGACACTTGTCACTCAAACCCCAATACATCCCCATCCTTACAGACCACTAGCAAAGGCGTGTGCATGACGAGATTTACTAGTGCAGTGGCAGCTTTTGAGACTTTCATACTTAACATACACCATCTGTCCCACTTCCACTATATATCCTAAGAGTTCGAATAGTCATAACATACTATGTCTTCAAACGTTTTTCATGAAAATTTCAGCCTGCGCCAATTCTAGTAGTGAATAAAAATAATTTGATTTTTATATAATTTGTGTTGTTGATTACGGCGTGGTAACTTCAACTCTGTCGAAATTGAATTAATCTCAAAATTCAGGTAACCTCAGATCGATTCACATGACCAAAGCAACGGAGATACTTTCAAAGGAGCGAACGAGCAGATGTCTCAGCTGATTGGTCGCTGTATCTGGTGGAACATACGCATGTAGCCGAGAAATTCGAAATCGACAGTGTAGGGTTGTGTTTTACAAGTTTATATTCAAAAGAGTTGCTCCAGAAATATTCTACACATATCGCCGAAAGGCCTATTCAAACTTCCGAAACTAGAGTTACTGGTGAGTGTCTAAATTTTGATACTGGTGTGTAGCGGAAAATCTCGTCTGTACCAATTAAACGATTTATTGAATGGGTGAACTCAAACCAAATCCGTCCAGCAATATCACTGGCAGTGGCGTCATTTTAACTTTTTTCAGGAGGGGGCAAAACTTGGAGTGGGGGGGGCAAAACTTGATGGGGGAATTTGACGGGCTTGTTAATTTTCGTATATAGGCTACAGCAATTTTATAGCACATGCAAATTCGGGATGGGGGGGTGGGGGGCCCTGGGTATCAGTACAGGTTTAGGGACCCATTTAGTTTACTAATGCTTCCTGAAAGATTCTAAAGACCCAACCGAGTACGAATGTTTATGGAATTGCAGAACGAAGAGCATCAAAGTGACAAGTCATATCTATACAAATTGTCTAACCTGGTCAAACCATCATCTAAACTGTCAGTTTACAGCCGATCCAGATCACGATGCGGTTGTCTTCCCATTGTGTAGAGAGGCGTAACTATTGCCCCAATGCGAGGGTGTGCGTATGTATGTATGCGTTAATATTTTTTCACCACACGAAATCTTGGTCACATGTCACTTGTTTAACTGCTACTTGGTCATCTACTGCGCCCGCTCATTCGCTTCACGAAAACCGGTAAGGGATAAAACTGGATTAGTCAACTGGACGTGTCAGTAAGTCGCGCAATAATTCAGTTTAAAACGAAGACCATGAGGTCTAGTGTACATGTGGTGATCTACTTGATTCAAATCTGTTTTGAATATCAACTCATGGTTAAGAAAAATATTTTCTTTGTTTCTAAAATTGTCCAGGCAGCTCTACATTATGAAATCAACGGTCTTATTGTGAAACAGGTCTAAGAGTTCACAGGTTGATTTCTACTGATTAGCTGAGATAGCCACTAATGTAAGCCGTTATGGGTATTTTTATTTTTGCAGGAAAATACCATTGCTAGATTGGTATTATCTTCCCCTATCATAGAAAAAAATGACAGATTAGCATCGTCCTCCACAATAATAAAAATATGCCATTGCCAGATTAGCAGTCTTCCCCAATTATAGCAATATGCCATTGCCAGATTAGCATTACCTTCGCCCAATTGTATAAATATGTCATTGCCAGATTAGCATTATCTTCCCCAATTATAGAAATGTCATTGCCAGATTAACATTATCTTCCCCTATTGTATAAATATGCCATTGCCAGATTAGCAGTCTTCCCCCATTACATAAATATGTCATTGACAGATTAACATTATCTTTCTCTATTGTATAAATATGACATTGCCAGATTAGCAGTCTTCCCCCATTACAGAAATATGTCATTGACAGATTAACATTATCTTTCTCTATTGTATAAATATGTCATTGCCAGATTAGCATTATCTTCCCCTATTGTATAAATATGACACTGTCAGATTATCATTGTCTTCCCCATTACAGAAATATGCCATTGACAGATTAGCAATATTTTCCGCTTTTTATGGAAAGAATAAGCAGCCTGCATGAAACGAAAGACCACTAAGGTTTTGCGGTTTGTTTTGGTTGGTTTTAATGGGGGCCATAACATAAAGGAAATTGTCTTTTCCATTGACATACCAAGACAACTAACTGAGGCAGGTACTGAACCCTCGACCCTTGGATTACAAGTCTGACAATCTGCAAACTGAGCTACTGCAGGCTTCTCTGAAAAAAATAACGTGACCTATAGTACACGCGCTGTTTCAGACACAGTAAATACCAAATATTTTCAAACGATTAATTTTACAGAAGGCGCATTTTTGCAGCCACTTGAAAGCCTGTCTTAAATATTAACCATTTGTGACATCACCTTTTAATTAGTGTAGATTATCGTCCAAATTAGCAGTTGTGTACCAAAAGAATTTGAGAATATCTACCTATAAAAAAACAAAGGTCACGGATACAGATGATATTTGCCTAATATGATACAGTAATATAGAATGGAATAGGTTTGGAAAGTGTAAAAAAATCTTTGATTACCGGCGCCTAAATATGGCAAGTAACGAAGACAGAATTTCATAAGCAAAAGACACTGAAGTACTTCAAAATCTTATGATAACAGCTAACAATAAAAATTTATTTCAATAAATTAATCGTTATACATTTGTATACGTAAGCAACAATAGTTTCATTAAAAACAACAGGACCGAGGCATCTGAACGGCGCCGATATGTCCACATACACATATATATAAATATATACACAATCTCATCAAAGTTGTAAATAAAACGAAATTGTAAAACGAAACATTGATAGCCAAGTCTTCTGTGTAAATTTAAAACTGGGCTACCAAGGATATGTGAAACTAAATGAGATGAATTGTATTTTTCCTCCCGTTATTTTTTTAAAAACAAGTACATTATATTTTGGAAGTTTGACTAGCTTCGTTTGAATACCGCTGAAAGGCTCTGTAGAGATATATTGCACACTTAATAAACATTTTAACACACTTTAAATTCATTTCATACTTTACGAATGATATCCCATATTCCATCAACCAGGTTAACGCTATAAAGTCAAAGGTAAATCAGACCAGTAACCCAAACTCATGCAGAGGAGCATGCATTTCCACAAATACAGGGGTACAATCCCCGCAAGCTAACCCGACAGTGGTTTTAAAAAAAAAATGCCTGGACCTGGGGAAAAACCTTAAATCGTTTTTTTTTTTTTTTTTGTTTTTTTTTTTGTATGTCCGGATCCCTGGGCTTCAAAGCGAGATCTCACCTAAAAACGATTTGCATGAAACTCCCATCACCTTGGTATCTATGGCGTCTTAAAAGCGCTGAATCACGGAAGGTATATTTGGTATAGCTGCGCATGCATGTGTTAGGTGTCATGGTTGAGATCATGGTACAACATCATGGAATAAAATTCACATTTAATCTTTTCTGTCTTTAATGGAAACAGAAAGCAAGGAGAAAAGACCATAACATAGTATATCTGTCTTTTTACATGCCTTTAATAAAAAAAATTGATAAAATAAATTAGGAATAAATAAATCTGAATGAAGTCATTTCATCCATCAGACCACCAAGGAGTGAAAAAACAAATATTACAGTTCTGAAAGTGCATAGTGCTTCTAAAACCAGAACCAGTTTTAAAACAACAGTAACAGTGGACAACTATGTTGCCCTAAAAACAGAAAGATGACACCATGTCCTCGTACACACGATACCCAACACGTGCGCAGCTAACCTAAAACGGGGAATAAAATATAACACAAGACGAAGCAACAACCACCACCAGAACACCACAACCAAAACCGCCACCATTGCGTTCTATATTGTTTATTGCATAATAAATGATATATATGTCTACTTCAAAGAATGTGAAGTAATGTGAGAAGAAATGTGATTAAATTTAAGAGTGTTTGAAAAGAAGCCATTTTGTACTTCATTTGTGACAAAAGGAAACATCTGAAGTGGAATCAAAAACCATTAAAACACACGTTGCATAAGATGACCTAAAATGTAATTCCCTTTGGTAATGTTATTTAAAATGTGCTTTTCATTTGTCTTGTATTTTTGTTCAAGAGCAAATAGCCTTTAAATACTATTTGCATACATTGTACGCAGAAACCAAGTCCAAATTCGAACATGCAAACACACATGGACTTGATCGCTTTTCAAAGTCATTATTTACTGTTATGTTTCTTCATATCATAAAGTCATTTTACTCATTGCGTGGGCATGTCAACATTGACGTTCACACAGCATCACAAAGTTCTTCTGCTAAAATGGTATTTGTATAAATCTAAAACAAATAAAGATACATTTTTGTCTAAATCTCGTTACAAAACAATTATAAACTTGTGTTTTAACAGAGGTAAAGTTTTATCAACCAGTAAACCAGCCATATTCATCTTTTGCTTCGTGTCAGTCAATAAAAGGTCGACGGGTTCAGAAAACTTAATATTCCCCTCATTGAAAGTCTACAGTTGTATAATAAATAGGTCATCTTATACAGCTTACATAGCTTGAAACATTGCCCTTTCACACCGACTGCTTGCTATATTTAGCATCATGTGATGACAACAGATCTAAAAATACATTGGCTTTTCATGCAAAAGAGTTTTTCCCTAACATTGATACATTTACCTCTCTATTGCACTCTACCTCACTTTTCCACTCTTCCTCTCTATCCCACTCCAGGGCGAATTTTTAGGCCTTATTTTGAGTGTGAGCTGTTGCACAAGTCCAAAATGTGGCCCAAAGGGGAAGTGTTTGCCAAAAGATGGCCAAATTTATTAAATAAACAATTTTGGATTGTGGTACAGTACACAACTTTGCTTTGCTCAATCTGGCCTCAAAACTCACACAATTCTCAATACAGGTAGTCATACAAATATGAGACAAAATCATAAAGCCATATTTTGTAAAGCACATAAAGAATACATGATGTACCTTGGGCTCCCGTTAAGATGTTTACATTCATTCAGCAATAAAGAAACAACATCCACAGCAAAAACACCGAATGATATGTATTGATATGTCAGTCGCTAGCCAATGGATAGCTTGAATCTATTGCTGCATCTAAGAAAAAACAATATCATTTAGACACGGGTACACATTACTTTTTTATAGGTTCTACTATCAAAAACTGATTAAATTGGATCTCACAGTGTAGTTTACAGTCCATTTATTTCCATTCCCTGAAGTAACTTTCATGGTATTTTTTCCATAAGAGATAAATATGTTACAAAAGAAAAATGTATACAGGACAATGGTTACAAATGAAATTGCCACTTGATATTTGCAATGAAACTTTTCAGCCATTCAATAAGATATTTTTTTAAAATTTTGTATAATCATTCACTCATTTAAGGGTAAATTTCCAGAATCAATTACATCCATTCAAAGAGTCAATGAATCTTCTAAATCGAGATTCCATCTGTATTTTTATATTTCTATAAGGCACGATAACAAAGACCCCAAGGTATTACAGCCAGATAAAGATATTTAACATTTTAATACCAGCAGTATTCAATGTATACCCTAGACAAAGGTGTATTGCACAATATTAATGGTATGAAGAAATGAATGTCATGTTATTACATACAATATATCAGACTTAGTTTCATCATAAAGAAATTATACATTCAATATTTTACAATTAAATTTCTAATGACCTCAGATAGGTCCTCCTATATACATAATAACAAATATGTTTACAACATTGGAAAAATATACAATACTTTGAACAATTGAATTACACATTTTCTGTAGTATATCTAAATATCCATTTACATAGTTAATGAGGAATCAATCAAAACAGTTCTATATTTCTGTCTTGTTCAATATTCTTCAAAGAAATTATCTGAATCCTACCTGGATAACTCTAAAAGTGAATGACTCCAAACATATTAATGAACACTATGAACTAATGATTGTCCGAAACATTTTGGAGTTGTAAAATTTTGGGTAAGTTATTTGAATTTATATGCACAAAGCCAGGTACAAGTAACAAGAATATCATCTCAAAGTTCTTTTTGTCATCTTGTGGAATATCTAAGGTAAAAACATTAAGAATACCTAAGAACCACAAATTACAAGCATTTCAACATTGCGTGTTGGATGTTGGGACACATTTACTTTTCTGGTTTTTATTGGCATCATTTTGCATACTTAATATTTCATAAAACACTTCTATATTCAGGAATATAGTACTTCTGAACACATTTAAAGGCAGATGCAAGATAAATCTATAAAAATAAATAAAAGTCACATTTTGATTCTCAGAAATACTCTCAAATTAGAATATGTGACTAGAACATAATAAACTCTGATACAATGCAAGTTTCATATTGGTTAATTGCATTTCATGATTGTAGACGTACTTTAGGCTTGCATAAGACTAATATAGCAAGGCAAATTGAGCTTGAAAGCGGAATAGACCAGTAATTAGAATGCTAGATACTGAGCTATTTATAAACTAAGTTTCTGGATTTTTCTTTTCACTGACAGCTCCTTAAGTACACTCAGACTTGTAATTTTGTATCTTCAAGTGGAAGACTTAAGGGAACTGCTTAAATGTAGACAACCTTCCATATGGAGGCTCAAAAAGGGGTATCTGGCATTTTGAAATATCCGACCGGGAGGGATAAAAATGTTAATATTTCTACATCTAATAAAACATTCCAATAAATCTAGTATAAATATGATACTTGTTAAGAATCAAGAATGAAAATCACTTAGATGCCATAAAAAAGTAAAATAACATTTGATGAGATTTAAAGGGAGAAGTTCACAAATTGTATGAAATTGTTGCATATCTCAAATGCCCAAGAGCTACAGTCACTGTAAAATATATACACATTCACACACTCACATAAAGGTACATCTTCCTTCAGAATATATAAATCTACCTTAGGTCAGATCAATAAGTTTCATTGTTATATCTTTCTCTAATATATACCCTGCTATAGGCATGCAAACACATTTACATCTTTACAATTTACTAATACTTTTATCAGTCATGGCTTTAGCTACACAAAAAATAAGATAAAACTTTATAACTATTAATTAATAATTCCTGCTACATACATATTTACAAGAAAAAAAATCTTGTCCATGAGACAGAATATTACAAGGCATGTGAGTAATGGTAGGACTATGTATTATTGATAGTTCTGGTGAATAATCAATTTTCTGGCGGGGATACTTCGTTGAATTTGAGGTTTTACAAACTATTACATTCAAAACCACAATACAAACAAAATTAAAAGATGTAGCATTCTTCAAGTAGAACTTTAAAACATTAAAAAGTCATATTCTTTTCTGAGGACAAGGTTAAGTCAAAAACATTATCACCCAAAAAACAGTATGATTTATGATTCAGTCCTACCTATGTGTTTTGTTGCACACAGAGATACAAGAGTGTGAGTAATGAATCAGTTCTATATATAACTTTCATTACACATATAGATATCCTACAATATGAAAATGATATATTGTTTTCTACAATAATGGTGAGCATAAAACTAACATTTCATATATTCAAAAATATGTCAGGAATGATACCTATCTTTGCTTATAACTATATCATTAAAATGATGCCATTGAAAAATGACATTATTGCAATGGAAATACAGATTTGTGATAATATCTGACAAGAAGACTGCATATGCCAGCCATGCATTGCATCTGTAACAATTATATAATGCACATGTTGTTCAAGAAAACAAAATTGAGAGAACTAAGAATTTTTTCTAAGAATTTTTTCTATCTGAAAAGGTTGTCAGGTTTTTAGATGGGTCCAGAAACATCTAATGAAGTTATCACCATATTCCCTATTGTAATGCAAAAAGCAAATAATCTTTAAAATGCACAATGATTTGCAAACACTACTCTAGCGATGCCAACAAAAAAAAAACCACATAAGAGAAGACCTGAAACATCAAAGGTTACTAATATATTACTGACAATTTTAACAATAAGTAAACAATTGGTCTAGGCAACAAAAAGCTCAATTAGTCTGTTTCCCATCAAGTGTCTACTTCGTTCGATGACGGCACGTTCTGCTTCAATCCTAGATGAAAATGTCACCAAAACTTCACCCGTGGATCGCCCATCTGCAGTCTGCTGGAACTGAATTACTTCTGGGGTCACCTACATGCAGAAATGCAGTTTGTTACAATGAGAATTTGAGTTATCACTGTTACTTGTTGAAATAGAATGAATACTTTCTTTTTACATTATTAAATAGTTCATGTAATGTGTGAAATTATTTTTCAGTTTTAATGATTTCATGACCAGTGCCAGGATAAAAAGGATATTGTACCAGAAAATGTTCTGTTAATCTTTGCAATACATTTCAAAGCAAATTATGTCAATAGGAAAATGAGTGTCTGCTAAGAGATATCCATTTGTAAAATAAATCTAATATCCTGTGTACTTGAGTTCGGACTAGTTCATCAAACATCACATTTAATATGGACTTTTGTACTATTATTTAGACATGACACATAAGAGACTGGTATGAAATTATGACTTGAATACTGTATTACTGATATAACTTACATGCAAACTTGATGATCACTGAGGCTAGAGAATATTTCTGATCAACATTAAATATCTTTTTTGTAAAATGGTCTATTATTTCTCACGATTGTTGAAGCAATATCTAACAAAGATATAGTGTACAATATCAGATCTTACTGAATACACAAGTAAATTTTCCACATGTGTCTTCAAATTATCACTGCTTTTATTTGTAGCCTCAGCCTACCCTGCATATATTTGCCAACAAAAGTACATGTATAGCAGAAATAAAAATTAATGTATCATGGTAAAATGTTCATTTTATCTGCTATAACAGCTATATATGGAGAAAATCTTCAATAAGTAGTTTAGTCATGCTTCTTGTAGAACAATGTGTAAATTGTTAAGTCCACTTCTCTGATGGTATTAATTCCACCATTTAATCAAGATAATGACCCATATTTGACCTTAACACTTGTCGACTCGTACTGATAAAACAGATTTGAATTTTAAACCATGAAACAATGGATGAACTTCTTTTTAAATAAATTAATGAAATATTGACGATTTGGAATGCATTTTTGCATTAATGCATTTATTTGCTGTTCCAGCAATTTCTATAAAATCATTCATGCTCACAATTTTAATAAATATTTTCCAATTTCCTTTACTGTGGATCTTTATTTTTAATTTATCCATAATAATCACCTCATAATTCTTTATTATATGCCCTGAAACTTGAAGTTTCCATCTGTGCTTCTTTAAGATTCAGTAGATTGTGATTCTATACAGTGAATTATCACTTGTAAATAGGACATACTCGTCTACTTTAATTACCATTGAAGAGCACATATATGCATATTGGACAACCTTTATTTCTGAGCATGCATTCTTATGTTTAGTGTCATCCGTCTCATGGAAGATGAATTGATACACAATAGGCAAGAAGTGTAATAACAATTATCACATAAGTGCAGAGTGCATCGTTAAAAAGGACAATGCTCTATGGAAGCAAGATAGATGGAAAAAATAAATAGTTTTCAAAGTATATATTGTTAAAATTTGGAATGTTATTTACGAATTAGAAGTGGTGAAATAACAGTCTAAAAGAAGAACATATCACTTAGGAAAAGAAGCAGGAAACTCATTTCTTCACTTATTGAAACAACTGGAAGATCTTTGTCATCAAGGGTTGCATTCAGTGTTAAATTTATGATCTTCGATTAAAGAGATCAAAAGAAAAAAACTTTATAAGTAGAAATTGCTATGTGCTAATGAAAGTTTGAATAAATGATGAAATGAGCATCCAAGGAAAGAAACGCAACATTTACAGCGCGCATATGACAGACTTTCTAATTGATAAAAGATGATCACGTGCGTAAATAAAATGCCCCATTAGTAAAAAAAAATTACCCAAAAAGGAAATGAACTTCTACACTGAAATCTACATAAAAGTAGCTGCAATATTCTTGAATGATTTAACACACAGATCATTCTCCTTTTAAATGCATCTGTATGAACCACGGAGTTTATTCTGTGTCAGTAATCGGCTTTAGAATTTACTGTAGCTGTTATGCATCCAGTCTAGCAGCCCAATTCACCCGCTAACCATTTTCTATCAAAATTCTTTATGTCTTTTCACAGGAATATATATTCTAATAATCTTAATTTATGACAAACTTTTCAATAACAAATTTACATTTTTGGGTCACTATTCAAACATGCATGAACTAAAGGTATTTATTTGATGATGAAATGATTATTTTTGAAAAGGTGTGCACCAAAATCAAGTTATTTTCCAATATGACAGAACTAATCAGTTTTATAGTGATACACATCCTCATAACTGTTGGACTTCTGAAGCATATATTTCAATCAAATTAATTTGCATACTACAAACAACAAGGGAAAGATCTTGCAACCAAGAGGATTAAATATATTATTTCTATAAAATATTTAGTTTGATTAATCAAGCTGAAAGTCTGTCTACATTAGAGTACAGGGAAGAAATTGCAAGATTTCAAACACTATAGAAAGTTATTATATAAAAAATACTGACAGATATGTAAGCTAAGAATTATATATTGGCCAAGAAACTTTCTCGAGTTAGTATAAGGAAACACTTTGTATAGTACATCACACAACACCTACCTTTAGACCCATCCTTGGTCGTGATAAAGTTCTATATCCTAAACCTGCCCAAGTTGCTTCTAGAATGTTTTCTTCTTAAAAACATATCTTTCATGAAGCTTTGTCAAGTTTTGCACATTTTTCATTAACAATATCTGTAGAACTTAAGAGTTATTTTAATTATAACATGACTTTATTGGTGCCTTTAAAAATACAAAATTTAGAAACAAAAGTTCCTTTCCATCTTTTTTCACAATTTATATGTGACATTACTTTTGCATGTTTTAATGCATTAAATGGTTTGCAAATATATTGCAGGATAATAAATTTGTTCTAATCGTATATTTTATGCTAGCTTTCCTCAGGTAATTTGACTGTCATGCGTGTCGACCTTGATATCATAAAGAGCATAGTCTCTAGTATTTTCAATACATTATAATTTTATATATGCAATAAAAAGTTTTATCTCCAGTATATGGCAATTAAGGTAGGCAATCTTTATGAATGTGTTCTGTTTTAGTCGTCTTAACTTTCTGAGTATTTTATAAACTTTGATAGAAATTTAAACCCTGATGTGAAATGATTTCCATAAAAATGACATACCTCTGGAAAACCTTGAAAAAAGTTTAAAATATCTTGCACGGTGACGTTATGAGGGATTCCCCTCATCACGACCAGGGAAGGTCCAGTGTTAGTTGGAGTGAAATAGGTCTGTGGAGAAACAGGTGGGGTAGGGTACCAGTATATGATCTGTGGAAACATGGTGGCAGGCCGCGGTGGAATCTGTGTGATGGGGGTGACTGTGGGAGGCAATGCAGCATGTGGAATGTGTTGTGAAAAATGAGTTAACGGCAATGCCGTGGCAAGGGATGTGCTCGTGGGAATGAATGTAGCTCCTGAAAGAACAAAAATTTTGTTTTTTAATTACATTGATTATTATAAGAAAACAGGTTTAACAATTACAGTAAAAAGTATTTGATAAAAAAATGTTTACCAATTATCGATAAAGAATGAAGACAAACAAAATCAATATACATTTTACGGTTTTTGGTTCCCCATGTCTAGTGATGTGACCATTGAATGGGATAACTGATATGTGCCTATCCGTGAAATTCAAAGCCGTTTTTGAAACTTTGACCTTTGTGTATATGCACCGTCAATCCATTAGCACAGCCAACATCTAAACTAACAAGATGCAATGTTTCTTTTTGCATGGTGTCATATACAAAGAGATGCAAAGGTGTCTTGATGATCCTCATTACTTAGCCATGATAAGAGTAAAGAAGCTCATGCAGATTAATGCTCCATCGCAGGAATTCATTACTGTCAAATTTAAATTAAATACGTATTCTACTATAAAAATGTGTCCATGATATTTGAGTCACACTATCTGCTCCATCAGACACTGATGAAGACAAGTCTTTGCCATTGATGCCATGTTACTTACTATGAGAGAATATTGGCCTCTGGATGAACTGTGGCTGGGCAAGAGTAACGGTCGGCATAGTTGGCACCATTGTCGGAGGTAGAGAGGCAGTGGGAATGCCATTTGTCAAGACCAAGTTCATATCTTCTCCGGAACACTGGATGACATCAATAATCCGCTTTTTGCTGGCAAAGATCATCTGACGTCGGTGACGGTTTAGTGATGTCAGCTGAGCAGATTCCTCGGAGTCCATCTGAATGAAAGCTTCGCCTGACTGCTCTCCCTGACCAAAGCAACAAAGTTGAAATGATATAAGCTAATGATCATAAGATGTTCAAATTATTAAAAGCCAAAAACAGAAGCCAACCATATCTTTGCTTTGAACCTTGATCTTTTTCAGATCTAAGTAGGTTTTCTACCTCAACATGTTTATCCATCTAATTCATAAATAAAGTCATATTCTTTCACAAAGAATGCAATAAGCATCATCATCAGTGACGATTCGGTCTCATAAACTATCAAACAAGACTATCTGAATGCAAGCATTTAACGATACAATAAGCAAATAATTTACTTCTTAAAAAATGAATTTTTGTCATTAAAAGGTTGAAAGGACAATGTCACTAGTCATTGATGCAAATACCAGTTCATACATGTGCACTGTACACCATATGGACAAGTCATTAATGTAAATTCCAGTTCATACCTGTGCACTGTACACCATATGGACTAGTCACTGACGCAAATTCCAGTTAATACCTGTGCACTGTACACCATATGGACAAGTCATTGATGCAAATTCCAGTTCATACCTGTGCACTGTACACCATATGGACTAGTCATTGATGCAAATTCCAATTCATACCTGTGAACTGTACACCATATGGACTAGTCATTGATGTAAATTCCAGTTCATACCTGTGCACTGTACACCATATGGACTAGTCATTGATGTAAATTCCAATTCATACCTGTGCACTGTAAACCATATGGACAAGTCATTAATGTAAATTTCAGTTCATACCTGTGCACTGTACACCATATGGACACCCTGGTAGATTATGAACTGGGAAAACTCCGCAAGAAAGTTTAAAATGTCAGTCACTTGACAGCCATTTGGAAGATTCCGCAAGCGAATGCAGTCTTTCCGAGTTCCACTTGTGATTAAGCTCTGAGGGATGTATGGTAACGTGACTTGGGGCGGGAGCTGGGCAATGAGGGGTGGCAAGGTGGCTTCTGGGTGAGGGTCAGGATTTCTGGGGTCCATACTTCGATTTAACACCTGCAAATATGTGTTGAAATAACGAATAAATTTCGTTAACCGGAGGAATTGTACATATTGTCATAATGCATATTATTATTGATAAATGATTCATCTTGTATCTTTTAAAGCTAAAACAAATAACTGCAATTATAATTATCCAAATTTTACTTGTACACGTTAAAGTATAATATGAGTGATGTAAAGCTATGTCAAAAAGTATATATGAGTGATGTATGCTATGTCAAAAAGTATAATTTTATCCAATGACCACTAGCTATCTTATCACAAGTTTTTCAAAATGCATAATTGTATCCAAGGGGAATTAACTATGTTTATGTTAGTTGTTCAAAAGTTTTAATATCCAAGGGCAATTACCCATGTTATCATGAATTATTCAAATAGTATCATTATATCCTGCGGCCATTTGCTATGTTATCGTGAATTATTCATAAGGTTCACATAGATCAATGAGTGTTATTCAGTTTGGTGTGTGTGTGTGTGTGTGTGTGTGTGTGTGTGTGTGTGTGAGTTTGGATATTTAACATAGCTTTAACATTTTTACAATCATATCCATACGATGTCTGCAGTGTGGAAGTTTATAGTGATGTCTAGTGCTGGGGCATCATGCCACAAACATGCACATTATCCGACCAGTCCTGGAACTAACATCGTAATGCTGTGCTCCAAGCGAGGTAGCTGCTAGTACCATTTCTATAAGTCTTTGGTATGACTCGACCGGGGTTCAAGCCCGTTACCTACCACATCTGAGGCGGACGCTCTAACCACTTAGGCCACTAGAACAGTTTATTCAGTTCGATAAAAAAAATTTAACTCAGGAAGATTTTCTAAGTGACAACATTTTCCTGCACAAGAAATATGTAAATTGAGACAAGTTTTACAAAATCATGCTTTATTTCTGGTGTAAAATTTTATAATTTATAATGAAAATATTTTTTTTATATACGAATGGAAAATGCATGAACACGAGAGTAATCAGTGCTATAGATGGCTATTTCATCGTAGCAGCTTTCAGTGCAATAGATGGTGACTTCGATATGACAGCTTTCTGTGCTATAAATGGCTACTTCGACGTAACAGATTTCAGTGCTATAGAGGGCGACTTCGACATGACAGCTTTCAGTGCTATGTGTGGCTATTTCAATATGACAGCTTTCAGTGCAATAGAAGGCGACTTCGACGTAACAGATTTCAGTACTACAGATAGCTATTTCAACATGACAACTTTCAGTGCTATAGATGGCGACTTCAACAGGGCATCTTTCAGTGCTATAGGTGGCTATTTCAACATTACAGCTTTCAGTGCTATATGAAGCAATTTCAGTATGACAGCTTTCAGTGCTACATATGGCTACTTAGAGATTATAGCCGTCGGTGCTATAGAGGGCTACTTCAACATATACTTCATCATAATAAGTTTCTGTATAAAAAAGATAGTGCTATAAACTTGTAAAGTATAATGCAGATATACTATGTACTTGATAGTAACCATCAATAGTTTCATAATGAGTCAGAAAATAAACTAGTCTATTGAAGATGAAGAATTTGAAAAGCAATGTCTATGAAAATGACTATTAGTTCGAACAGTTCAACACATTCTGAAGACACTGTATAGGGACTCCAGAATAATAACTTCTTCAATTCAGTGTTCACTACTCGAATCAAATTTATTTTTAAAGTGGCAAAAAGATCAGTGCCAAATATTCCTTTAAAAACCTAGAAATGTGTTCATGAACAACGATACCCTACCACAAAACCTGACATTACACAATACACAACTTAACTAAAGTATGACAAACGGACGCACTGACAAGTACAACACCATATGCCCCTACCACTATCGTTGGGTACGAGGGGTATTAAAAATGGTCTGAATAATCAGTGTGCTGTACAAAAAAGTCCTTTATTTCTGAACAGAACGTCAGTGCACCCACACACCCCGCCCCCGAAGCACTCGCCATGCGCTTCCACACGCTTTCTCCGTCTGATTCTCCAAGTGTTGAATGCCATTTTGTAACACCTTTTGGTATTTTGTTCATAAACTGACAAACTGCACTTCCAACCGCGTGACCGCTTTCAATTCGTCTGCCCATCACCTAATCTATGACTAAATCAACAAACATTCACTTGTAGCTAAGACAGGGCTGTAAGTAGAATGTGGCAAAGATAGGATGTGATGTTCCTTCAAGAAGTCTGTCACAATAGTAATTTGTATGCACCTGTTTGTTACCATCGAGTATATGGATATATCAGGTACCGGTGGGCGGATGCGTGGATAGGTATTGTTCAGCAACTTTTTTCATACATTTTGGAGGCATAAAAATGTCCATTTGCACTAGTAGAGCCAGGCACAGGTACCTGGATGTAATGGCCTTTTTGCTTTGAAAACTAATACGCATACAACCCTGTGGACTGTCTGACCACGCGGAACCATTTTTGTGATCTCTGCTCATTGCTCATTTTCTCTGATCGAAATTTAATTATATTCGATTAAGACGTGCTCAGAAACGTGCACCAGTGTTTCCCGGCCTGTGACAATATCATTTAAACGTATGTAATCCGTCTTTTCATATTTGGCGATTTCAACGAGAGCCTGGTTTTGACTAACCATCGACAAATGCGGGATCCATCTTTCACAAACCTTTCTGAGCTTCAAACGTTTTCGTCAGTATATTAAAAACAGCTGACAAATTAATGCCCGTATTAATTGAATTATCTTCCATTGTGTATTTAACGTCTTTATAAATTACCTCATCAAAGTAGCCACTTGACTCTCGCCAATCGCAGACAACGGTCTTTCAGAACGTGGGTTGTCTTATATGGACTGGCGACCATCTTTAAAACGATTTAACCCCATCACATGTGTAGCATATGAACGGAATTACCTCCGTAAACTTTGCACAAGTCGACATTGATATCCGTCAGAGAGGACCCTAAGTGCACCCCAATTTTACAGCAAGCTCGTTGCTCCATTGCAGAATAGCTTTCTCCAATATTTTTACGTCACGGTCATTTACCTATATTACGTCACACACACACACACACACACACACACATATATATTTCCGGCGCTGTGCGTGCCGCTGGGTAGCATTTTATAGCACGCGATTTTGTCTATCAATCAGCAATAAATTTACTGACAGGTTCAAAGAATGAGAACATTTCTGAAAAAAATGTTCAGAACTTATCAAATACCCATCGTATAGTCTAAATTGCAATTTCACTAGTAATCAAAAATCAAAAATTCAAGACTGACACGAGACGAATTCCGAAGTCTTTCGCTATAAATATCTCGTATCACCTTTTGTCGTTGTGCATGCGTTTGTTTACAATTTTATTAAAAATCTTTTTTAAAATATTTCAAATATGTATACTTTGTAAGGAAATTTTGTCCAGAACTGACTAAAATGTACAAGACAAAATGTTACTCGGGTAATAAATTGGTGCAGAAAGGGAAACAGTACACGGAGGCGTTAAAATTCTGTCAATAGCCAACTTATGACTTTTCCTACGCTTCGTTAACAAAATTAATAATAACTTTTTTGGGATGGAGCTGCTCACCAGTTTATGGCACTAAATTGAAATTCAAAAGTAATATGTTTAAGTTATGATGATAAAAGACGTACAAATATATAAATACCTTAATTACGCCGTTTGCTTATTTATTTATTTATTAAATTGTATTAAACGCCTTTCCGCAAAACACAAAGCGTAGGAACAAAATACTAATAGGATTTATTTTCACTATACTACTGTTACTTTTACTTTTATTATTCTTTATCAAACTTGAAAAGAAATCTTGTGAAGTAGAAATAAAAAACCACCGATAAATTCTAAGTTTCATCTGATAAAATACGTGTGGTGGGTCGCTTTTCAAATTCTTTGTTAAAACAAAATCATAGCATTTTCTGTGAATTACAACACTAAGAAAAATAGATCCAAGTCTCCAATCATACTGCGTTATAGTCGTACATATTATTTACTTCCTTATATTTCCATATTACAAGTATGTGTGTGTGTGTGATTTAATTTTTTAACATAACAGTAACAATTTCAGTCATATCGCTACGATGTCGGCAGTGTGGTGGTTGATAGTGATGTCTAGCACTTGGGGCATAAAGCCGCAGACATGTAGCATCATGTCCCACCCAGTCACATTATCCTGACACCAAGCCGACCAGCCCTAACACTAACCTCTTAATGGTAAGCGTCAAGCGGGGTAACTTAGTACCATTTTACAAGTCGTTGGTCATCCATTATACACAGCAGAGGCAGTCCGTAATGTTAACCAAATTTGTATTCCAACTGTTATTACGTTTTTTGAGCTCAGTGAAGTCGCAGACTAAATTTCATTAGAAGAGATTCCTAACTACTTAACTTCCAGTTCCATATTATCTTAGATTGCAAGTTCTTCATAAACCAACCTAAAATAGGTTTTATATAAAATACTAATTAGTTTGTAACGGAAAACGTTTTCTAGCAAGCTCAATGAGAGAAAATATGCTTTCAGGTTCTTGAAAACCAGCTTATCACGAAGATGTCGATAAAAACATAACTTCCTTTGCAAGGTTCTTTTAAAATAAATTACATGGGTTTGGTGACGTTATGGTGACATCATGCGAGCAACAATTTTGAGATCATATCAGATAAAACATTATCTTACCAGTCTGCATTAAATGAATCAAACAAACAAAAAATCCCAAAATATCGTCCATCCATTTATTCGTTTTGAACTTTATGCAAGGGCCATCGAGCCATCTGCAACCAAGTCTGGAGGTTTTTAACATCAAGAGAAGACGTTTATACGCGGACTTAAATTGAATAGTTAATTAGCTATTTTGTGTATGAAAATTAGCCAATGAAAATTACAGGATGATATTAAGATTAAGTGTGTACATATATATTCATACATAATGCATAACATTTAGAAGTTAATTTCCTAACGAGCAGATTCAGCTATCATGTTGAGGCTAACAATTATATTTAAAAAAAGATTTTGTTAGATTTTTTAACTCGTGCTAATTTGTCCATGACGGCGTGTGTAGTCTTCCTCCTTTATTATTGTTTGTATTTATTTTCACAACAGTACTGTGTTCACGTTTTCTATCGCTAATTTTCTTTCAAAGTTCTCTTGGATTTTTTTTTTTTAAAAACAACTGAAAATGAACGTTACCAATTAATGTTAGCTTACCAGTATAAGATACATTGATGACCACTTCCCATCCAGGTATGAAAAACTCTTATTCCCATATTACAGCCCACGCCTCTGTGTTTTGTTAGCCACTATATTTAAGCTCAACAAGTCCAACACATCTGTATACGCAATCAGTGTGTATCCATAAATGCAACACCGGGAAAACAATGGGAAGTTTAGAAATCCAATATGTGAACTTTTTCGTAAAATTACAATCAATCAGTATTAATTGGCAAATTGTACTTTCTGACAGCATCTTTCCATATAAAAAAGTATACATGAAAATATTAGAGAAAACTTTCCTTTTTAATACTTTTAATCGGCGACAATACAGTTCTGAGTTTTGGACTTGCTGAGTCGTAACCAATATCTGTTAACAGCACCAGTGAAAAGGATTGGTTCAAGTTGACACAGGTTATTTCGGAGGGAAGCATCCTTATTTCAATAAAACTTATAAGCATGCTATAGTTTAAACCAGGGGTCTCAAACTCAAACCAACCTGAGGGCCGAATGAGGGCATTTTCGATGGCCCAAGGGCCGCACCACCAAAGTTATCTCTCATGACACCTTGTGACGCCATTCATGTTGCGGGCTACAAAATACGGCTTGGCGGGCCGTGTGTTTAAGACCCCTACTTTAAACAATCACCCGTTTCTATACATGAAACACTGGCATCCTTTGATTAATGTCATCAAACTAATGTAATATTTGTCCGCACATATTTTGCAGACTGTCAAATCTTATTTTCTTCATCAACATGATATAAACTGGTGTCTTTCCGAAATATACTGTTGCTTAAACATCCAAATCCTTTTCACTCGTGCAGTTAATTTTTTTAAAAACTTGGAACAATACGTGTACAACAAGCAAGCGATCCAATACCTGTTGAACCTCGGCCGTAGTACTTTTAAATAGCTCTATGTAACGTGTCCCCATAATTTCCCTATGTTTTTTTAGACATTTTTCTGCCTCTTCTTCTGAGGCAAGGAGAATGAAGGCGTCCCCAGTTGACCTTCCATCGGGGTAGTGCACAAAGAGTATTCCATCCTCGCCGTCCAAAACCGTACAGCTATTGGGCTCTCTGGCAAAGAATTCTAACTGCAAGCGCAAGACACAGAACCAAAGGCAATTAGATACGGAGAGAAACGCTCAACCACATGCACCTAGTAAAGCCAATTATACGAGAGTCTCCCATGTCAACGGAAGCACGTGACCTGCACGAGTAACTGAAGCACATACCCTGTGGATAGTGTTGCCACCTTGATATTTTCCATTGCAAAGTAAAATGCTGTGCAAAAAAATATTTTCTCTGAATAATTTTGTGTTGAATATTTACATTCTCAAAGGTTGTGCAAAATAGGTTGTGAATTCCCTCATAATACTAAGCAGAGGTCTCAAAATTAAATGTGATGATATGTTCTTTATTACTAAGACTGACCTTTCCTCTCTTTTTAATGACATCAAAATATTACTTTTACAGCACTGTTTACTTGTATGATGGTTTTGGAATGACCACAACGTAGATTTACTTAGAATAACTTTAAAACTGGTACCCTCGGTATCAAAACTGTATTCATTACACCCAGACAGTCATATCATATATGGCAATTTTTCATATCAACAGTGTATTTTGAACTTCATAGAGACAAACTGAATACAATTTTCATATGCAACAACAAAATCATATTAAAAATAAATATGATTAGCTCGTAGTGTAAAGTGCAATTCAGTTTGGAATTCACAACTTATTTCCCCTTTTCTAATCCGCTATAAAGTATTTTACGTATGCACTGTATATACATTACCAATTACACGAACCATAACCATAACGAAAAAGGCAACCATAACCCGTCAAAAGAATGCGAAAAAAAAGGTTTCTTTTATGTGCTTCATGGGAGATCCTCGGAGAAAACTTTTACTCGGAAATTAATCACGAACATAAAATAAATGTTAAAGATTTTCCCTTGAAATTGCTTTCACAACTCCAAGTATATTTAATATCCCGCATCAACTTACTGCCCCGCACCATATGAGACCCTGCAAAAATTACTGGGCTATTTCTGTCACCATGGTTTCCATTGCCAAATATGGCAATCAAACGCTATCCCAATTTCCCATTCCCTACCACACGCCATATACCGTTTATTATTCATGAGAAGCCCAACCAATGAACTTACCTCTCACTACCGATTAGATTATGTTACAGCTATTTCCATTGGCTGAAAGTTGAAGTTAATGTGTAAGAATAGTTATCCACTCTCTCTCTCTCTTCGAATGCTTATTCAAGTAAAAATGTGTCCATCCTAAAAACGCAAGTACAAAAAGCTAAATTAGCCGTCTAAATAGATGGTCATTAAATACGATCAACATAGTTCATACGAATTGTATGGGCGTATTTAAATAATGCATATATTTGTGCCCTTTCATTCCTAATCTATCTTTGAATCTTAACAATGGCGGAATGAGACACATCCAGGAACTATACATGCTCTTAATAATTTTGTTTCAACGTTTCTAGAGTTCATCACTAAAGTTTTGATGGCGTCTCCACAAAATCATTTGATTACAAACAATTTTTTATTTCCCAGTTGTAACCGTTTCAATTCTTTTCGAGTAACTCTAGAGTGGTTACCTCCTTTCAATACCAAAGAAGAATCAGTTTTTATTTATTTATTTATTTTTGAAAATGTCAAACTAAGATGTGTCATGTCTTCGTCTATTAAGTTTCCTAGTTTCTGCAAATTTTTAACATTCTACACCATTCATGGCCAAGTTTTCGAAAATGTTTCAAATGCACAAACATACACGATATATGTATCATACTCTGCCAAAAGCCGGTTGTTATTATTATGTTCACCAGTGGGTTCTTTTGTTTTTCGTAAATGATGGATGGATAAAAATCGACTGGGAACTATGTTTTAAAAAACATAGAGTTTAGAATATTGTCGCAGCTTTCTAACACCTTATCAAACCAATGCTCTTGAGCCTGGAGTCACATAACTTACTGTATCAGGTTCCCATTGGTCATTTTAAAAAATCATTAATTTAAATAAAAGGCCCATGTGAATGTCTATTGACAGTATATACCAGATAATCTAAATTTATACACACATCAATGTCATTACTCAACAATAAAGCATACACAATGTTGAAAATCGACAACAACATGAATCTAGACATAAAACATATAACCTAAAGGTCATCGTCTTTGCATTTTGAGGACGCTCTGGCGACAACAAATAAATAACGTTTCTACAATTTGCTTCAAAAGTATCAGAAAACATGTTCATTCTTCATAAATCTGCATTATTTGTCTGAATACAGAATATGCTTTACAAAAGAAAAACATTCGGAATCAAATCTATAGTCTAATAGTAGAGACGCTGAACACAAAACCAATAGTTTAGGCTGAATTCCTCTATTGGTAATCAAATTTCTTTTAAGTAAACTATTGATCACAATGAATAAGAAACATTTTTTGAAACTACTTTTTCTTAAAATTGTAGATCTTATTGACAAAAATAAGGCTGTTTGTAAGGCAAGTTATGTCTCGCTCTGGGTGTATCGTGCCATATGAAGTATTTGCATCGTAGATATAATTAAAATATTACTCAGAATTTTTTTAACTAATGTAACAAGACGTCATCAGATTGATCCATTGTAAAACAATTCATGTTACAATCTTGCTTAACAAAATATATGCATCAGTCCCATTGCTCTTGGCGTTCGTTTTTTACAATAATCCACAACTACACTTTCATCAAGTCAAGTTTTCGAATTTATATAATTAAAGTTGAGTTTGTAGCACTAGTTCTAACAGCAAAATATGTAAGGAGCTCTTGATTGCCAGTGAGTTCACTGGCAAAGTCAGATGCTCGCGAACATAGAAACAAAACTTAAAGAGTGAACATAACCGTTAACTTTAACTGGGACAAACTGATTGGACAATTTACAAGAAAAACGACAAGCACACAAATATACACAAGAATGAAACTTACTACTTGCGTCGGTGTGGCTGTGAATGGAAGTCCACGCATGCGTATTATGACCTGGCCTCCGCGTTGAAGGAAGGCTTGCGCTTCGGAATTGCTACCTAAAATGAGGAAGAGACGAAATACACATAATATAAGTTAGTCAAATATATAACCTATGACAGTACAAATTCTGGCCAACAGGAAATAATGTATTCTTCAGATTCCATAATATAGTTGAAACAAATTATATGAAGTTATCAGTATGTCCTCGTCAGTACGTATAATGCTTGAAACTACTTTATAAACTACCTTTTTCAGTTCATGTAACTGGTGTCAAACTTGGCTAACTGTAATAAATGATAAAATAGCTCGTGGATAAGGAGTAAGGCTAGCAATTTTGAATGATCCCTATACATAAACGTACCTCCAGCAATATTGACAAAGTCCTTGCCCGAAGCCTTGTAGACCTCAATGTACCTCTGGCCTATATGATGCTTATGTCTTTTGAGGGCAAGGTCTCTATGCTCATCACACTCAAACCGAACCAACGCTTCTCCGTTACGCCGACCCTGCGGACTCAGGCACAAAGCAACGCCACCTCTGAAACAAGGTTACGAGATTGATGAAGATGACGGTGGCTTCAAGGACTGGAATGTTTCGTGATGTAGACAAAACCATGGTGCATCAATTACTATAACTATATTAATAAGAACATGGGTGATGTTTATTAATTATTACATTACTATTTGACAATTCATACGATGAACCTTGCACGTGACTTATGATGTATTTTATCGAAGGAGGGGGTAAATATAGATCGAAAAATATTGAGGTTAGAAAGGACGTTCGGGAAAAGTACACAGCATGCTAATATATCACACGTTCTTGTAAATGTGTACTGATAGACTGAGAACTGAATTACATTGCGTTATTGTATGCATGTACAGCTAGACTGAGGACTGAAATACTTTGCATTCTTTTTATAAGCCTTCTTTGCAGGAGTATTATTATTATTCATCTTCTCTACACAAATTCATGTTTAGAGGAGTTTGACTTACCTTGCAATGTTGAGACCCTTGAAAAATCTGGCTATATCCTGATCAGACGCTTGCCAGGGCAAACCCCGTGCTCGGACCACAACATTGTCATCAACAAAGTCGCTTTTGCTGCTGCAATACACATATAAGAAGGCATGTTATATTACTGTGTTTATTACAAGATCACTACCTCTGTTTCAAAATACATGCTTGTCATCTGTTATGTATGTTTTATTTAATTATATCTGATTTAATATATATTTATTTCAATTGTTTGTCAGTTTTACAATTTTGTATTTTTCATTACATGACATTGTAATGTAAATTTATTCACTAGAGATGATACTTTTTTTTCAGAAAATAGTTTGGCCGTGACTGTTTGTTTTATAAACACCAGGTGTTGATCTAAATCCTGACCTTGTTTCAGAATTTGTAGCAACCATTGTAAACAAGTTCTATTTTATTTTATTGTTGTTGTTGTTGTTGTGGGGTTTAACGCCATTTTTCAGCACGATAGGCTATACATGGCGGCCAGTATTAATGGTGGAGGAAGAACCCGGAAAACCCCGGAAAGAACCACCGACCCACGAGAAGCTACTGGGAAGCTTTCTCACATGCCCACATTGGCTGAATCTTAGACTCGAACCGCCGCAGACAGAGGTGAGATGGCAGTGATCCGTAACGAAGAGCGCTTTAGACCACTCGGCTATTTTATTTTATTTTAAAATGATTGGTTGTTTTCGAGGTCATGATAGGACTTTAGTCTTTAAGATGTAAAACAATTTTGCTTTTATTTCTTAGAGTAAAACGATTGGTTTTCGTCAGGGTCACACTGGGTAAACGTGATCTGTAACAAGTACTTGTCTTCTATACCCTTCGAGAAGATGATCACGTGACCCCTTGTTTACGTTAATAATACGATATAACCCATGTTTTGGAGAATTAATTTCAGTAGAAGCTGGGCTGTTAAAATGTTGCATATTCTGCTGTTTGGAGTTATTTCAAATTACTTGGATTCAAAAGGATTAATTCTGTTATTTTTCTGGAAAGTCCGTGTGTTCATGTAATATTGTGGAACAAGAAGTTTCTTTTATAAAAATTTATTCAGCTATCAGAAACCGGAGTGATAATTCTTGTTTCTGCAAGAACTGTAGACGTCAACACTACAGACTGCAGCATACGTCATCGTCTTCCATCTTGGATTCTTCGTCGGGATTCGAACGTGAAGTCAGTAGAACATTTTGTTATTAGGACTAATAAAATTTTATTCTTGGATTATTCTTGGATTATTTTTGGATTTGATTCTATAAAACCGTAAGTTCATATTTTTGTATTCTTACAGAATTTTTCCAGGGAAATAAATTATTGTATTTTTTAAAGCTTGATGTTTTCACTCTTTCTTGTGTTACTGTTTATTCGAGCGTAAACACGTAACATAAGGAATCATTTAAATTCTTACCTATGTTATAATTTTGCCGCCCAAAATTCTGAGATTTTTAATTGGTTCTGATTGACTGATCTGAAGAACTGTTTGCTTGTCTGATCTGAAAATTTGATTGACTGATTGACTGATCTGGAAAAAAAACCTGACTGAATGAGCTATTGTTTTCATGGGTGACTTACATTTTGGGAGAAGGTGATCCATTACCTTAATCAACTAAAGTCTCTTGCCACTGACTTCCGTATACGTTTTCAAATGACGTGATCATTCAAACTAATCATATTTTCCAGCAAAATGAGTATCAATCTATCTTTAGTTAACAAGAATATGAAATTTTACAATGGGTAACAATCGAGCTTGGTTAAAGAACTGAATTTAAAACTTCACAATGTATTTGTGTTAATAAACTCACTTAAAAGTGGAACTAATTGTGTGTGTGTGTGTGTGTGTGATTTTGGATTTTTAACGTAGCTTTACCAATCTGTCAGTCATATCGCTACGATGTCTGCCATGTGACAGTTTATAGTGATGTCTAGCACTGGGGCATCATGCCGCAGACGTGTATAGCATGATGTCCCACGCAGTCACATTATCCTTACACCAGGCCGACCAGTCCTAACACTAACCTCTTAATGCTGAGCGCCAAGCGAGGCAGCTGTTAGTACCATTTTTGTAAGTCTTTGGTATGAAACTAAGTGTAAATAATGAGTTGATAAACGAGGAAATTACAGACTTTTGTTCTATACTATCAAGAAATCTTTGAAGTTTCGGTTTTAACGGAGGAAAACACAATTCTGTAAATTAAAAGTACAGGTTTTTTCTCAATAAACAAAACAACCACTTCAGGTTTGAAATACATGTAAAATTAACAATACTTTTCAAACCAATAGAGACTTTCACTGCGGTTTGATTACATACGTACATCAAAACGGACATTCGTCGTTAGCGATAAAATTCATTTACATCACGTCAACTTTTACTGAATTCTTGATACGTTGCAAACTGTACTGTAATTTATGCATGTATAAATACTCTCCTGTCAGCAGCTGTCAAAAAGCCGACGTGATAAATTTGAGTCATGCGAGAGAACTGAATAGGAAAACTGAAATTGACGCAGGAAATATTGATCTTTGTCCAGGCGGTATTCTCTGTCAATATCGGCTTCATTATTCTTATCAGATGAAACGCTCATTTCTGGGCAACAGATTGGACCACATAACAGGACTTTTTCCCGCAAGGAGTTGGACGGCAGAGGGCAATTTGTATTTCCAATTGTTTGATGTTTTAATTTACAGTTAACACTTTGATAAGATTGTTCTCTACATAAACCGTAATAACATGAATAAATTTCGATATTCAATAAGCTGTATGGATGAGCGTGATGCAATCCTAAACTCGACTTCAAATATTCTCATTTTCAACGTTACAACTTGTATTTATAAATAATAAAAAAACGAAGTATACCAAAATCCTAATAAATTATGCTTTCTGACTGATTACAAAAGTTGGAAAGCTTGCTACTTATAAAATAAATTATATTTATACTCTACAAGGTTTGTAACCATATTATTATATATATATTAATTAGCAATACATCCGATGCGTAATATTTTTTTCGATTTGATATTTTATCATGTGTGACTTCTTGGCTTCTCTTGTCGAGTACAGATGAATTTTGTATTCTCGCATCCATACATGTTGTGTATGTATTTGTATTTGAAAATGGTTACTGCATTTTCATGGAATTGAGTATGAACTACACACGCACTTTACAGCAGGTATTTGTACAAATAGTTTACCAGCTTACCATATTCCTGGCTCCAACTTATCACTAATAATATCTGGTACTCCAACTATGTGACCTACAAAGACAAAAGTTGATGCATAGAATAAAACATAAGGGTAATACACTTTTGTTCAATGTATTTTCGTTAAAGCATAAATGACTTAAGACCCAAAACTGTCTCCGTGTCGTATTTGCTTCAAGTTAATGCTTTAAGGACGTCATTTGTATAAACTGTCACACCTGTACATTTACGTAGAAATATCAATCCTTCTGACTCGCTTGATCATACCTGTATGTTTTCGTGTTTTTATTTATGAAACAGCCATTATTTTCAAACCTGGCCATTTGGAGAGATCAGTAGGAGTGCTTAGTAGAACCCATGGCATAAAAAGAAGGCTTGTACACTAACTGAAGGTATATATTATAAATAGACGTTCTTCCGATTTATAACACTGATAAATGCAATTAAAAGGCATGCGATTCAGGCTGGTTTCATCACCTTTCATGGTGGAGAGTCTATGTTATCTCGCAAACGTTATCCATTCCGTCTGAAAGAACTCCAATACGTTTTCTTTAATTCTATTCTACTTTATTTTTGGAACCGAATTTAACTCTGAATATGTCACTTGCGTTCAAGAATTGTATGTTTAAAATTCACCTCCTCGGTGGAAGCATACAAGCCAGTTTCTGCGAATTTCTAACAGCACCCTACATTATATAGTAATATCTTATATTTGCACCAAAGATGGTGTCCAATAAAAGTACAATTACGAGTTAAAAGTACAATTTTGTTTGTAAAAAATTTACACAGCAATTTGGTATTACTTGTTCTTGACAAAATACGATTTTTGTTTAATGATGTGTAGACTGGCAACGACTGGCTAACATTTGAGTTATCTTACAGACAAAATCCAACATTCACGCATCTCTTCTTCACATTGAAACAATGTGTTGTGAATATAATGGACTAGACATCTATTTGAATTGAAACAATTAAATATTATGGCATGCCTATACTCAACAAGCGTAACAGTATTCAAAACCTCCCGCGTTCGCATTAAATTTCATGCCTACAGCTCAAGAAACTTGTAACGACGCGAACGAAATATCGCATTAGTATCCGCCATAGTGGTTTTTTGTTCGATTTAATCTCGTTTGTAAAACATTTATTTCTATTCTAGGCATCGCCCATATTCTTGCTGAATGAAGACAGTATCCATTATCTGGACGAGAATCTTCATACGGTTGATTATAGCAAACGAATATAGGCTGTATACCCGCCTGTCCCGTCCAGATAGGGATCTGTCTACCACGGGTGATGGAAACCCGTCAACACCCGATGGAAATGCATTGTTTACCGCAATTCAGCAAGATCTGATGTTTTGGCGATATGTTTGTTATGTATATAGATGTATGTCATCCTTTATCTACCTCGATCTTCGTTACAGAATAAACTTTAGCAAATGTTTACAGAAAATAAGCATGTATATCTAGCCCACTTTTTCATTGTCGAATGTAAATAGTTGCATGTTACCATTAGACTATTTAACAACGCTTGCAAAACAGCCATTATCTCCTTTTTTCTTATTACCAAACGTTATCCAATTTATAACCGTTGTTAATTCTATAACGGGTGAATTTTATTGAACAAGAAAACTGAAATAGCTTTCCTTTTCTCTGTATTAAAAACGTTTTTTAAATTGGAAAGTAAACAAAAATATAAACTGACTGATTATCTCTAAATTCTCAATCAATACCAAAACAACAGCTTTAATTTCAAGCCAGCAAAATGTAAAGAACTGCCGCTTAGAGTCTCTACAACAAAAATTTGCACATAGCAAGAATCGCATTTGGCATAACGAGGAGAACAAATCACAAAACGCAAAGTTCATCGGCATCAGATAGCATGTATTCTCAGAGTGTAATTTTCGGAGAGATTTTTTTTTAAAAAAAACCTGCTACATATGTTTCGTGAGATCCTCATATCTTATTAAGACTATGTCTGATACAAATTTTCTACCGTCGGTTTCCACGAACTTGAAAGTCTGATTCGCATCGATTTGGCGGGACGTAGAAGAATTCAATGGCCCTTATTATATCCTCAAGTGGGTCTATTGACGATTCAGTCCTAGTTGCTGCTGGATTATTTTGCTAAGATTATCTAAATACAAAAGCATTAATTCTTGAGGAGGCCTATTGATACACTGATTATATAATTTATTCAGCTGAATTTCTTTCTTCAAAGGGGTAATATTGAACAGTAAGAATGTTGCTACACTAATACAATGTTATGTATTTGGTGTCTAATCTGGGAATTCAAGATACTCAGCCAATGTTGACAGGACCATTCGTAGCGTGTACTGCCCCGAGGAGGTTCTTATTTCAAGGGCCTTTCAAGGCATTGTCAAGCCCTTCGAAACGTTTTTCAAGGCTTATACTGTCTTAGAAAAAATGAACCTTCTCGATACGTTAATTTGCTAACTATTGGTGCTGTGTGTCCACTAATTTTATCCACTTTAATGTATATATTATTGTTTACAATATGTAGATTAAACATATTCTGAAAAAGCGACATATTTTGCCTATATTTTAGTTATAACATTGTTTTTCCCTCAAGTAAATACAATGAGTTTTAGATAAATTTGTCAAGAAATTCAAGGAGTTTCAAGGATAAATAAAACAAGTTGTGTTTTTTTAAAAGAATACTGTCCATAATTAACTACTAAGTTCAGAAATCCCTCGTTTTCCTCCTGCTTTGGCAACTCTGTACACAAAGGATGTTATGTATCTACTTAGTAGGTAACAAACAGGTAGTTTCATATTCTATAGACTAAAATGTCATGTAAATAAATGTCACGCAGTAACCGTTAACTTGGATTTTCTCAAAGCAACTATTCATACTACCGGCCAAAAGAATTACTAAGCACTTGTGTGTCGCTTGTAATGCGTGGAAATAATGTAGTCAGCATGTCGTCGTCGCTAAAATAAACCCATAATATTTCATGAACACATTTTAATAGTTTTCACACAATTATTCATCACAGCACGTGGTATTCTAAGACACAGAAGAAATATGTTTGTTATATATTATTATAGAATGTTGTTTAATAATAACACAAAAACTTGTTTTATTAATAACAAAAATTATACTCACCATCGAGGACCAGTCTTCGCAAAATGGAGGCCATTTCTTGGCACTGCCTCACGCCATATTCAACTGACTGGTCTTCCTGAAGTCCAATATCTGAGCAACTGGTCAAGGATTGTTTGCTTTTTTTATTGTACACACAGGAAAAAAAATTGCTATATTAGACCCGAATATTAAATTCTGCTCAAATGTTTAAATAACGAGACAAAAGAACATATAAGCCTTATGATGATGTATACAATACAACCATAACCCTATTTGCAAACAATTTTAGCTCCAAAAGAATGCCAGATAAAGAAAATACAAAAATAAAGTGCGTGTGCTTGTGTGTGTGTGTTCAAGCAATTTCATCGTATCGAATTAAAGTCACCGTTTCCTTCAAGGATCTCAAGGAGAAATGGTAATGGGACTCGGTTCAAATCAAGGATCATGCCTTTATCACCGATCCTTGTGTTAAATATGATCTAGAACTATTCAGTACTACCTTCATATTTACAACTATCGTGCCAAAATTACAGAATTCACGTTTTATATGGTGCACAATTGTATGCGTCCTTTAATGTTTGAAAGTGCATTGTGGTACTTTGTCTAGGTAAATATATCTCAAGATCTTTTATCACTGACTAAAACTTTACATTTAAACTATTCTGAATCACAGAAAGAACGAAACGTTTTGAGCTTTGACAAACAAACGATTGTGTCTTTGCTTTAATTTACACTTACGGCACACTTTCTTTCGCTACCACTTTTCAAAGTATTTCGTTGAGGGCCCGTTATGAAGAAAATGAGCTCAAACATTACAAATCTCAATATTTACTGTCAACAAATAGTTCAATGTGGCGGTGTCGTTTGCACGAGGCCATTCATTCCTTTTTGCATTGATTCTTTTTTTTTATATTGATTTCTAAATATATTGTGCTCTCAGCAGAGTGGATCGCGCCTTGATAATCGAGAGAAAACCGACACCTAAAACTACCCAACAAAATAGGCTCTTTCATTGATAAAAGTAACAGAGAAATAGCCGCTTAAGAATTGACTCTGATGGTAAAGAAATATTTGTATCAATGGACGAGTGAATGAAGAACGCCCACCAGAGAAAAGATCTCTTGCGGGAAAAAAGATGAGAGTGAAGGAAAGTTTTAAAGAAAGACTAGTAGAATCAAGAGACCCATCCCCATCCATATCAAAACACTCCCACAATAATCATATATGCACACATACACGGTACCATCATATTTAAAACTATACTCAACATTTTCAACCAAACATCTGGTTGTACACAGTACCCCACGCAAAATAAATTGGTCCGGTTTTCTTGTTTAATCGTGTGTTTCCTGTAGGGAGGAGACAAACTGAACAAAACGATACCGTAAACCGGTTAGAATGGTCTACACGGATGTTTGTAATTCTTTGTTGGTCACATGGTATGCAAGAACACGTTCTTATACTCCAAGAATGCTTGTTTACTTACCGGATTAGATACAGAGAAATGTCACAAAAACTATTAAACAGTGGATCAAACATACTCTAAGCAATTACCCTCCCCCCCCCCTCTCTCTCTCTCTCACACACACACACACAAATACAGTTCAAACTCGCATACGCAACCACCTGTACAGAAAGTCACAAACATGAGAACATTCACGCACTCATGCCACTGTATGTACATTAACCGTATGTGCTGTGCTAGAACTGAGCCTACATAACTATCTTATTATTTACACTAAAGGCAGTACACGTCCTTATTAAGAGTGCAGTGATGTGACTCCCATGCGAATACCACTGGAATACTTCAATTAAAAAAATATAACAATTCAATATTCAGTCGTTTCGTAATCAAAGACGCTTGGTGCAAGATTTCTCTTTGTCCAACAAAGCGGGATAAACTTAGGTGAAACTTTGTCAATAGTATCTTAGTTATGCAGAAATAACTGCTGCACAGGCTGTTGAAAATGTATGTTCAGCCACTTGTGAAATCAAAGCGACGCTTGTTGCCCGAGTTCTCCCTGCCCGACAAGGCGGGATAAACTTTGAGTGAAGCTTGTCATTATCATCTAACTGATGCAGAAATAACTAGTCAACGCTTGTTGAAAATATATATTCAACCACTTGTGAAATCAAAGAGACGTCTGATGCCTGAGTTCTCCTTGCCCGACAAGACGGGATGAAGTTTGGTTGAAGTTTCGTCAACAACATCCGTTGGCTGCTGCTGCTGACAATGACTCATGAAAATAAAGCTTGAACATCCAGATCTGAATTGTATGTAGTACATGCATGAGCCATGATGTCACATGACTAACCATGCGTTTCAAAATGGTCCACTTTTAAAGATTACAAAACGTAATTAGTTTTAATGAAGTATCGAATATACTCGATGATTAAGTCGGATCGAACCAAAATCACCATAAAATTGAATCAGCCGTCGTCGCATAATGCTTCGGAAGAGAATCGTCGATTTTGTGTGTTGTTTTAATTAACCCTAACAAACTGTACAGACCTTGATCTGTCGACGCATTATGTGACGGATGATCTGGGTGTGTGTAGCATTCAGTTGGGTCCAACTTATCAGCGAGTATATACGGTATGTGTGCAGTATATAAAAATATGTCTAGCACTAATGCATCAGTCTTATGGGTTTTTTGATTGATCAAGCACTAAGATTCTCAATTCGTGTCAATCCTGGCACGAACTAGTTTACATTATAGGCGTCATCGGGACTCCTCTCAATCCAACGTTCTAATGTACGCTTCGCATGTTTTAAAATGTACGATTCCTTCATCATTTTATTTACTTATTACTTCTGATTTGTTTTTTTTCCCTGAATTTTATAATCGCATTAACAATACTATCTGAAATATCTCTAACACATTGTACTCTGAATTCTCGATTATGTACTTTCATCAGGTGGTGAGAATACATAGGTTTGTTTAGTATCAGAACGCAATTATTGGGATCAAGACAACAGACTGATCTGTAGAGGAGCCGAAATACTAAGAGGTCGTTTTAGGCGAGTTTTCATATTCTTATAAATAATGTCGTTATTTGTTAACATTTCTGGAATACAGGAAATGAGTTTTTGGTCCATTCGTATTTTAACAGCATATAACAGGTCCTTGCAATATTCTAGTCACGAAAATGCACAGCCTGAGATTGAATGTCATACAATATTTTAGGCTATTCATTGAGGGACTGGTTATATCGACGGTAGCTATAGTACTTCGATACAGGGTAAGTCAGACATGGCGATATTGTTATACAGTGTTAGAATGCTTAGCACCATGTCGGTATTCATTCTTTTCTATCGAGAGAGACAAAACGTGACCCTACTTAGAATTCTAACACCTCATACAAAAATATCAACACACAACTAAAACAATGAGCGGCAAATGAAAAGAGACAAATGGGTCTTCAACAACTACACATGTTTAGATGTTATTGATAAAAACTATGAGCAACTCCCTTTTGTTCCAAATTGTCGAGTAACATCAATTGTTGTCCGCTGTTCTTCCAGAATATTTGTACATAAAAGAGATGGTTTAGAAGAAACAAAGCGGTTGAGAACGTTTTCAAAACTTAGCCCGATTTATAAGGAATTGTTTGTATGTAGTGTAGTACCGCGACAAAAGAAAACTGGAAAAGGTTTTGAAGATAGCATGGTGACAAAAGAAAACTGAAGATTTTTAAGATTGTGTGCAACATAAAGATAGAAGAGAATGCGAAACATTTATCATTTGTCAACGGCTGATCTCATTGTCTTTCAACGTATGGCTTATGTTCCGATGATACACAAAACTTTATCACTAACCGACAGTAGCCAATGTTTTGTTTTAAAAATGCTGTCATTGTACCGCCATAGAACCATACTACTTGGCACGATGTCACGTGATTCCACTTGTTTTCCGTAATTTATGCTCTCTGTGTAAATGTGTGTGTGTGTGCGTGCGTGTGTGTGTGTGTTATTTGGATTTTTAACGTAGCTTTACAATTTTTTTTAGTCATATCGCTACGATGTATTCAGTGTGGGGGTTTATAGTGATGTCTAGCACTGAGGCATCATGCCACAGACATGTGGGGTCATGTCCCACCCAGTCACATTATGCAGACACCAGGCCGACCAGTCCTAACACTAACCTCTTAATGCTGAGCACAAAGTGAGGCAGCTGCAAGTACCATTTTTTATAAGTCTTTGGTATGACTCGGCCAGGGTATGAACTGCGACCTCCCGCATCCGAGGCGGATGCTCTAACCACTTAGGCCAACGGGGCGGTCTCTGTGTGAATTTAAGCATCATACACGACTCAAATGAGGAGAAACATACAATCAAACAATAGTTGCCAAAATTATTGAATTCCAGCGCGGGGTGAAATCGGCAATACAATTAATCAGATCTTCGTCTCTGTGAGAATAGTTTGGACGCGTGTGTGAGATTAAAATTATATGAATAAACCACTTCTGTCTACTATTTCAGTGATTCCTGGTAGATATGTCCCACCAGTACTGTAAGCGATCTAATGATTATTACAAATATACCGTCTCGGGAATTTTGGCAATACAAATTAGGTCCAATTTTATGTTTCGCTTTTTGACAAAATAAATTAGATCCAATTTTAGGTCTTTTGGGTGTTCTTTTTTTCTTATTTTCTTTTTTTTGCAAGACAAATTAGGTCCACTTTAACCTCTCCATTTTGTTAGGTCTTGATTTGCGGACGAAACTCGGTATACTCACTCCATCACCGAAGCTGGTTTTCCCAGTCTACTGTTGTTAGAGTGACGCGTTCGTTTTAGCATGAATGTTAAGCTATAAAAAAAAGTTCAAATTAAAGTAGCCGATATCGTCACCAGTCTAAACCTGGTTCATGTAATACGGGGCTATTATCCTGGTCCATATAGTGAGATACAACATATGACCTACACACCAGAACGGGCGAAGCTCTTTAAAAATAGAAGAGAGACTGAAATTCGTGTACACTTTTCAACCAGTCAATTTATATCAGTACGAGACCGAAACAAATTGTTTTGTTATGCATTGATAATTACTGTATCTTTCAGAAATTATTTGAAGTCGTCTGACCTTCTAGATTCATACGCACGCCTCTCTTTGCAGTCAAACAGAACCTCACCTACGGTTAAAGATATTGGAAGGAATGAAAACGTTATTATCGGATGAAATGAAAACTCGACTTCCTCATACCTACACATGTACTATATTCATGATACTTTCCCAAGTTTTACTTTTGAACTCTTGATGAGAAAATTGGAAGTTAACTACTAGATGCTTGAATGTAGTTCGAGTTTTAGACACTTCAGAAAGGCTAGTCTCATATCTCTCTCGTCACAGTATTTAGCAATTTAATGTCCACGTACCTAATTCTAAATGTAAGAAGTTTAAAATGCTAACATAAATGCCGAATAATTCAATCTCCAATCCTTTTAATAATCGTGCAAGAAAGAGACGACCACTGGCATTAAAGCGATATTGGACATCACGTTCGGCCCTAGGGCAAGGCGAACGAGGCAACCGCCTTGGCACTGCGCTTTCAAGAAATCAACTCCGCAATACAGTTTTTTATTGGGGTCCCGCTCATCGCTTGCTGCCTTGCCCCACCCCACCCCATGTTGCTTTGGGTCCCGCACATCCTAGGACCGGGCCTATTGGGCATGGCTTTACTACAAGGAGGCAGGAATATCAAACGTTCCCGCAATGTTATTAAAGTAATACTGGACATCGCTTTACTATATCTGATATTGGATATCGCTTAACTGCATGCGATACTGGACATCGCTTTACTATACTCAAGCAGGAATATCAAGCGTTTCCAGTAATACTATTATGGTGCAAGGAGGCAGGAATATCAAACGTTCCCGCAATGTTATTAAAGTGATACTGGACATCGCTTTACTACATCTGATATTGGACATCGCTTAACTGCATGCGATACTGGACATGGATAAACCCAAATATTTGCGCCATGTCTTTCGCACACAATGTCATGCAAACACACACACACACACACACATACATACATACATCGACAGATTAAACAGAAATATCACATCAAACAAAATCAAGAATATTTGCACCTAATATTATTGGCAGTTTCGATATATAGCAAACACTCCTCGGGCCCCGTAAACAAACTGAACAGCATGCATAGTAAACAATTTTTCACGACATAGTACGTCTTTCTGTATTTGTTGTTTACAGTGGAAATGTGTCTCCGACAATGTCATTTGTGACCATCACTGTCATGATCAAATGTCTGTAAAACGTGTTTTCGTTTCCACTGACATACAATGATTGACATCAGTCAACGGTGAAACATGACAAGGACACGATAGGAAAGATTAAATTCAGTAGCGTAGCAACATCCGCAAATGAGAAGAATGGGGCTGCTGACGCAGTGGGGACCCTCAATTTCCTTCGAACATGCAAAATTTTATTTGGAGGTGGTCCCAGAATTAAGTTTGGCGGGGTAGGGACAGAACTTCTTGCTACGCCTGTGACTAACATATTAAATCTAATTACTGAACGGGGTCAAAAGGCAATAGTACTAATCGTTCACATAATAAAAGTACAGGTATACAAGAAACATCGCACGGTATATGTTGAGCACAATGCCCAGTTTTTATTTGCCTGTTTTTAATATTTAAAAAAATATAAGTATTACTTCCTTTGCAACCGGTTCTAGATTACTTTCCTTGCACCTTAGACCTTAGCGCAAGATAAATATCGACTGTTTGAACAGCAAACGACGACGACAACAGCAATAACAGCAATAATCTCCTTAATTTCACAATTTTTAAAATATTTCAACCGTCTAATAAAACTTAAAAATAATGAGATGCTGCATTCTGGTGTTTAAAATACAAAAGATTAAGTATTTCAAGCAGAAATACGTGCAAAAGTAGTTTTCATTAATTCGGACACACGAGTACATACGTATCTACATATGAATACCACTGGATGGATAATAAAGCCTCTAAACTTATCACAAGAAAGTAATCTCACTTTAAATATATTTAAAGATATTTTAGGTGCAGAAAATTTTAAAGTTCAAAATGTATCTGCTGTCTACAAAAGTTACCGCAACTTTTTTATGCACATAAAACCGCGGCACAACTATGTCTAAATTGGTCCCCATTTAAATGTACATTTCACTATGTGAGAGGGGACAATTAATCACCAGAAGAACGTCCAACCGTCACCGCGATGCTTCTATATTTGGTAAATTTAATGGGTGTTCTTTGTATTCAGAAAAGCCCCCGTCTAGGAAAACTTTAATTTTGCACATGACCTATGATTTATCCGATCCCCTATAGTTGGCTGACGTCGCGAAAGACATCTTGATCCAAAATGTCAAACATTCATTGTCATAGACTGGGTTTCAAATAAATTTAAATCTTTACGCACACAATCGTGTTTCCTTCAGCAAAAAAATAGGGAAGGGTGGGGAGTCAGCATAGTAATACGGTTTTAACAAATTCTTTTTTTTTAAACGACCATAAAATTTAGACAATTTTGAGTGATGATCTGATTTCATCAGACGACACAAACTCTACTAGAACTCGACGAATTTCCAGGAATAACCCTTCATTCGTTTCACAGAGTAACGCATCTATTAATTCCCGAGAAATAAATTTACACAAGATATACTTATCTGGTAAAGCTTAAAACAGCTTTTTCAAACTCCCATTATATGACATATGATGGTGTTAAACGTGATTAATACTATTCAGACGATCCCAGACTCAACAAAATGTCAAATTTAAAGGAAAACGGTTTTCATAGGTACCTTGAATGAATGAATATACTGCATAAATGGGAAGAAAAAATAAACACGCCAAAATGTTTCTGATATCAACCGAGCAGTTTTAAATATATGACCGAGGAATTTAAAGCATTAGGCTCAGTAGTCTGTGTTAATAAAAATATCGCCCAATGGAATGTCACGGTGGAGAATATTGACTTTTATATTACTGCTGTTTTCACAACTAGAGAGCTTACAAATATGGCGACATAATACGCACAGATAAAGTCGTCGATTTAGGAATTATCCTTAGCATAAGTGCTTAAAAGTAACATTAGGTAATTAGCCAACTTTCTGTACATTTTACAGTAAATAAAACTGATTTGTCGCAAACAGCTTTCCTTTATGGATTACTCCTTTTGCTCCATTTGATTCACGATTACATTTATGCATTACAAATCAACCAAGCAAGATATACGCCTGTAGAGTAAGCTCAGAACAAAGCTATATTCATGTCACATTCTAAATGGAACATTATGTGGTGCGTGTATTTCAAAAGTTATTAGAAATTTCCAAAGACAGGGCAGGGGCCCCGAGTGGCCGAGTGGTCTAAAGAGCTCACCGTTACGGATCACTGCCATCTCACCTCTGTCTGCGTGGGTTCGGCTAATGTGGTTATGTGAGAAAGCTTGCAAGTAGCTTCTCGTGGGTCGGTGGTTCTTTCCGGGGGTTTTCCAGGTTCTTTCTCCAACATTAACATTGGCAGCCATGTATAGCCTATCTTGTGCTGAAAAATGGCGTTAAACCCTACAACAACCAAAGACAGGGCAGATTTTTCTCAGTGCAAAGAATGTTGTGTGATACATTTCACATGTTGTGCATTGTTTGTATACTATATTATTGCTGTTGTTGTTTTTGTTGTTGTTGTGTAACACCATTTTTAAGCAGATTTATGACGGCCAGTATATCTGGTGGACGAATAACCCAGGGAACCACTGAGAAAAACCACCAATCCACGAACAATTGCTGGCTGGCTTTCTCAAATACCCATGTCTGTCCAGCCCGAGAGTATATTGTGATGAAGACCATATAGAAAATAAAATGTGCCTGGACTTTTGTATTTGTTATTGCTGCTGATGTTTTACCCTCCATCCTTCTCAAATATATAATGTGTATAGACGTTGTTATAAAGGTATGAGCAACGAACTTAGATTCTAGGAGTTAAAAAATTCCGTGTGTTTGTGTGTTGGATTTTTAACGTATCTTTAATACGTTTTCGGTCATATCGCTGCGATGTCAGTAGTGAACAGTTTATAGTGATGTCAAGCACTGGGACATCATGCCGCGGACATTTAGCATGATGTCCCACCCAGTCGCATTATCATGTCACCAGGCCAACGAGTCCTAATACTAACCTCTAAATACTTAGCGCCAAGCAAGGCAGCTATTAGTACCATTTTTTTAAAAGTCTTTGGTATGAAGAGGTTCGAACCCGCGACCTCCTGCATCCGAAGTGGACGCTCTATCCACTAGGCCACCAGGAGCGGTCAAAACTTCCATTAAAGCTAGGCAAAGTTAATTATTATTGCATTCAATTTCAAGCAAAATACCAATTTTCCAATGTTACAAGAGATTGTATAAATTTTGTACAGCAGAATAACACTAAAATGTTATGCTAAGAGAGCATCGTAAAAGATGTCTGCAAAATAAAGCCTCGTGTGTGTGGTACTACATCTAAGTGACAGTATTGGAATGCTAAAAATAAAATATTATTGGTCACGTTTTACAAGCCTGCAAACTACTGACCCAGTATTACTTCATACACGTAGCAGTAAGCATTACACTAATGAAATTACTGACCAAATATCCCTTGATATATGTAGCAGTTAGCGGTGCGCTCAGGAAATTACTAACCGAATATCCCCCGATATATGTAGCAGTTAGCATTACCGTCAGGAAATTACTGACCAGATATCCCTTGATATATGTGGCAGTTATCATTACACTCAGGAAATTATAGACCGAAATACCCCCTAATAAACGTAGCAGTTAGCATTATACTCAGGAAATTACTGACCAAATATCCCCTGATATATGTGGCAGTTATCATTACACTCAGGAAATTATAGACCGAATATCCCCTGATATATGTAGCTGTTAGCATTACATTTAACGTTTTGATCTTCTATTTTTCTATATCATACACTACAGAGATCTGACGACTTTCCGAGTGCTGCGTGGAGTCGACCGAATGCTCCTGATTTTATCTCCGCAGGCAAGAAAGAAACTGGTTAACATTTATTATTTACATAGCCATTCTTTGTCATGTTAACGTACAATGTATTAGGATCAAAATTCATGGTGGGTTGGTTGACATTACGGAAATAAGTTACTTATAATTATCTTGTAGAAGTGGAAATGAAGGTTGGCAAATACATTTGTGCTTGATATGCATATAAAGTTTGTGTTGTGAAGGTGTGCATATTGTTTGTGTTACCCATCTTATGCATATAAAAGTTTGTGCTATACAAATGTGAATAGTGGGTTTGTGGTATGAGTGTGTGACCCAGTCACATTATCCTGACACCAGGCCTACTAATCCTAGCATTAATCTGTTAATGTTGAGTGCCAAGAGGCGGCTGCAACTACCATTTTTATACGTATTTGGTATGACCCCACCTAGGTTCGAACCCGCGACCTCCTGCATCCGGGGCGGACTCTCTAACATCTTGGCCACCGGAACGGTCTGATTTGTGTTATGAAGGTATGCATATACAACTTGTCTATGATTAGTGTGAATTTGTATACCTTTTTTCCCACTCTTTCAATCAAGGTGAAGACAACTGTTATTTTGAAACAACCGAAGAGTGAACCATGACCAGTACGAAGAACTATGTCTTTAATTGATGACATTGCAAGGAATATTCATACTGAAGTGATTTACTGATTGATTTGTTTAACGGCACATCATCACATGAATGGCTGTCTCGTGCTGAGACAATGCGTCAGCTGTCGAATATACTCTTCAATTTTTGAAAACCATACTTAGTATGCTCATGTACAGTACTGGCAAACCTATTCAATAGGATTAATTAGTTTATGCATTGTGTATTTAAAAAAGACATTTTCCCAAAAATACCTTTACAACTAACATTCATAAACCTAGAAGCCAGCATCGAATACTTGTGTCTCTCAATCTATCTTAACACAGACTACGCTGGGATTTCTTAATGTAATATGCTACATGCATAAAAAGTAACGCGCAATCCAGGTTTTGGTGCATTTCCAATTTGCAAACAAATATGTTCAAAAGATAATAAAATCGTCGACAAAACCACAAAAGGCCCATGTCAACATAAAATAGTAGTCACTGTTATTTATGCGCGCGACATCTGGCGGATATACTTGTCGGCTGACGCATTTATGTCTGGGCGGGATTCTAACCAGCACCCTTCTGATCGATAGTCTGGTAATCTAACCATTAAGCCACCATGTCTTGGAGTGTCTAATTGTGCAGGAAATGCAGGGAAATTTCTCACTGAAAGTCATTATTGGGATGGTAGTACAGAACAAAGATTACTGCAAAGGTGGTTGTTAAGGGAAGGCAAGATATAGTGCAAGCCCGATTCGGGGTGGGGGGAGTAACCGTTGGTGGAAGAAGAGGTACGAGTACTTGCAACAGTGTTCTCGCAGCAGGACAGTTCAGGTTGCAGAATTCACATCTATGATGAGGATAGTTCATGTCTTGCTTGGCGATATCGTATACAAGGCTTTGGGATGTGGCTACAGGGAAGTATATCAATATATCATGTAGCCACAACGCTTCCCCCACCCCCACCCCTTAGTCTCCAGATCAAACACTCGAGTGAGAGGTTATGAGCAAACTGAACGGCTACACTTCCTTCTCGACGTCAACGCCATCAATCAATGTCTTTCGGAAGAAATAGCCGAAGGGAAGACACGTTTGTCAACTCTCACCAGCATATGTAAATCAAGTCGACCTCGAAGGGGGGAAAAAAAACAACCCATTTCAAATATTCAGATTAACTGCTAAGAGAGCAACATATATCCCTGGGGTTAATTCTCAAATGGTCACATTTTATATGTGCGTTAGTCATACAAGAGATTATTACTTATTTGTGCGTGAAGAGATACTTTTCAACTGGGCGCCTGGTATCTATGTGGGAGAGTTAACTGCATACTTACATTAAATGTACACATTACCCACACTGCAACACCCTATCACAATAAATAGCATCACCTGATTAATGAGCCAAGAAGTAAACTCATGTATAGAACAATATAACAGCTCTTTGTCTGAAGTGAAACAAAGTGTAATTTAGACGTATTACTTAATCAGAGTCGGAAACTGTATATACATATTTGTACCGGGTATGAGGGGTTCGGTACTTTGTCAAGGGCTAGTGAAATTTGCTGATTGTAAAGGATTTGGTCGTAGTAGAAAAGATCTATTCGATACGAACTAATAGATTACTTTGGGCGATTTAAATGAAAGCGCAGTTTGTATTGTTTTCCTGGGGGGGGGGGGGGGTAACAATGACTTTGTCGCAAGACCTTACATTTAGAAGGACGCAAGAAATATGTATCTGCATATCTCGGGAGAACCACGGCACCAACCTACGTTGTTTTATACGCATGCGTGGCGTGGAGTACAATGCAGCTGTAATTTTGTTGCTTTCTTTACTTTTGTCTTTTTGTTTGCTTTTAATCTGGCCACCTGACGACTCGGTCGAAGGATGGATGGTTGGTTGAATGGTTGGTTGGTTGGTCTATTCAAGCTCAGAACCGCCATACGACCCAAAATAAAAATACAGGATAAAATAAACAAATTTCCAATCCTATTAAAATCAACACTCTCTTTGCCATTAAGTAAATCCGATATGCACCTACACGAAGTCATATTCTCTTGAAATTTTGATCCACCAATCAAACGACAGTTTTCTTACTTCCAAAAGTGAATCTTTTTTCTCGAAATATATCGTTGTAAATGATAACTCTCCCTAACGCGGTATGCAATGAATTATCCTATAGGCTACTAACATACGTGGACAGGGGCATTCCGAAGGTCACCAAAATATGTCAGACGGATCTATATAGACAAGTAGGTTTGATTTTAATAAAATTGTAATACTTCGCATAAATAGGTTATGTACTGTTTACCTCGTAAAGTTTTGTATCCACATAAATATTTATGTCACCTCGTTAATGAAAAACATGGTATAACCAGAGATACTTTCCTGTTTCATACACTTTGTTTTGACTTCATTCCTAGTCCATTTGGTTTGGTAACTAAGTATTATATCATCCCAAAGTCAATTAAATGTGAAAACGGTTCGAAACAGGTAAAGCAAACAAAGCCACTAGAGAAAATTAAACGTTTAAAAAGGTGTCATTTAAATATTGTTAAGTTGTCTAACATTATCTGGTTTAAAAAAAATCCGATTGTCGTGTTTGGGGCGACTTTTATTTAATGTCAAGAGAACAATTACTGTTTTAAAGAAATTCAAGAGATTTTTTTTAAAAAAAAACTTTGACAAGTGTGTGGGTGTGGGTGGGTGTTAAACTTGAGTTAGTGAATGCCAACCACACACGCAGCCAATTTTTGTTTTGTGAAATATGAGAAACGAAAGGTTGGCCGTGTTAAAATAAAATCCCTTGTTTTATCTGGTCTTTGTTAAGCTCCAAACTCCTCTGAATGAGGTGTTTTATAAACTCCAACTTGTTACAGAATATGCGGTAACTAGTGGTACATGAACCCAAGCTGAACGGGGAATAGTTTTTCTCTCCTAGATACATGTAAAATACATATCTAATTCAATCGAGCGTTTCTTGGCATATACAGTAAATAAAAGTCTACATGTATTTACCTATACCATTATAGATCAGTCGAAAAGTATGTATACATGTTCTGGATATATAATAATGGGAAGGGGGTGGGGCCTTTTAACGTTTTGCAATGCATTGTTAATGATTGATTTTGGGCAGAAATGTCACCAGTCATGAGATGGATGGGGGTGATTTCATACAAAAGGTGTGACAAATGGCTAAGTCCTTTAGGCTCATTTGCGCTTTCCAGATGTTATGACGGGAACTTGTTCCTTAGTATTCGGCAAGATTTCAGAAGGTACAGATAGAAACAGAGACGTGGTATGGTTGGCAGTATTTTATAATTTAAAAATAGCATAAACAAAACTGTTGGGTTATTTCATTAAGAAAAGTGAACTGAAAGATAAGAGATAAAACATTTTCCTCTTTTTATATTGGTATTTGAGTTTATCGGACCAAGTTTGGATTATGACAGGCTCAATAGTCAACATCAAGACCCACTACGTTATGGACTAAGAAAACCGTTCTCAATAATATTAGACGACTTGCAAAACTTTTTAAAAACTTTCTATCAACAGTTGAAAGTAAAATATAGATGTCAAATGTCGTTCAATGCTTTCTGACAGATTAAATTTACCTTTATACGTTACTTTTAAATGTCAAATCTCACGGTGTTTGTAAATTTGTATTGAAATTTTAGTAATAATAAAAGTGAGCAAATCTCGTATCGTATAACCAGTGGACTATACGATCAACTACACAAATAGTCCCGCAGGTACAATGAACTTTATTGTCACGGTAAATCAAGTACGTTTTCTACCCGTTGCACTCGTTTTCAGCTCAATCCATCCCGAACAAACAAAATTTGCAAGTACTTTCATATAAGCTAGTTAGATCTACCAACCAAACATTGCTCTTTCTTTGAAAGATAATCGGCCTTTTTCTGTGTCTATCTCATGGGCCAACGATAAAAGGAAGGTAGCCAGGGTGGATAACGGTTAAGTCGAGCAACAACATTCTTAATTTTACGTTTTCTTGCCATGCCTTAATAGAAAACTTAGCAACATCTAACAAAAGGGAAGTCTACTATTTCCTCTCGCCCTGACACCGGCTATTGAACCGAGACAATCTCTCAATACACCGGTCTAAATTACCTCCGTTTAGCCCTCGGAATGTGAAAATCGTCCATCTAAAACCAACATATCCAACTTTTCTAAAGCCTGACACGCAATATCTTTAAACGGGTAATGATTCCAAGTAGGGTAGCTTTGGAAAACTATTATTCCTCAAACATGAGAGTTTACCTTTCAGGCAGCAGTTCTAGTGTTGGTGTCGAAATTTTGATTTCAACTTTTGTCTTCAGTCTTATCTCTCGCCATCTATTTGTCTCGTGTTTGGTATCAATTACCAGTATCCATTGTTTTACTTTCTTCAATTGCCAGATTTACCTACAAGACAAACTTTTAAAATGCTCTGGTCCTCAAAACACGTAAAGGTCTATTGTCATTTTCTTTCAGTTGTTTGGAGTTTTTGTTAATTAGGTGCAAAGTCATAACTACCCATTCGGTTCTTCTTTGTCACAATTCAAACCATTAACGATAATTTTACCCAGGCAGCTACAGTACTGATAATCAACTCTTTTCTTTAAAACACCCTTTATACTCTTAAACAGTATTGAAACAAAGAGACAGCTCTTTTGCAATATTATGAACCACATACATACAATTCTCATAAGGGAATCAAAATGGTCTTGCATGGATCCCCAAAAGTAACTCAAGACGTAACCGATATCGAAATCGGGTTACAATTGGGGCTGGGAACAGTACCTTCAGACAGAGTTGTGATGAAGTTGAGGTGGGAGGTGTGTGAAGCTTGGGTGGAGGTAGGCATCAATAGGTTTACATTCCAAGATGACGTAACAGGTAAAATTTAACTAAAAAAATCAGCCTAGTTTCAACGATTTTACAATAAACTGAGTTTCCACTCGACAATTTACATGCTGTATATCTTTGTACATACAGAAATAAAAGGGCAAATTAGAATAAACGACGAAAACAATGATGATGATGATTGGGATTTGGGGTGAAGCTGTGACACACTCGGCGAGTAAAACCGTAATCTGTCGATTCCAACTCTGCACATAGGTATAAAAAGGCAATATTTACCTGATTCCAAAGAATTCTTCATTGCTGAATCATTGGAAAACGCACAATACCATACAAAACTGCATATGCCACACTTCATTTCATTCGCAAAATATTACTATAAACACTGAGGCAAAAGGATACAATCCAACATAGCTTTAATGTTAACTCCAGAGTCTGTTTTATAGAATTTCTTGAACTCCTTCCTGAGATCATGGTACTTGTAAAAGTAACTTGGCAAGGAAATGTTTTTATTGCTGGCTTCTGGGTGAAGACATTGTCGAAGGTGGTTAGGTCCATCTGTGACAAAACAGAATGATTTCCCTCCATGATCGGGGTGGACTCCCTTTGCTTGTAAAAACCTGTCAAACTGAAATTTGAAATATATATATATATATATATATATATATATATATATATATATATATATATATATATATATATATAACTAAAACATGCTTCTGCTAAGAGTATATTTATGAAAAGGCATGAGAGGTGATCTTTGCATGTTGGATGAAAATTTTGTACGTGATATGACTGATATCTACGCGCTTTATTTCTTATTATACTGCCTTTCCTGTCACCGAAAACTGTATAATCTTCTAAAATTATCTTACATAATCGGTGAACATTCATAGAATTTTTCATACGCATCATTGAAGGATGGGAAAATTCGGCCTAGTTCAGATCCCATGAGTGGAATTTTTCTATCCATCATTGATGCATAATGAAGGATATATTTTTCACATTCAGTAAAATGAAAACGAGGGACAAATTTTATATTACGTAATGTGAATACTGAAGAAACTTTAAAGCAACGTCAATGGCAAGACACAATGTTCGAACTGTGTACCAAAAATGGATGGTACAGTTACTATGAATGTCAACTAATCCCAAAAACTTCCTCGCAGGTTCCACTTATTAAAGGAGACCGAGGCAAAATTTTGATATGGTACTCGATCCAACTTTGCTCAAGATTCGATTTTCATCTCAATCATTATAATAAGATGATTTTTTAAAATTAAAATAGGAATTACAAAAACCTTTAATTCAACTCGAAACCAGACTACATAATATGCACGTGCAGCTAGGTCGATCAATTTAAGATGTCATGTTTGCGGTAGACTGTCTTTAAATGTCGTAATGTTTGTAAGAAACGGAATTAAAACGCTGAAGGTTTTAGGATGTAGTATGTTGCAAACAATGTGTATCTTAGTTACCATATTTAAAACTTCTCAAAAGATGACGAGATTCGCGAGAGTTTTTGACGGTTTAGATGCAATGTCATCGCAGTGAAATGTCATGTTGTGAAATACAACCTTCACTGGAAAACACGATCATATGCGTGTAGGAATGCGAGAAAAATATATTGTCTGGTCCCATACGTCTAACTAAAACTGAAATCAACAAGAAACAGGAAAGCAGATAATGTCAAACGATACGGCATATATGAGCCCGAGGACCTATTGCATAAGGCAATCATAAAACCTTGCTTTTGAATATACATTACTCGACCTATTGCATAAGGCAATCATAAAACCATTGCTTTTTGACTATACACTATTCGACCTAATGCATAAGGCAATCGTAAAACCATTGCTTTTTGACTATACACTACTCGACCTGTTACACAAGGCAATAGTAAAACCATTGCTTTTTGACTATACACTATTCGACCTGTTGCATAAGGCAATCATAAAACCATTGCTTTTGACTACACACTGCTCGACCTGTTGCATAAGGCAATTACAAAGCCATTGCTTTTTGACTATACACTACTCGCTTTGTGGCTATATGCTTCTATTTCAGTCTCTGGCTGTAATAGAGTTGGCGTTTCATCAGGAAAGATTTTCAGCGTTTCATCAGGAAAGAATTTCAATGAAAAGTTTTACTTCATTCGTCCTGAAGACCGTCCACCCTACGTTATCAGTGGTGTGTTCAGAACATTCTTTTTTTCAATACTTTAAAATGAACCAGAAAAATATTAGCATCTTCTTGTTCATAAGCAATGCGAATGCCAGGATATTTAACTAAACCTACTTACATTGGCGGGACTCGAATCTTTATCAGATTGTCCCACACTTACCCCGTAGTACATCTGATCACATTATTAGGTTTCCAGTGATATACATTTTCTGATATATGTGTGTATCTGCCGGTGTCTGCATGTGCGTTAGATGGGTTTAAAGCCACATCAGCACAATACACTATCGTGTAGTGAGCAAACGCCTGTTAGCAACAATGGCAAAATCCGTACCAACTTTCCAAAGAAGATCAACCCGTCCAACCAAAGGTAAATATCTACCCTCAGAAAAGAGACATGGTAAAGATGTTGTAAAGAAGATAAACCAAAATCGAAGGCAAAAAGGTAAAACAACCGGGGGAAGGGAATAAAAAAGTAATCTTTTAAAAATTCCAAGATCTTCTCAGCCGGAACACTATTCCAGTATGCACCCCACAACAAAAAAGAGTCGCCTCTATGCTAAGAGTGGAACACCATGACAGTATGTACCCCATCACAAAAAAGTCACTTCTATGCTAAAGAGTGGAACACCATGACAGTATGTACCCCATAACAAAAAGGTCTCCTCTATGCTAAAGAGTGGAACACCATGACAGTATGTACCCTATAACAAACAAGTCGCCTCTATGCTAAAGAGTGGAACACCATGACAGTATGTACCCCATAACAAAAAAGTCGCCTCTGTGCTAAAGAGCTGAACACCATGACAGTATGTACCCCATAACAAACAAGTTACTATGCAGCCTATTCTACATCCATAAACACAGAGAGGAACTGATCTGCAGGAAATGTTTACAGTGTGGCGGACCAAAAACAACCATCCATAAATCATCACTACACACAACGCACAACTTATGACTTGGTCAAGTTCGTTTAAATTAAACTGATTTGTAAGAAAAGACCGTTACTACTGATGGACTTATGGACTACTGACTTGTGGTTATAACCTTTAAACTTTGGCGAGGGAATAATTATATTCCAATTAGGCTTTTCACAAAAGTATTTTAAAAGGACAGTATATGGTATTTTTGACAGCGTATGTATGTATGTATGTACGTATGTATGTATGTATGTCATACAAAAAGTTAGCCAAGTATGAACTAATGTTTAAAAGAAAAACTGGCCGAGTCTTTAAGACCTGTAAAAAGGAATTGTTTTGCTTTTTCCAAATATCGTACTTTGTCTTTCTATATTTTGTAGCTTAATGCGTGTTGTAATGCCACAGGGTACTAATATTTTATCAAGTTCTAAACTGCTCTGAGCCTTTCATCCTTTGACCCTGTGCTCTCATCTAAACAAGCCGCTTTTAAATGCCTTTAGGGACAAAGATATTATCGCAATTCACTTCGCTTGACGTATTCAGTCCAGATTGTATCACTGCCTGCCTTCAGAGCAGGAAAATAAATAAACAGAACAAAAAGTCTCCTTTCTGTTGTTCTCAATCCTGCTCACAAGACTTTTTAAGAATATTCTGTACATGTACACAGAACAGTTTTCTTTCTCATTTTTAACCTAATTAACCGCCCGTATCAAGAAATAGATCATACCGTAACATTTACGGGAGCTATTTGTTCATTTCGTCAGGCACTACAGTCTGTGTGAATTTTGATACAAAAATTAGATATAATGGCGTTGACCTTGATACCTAACTAGGCGTGCTAGAGTAAAAGCCACAGAGAACAAATCTGATGAGTGTGCCTCAACAGGCGTACTGAAGTTAAGTCCCAAAGAGTGCAAGTCTGATGATTGGGTCTAAATGGACGTGTCAGAGTAAAGGCCCCCATATAACAAGTTTGGTGTTTGGGCTTAAACAGACGTGCCTGAGTAAAAGCCCAAAGAGAACAAGTCTGGTGACTGGGCCTAAATAGACCTACCAGAGTAAATGCTGAAAGAGAACATGTCTGGTAATTGGGCCTAAATAGACGTGACATAGTAAATGCTGAAAGAGAAAATGTCTGGTAATTGGGCCTAAATAGACGTGACATAGTAAATGCTGAAAGAGAACATGTCTGGTAATTGGGCCTAAATAGACGTGACATAGTAAATGCTGAAAGAGAACATGTCTGGTAATTGGGCCTAAATAGACGTGACATAGTAAATGCTGAAAGAGAACATGTCTGGTAATTGGGCCTAAATAGACGTGACATAGGAAATACCCTCAGAGTAAAGGTCTGATTGGGAATAAACAGACGTCGCAGAGTAAGGGCCCTTATAGAACAAGTCAGGTAAATGGGCCCAAGTAGACGTGCCAGAGTTAACGCCAAAAGAGGACAAGTCTGGTGATTGGGCCTAAATATATGTGCCAGAGGAAAGACCCTCACAGAAAAAGTCTGTCGAATTGCAGCTTGTTATTTTATCAATTTCAAAATGATGAAAAATAATAATGCCAGGGTTGAGTAAATAAAATACTTTTTAAACTTGCACGTCGCGTTTTCATAGTATGTGACCAAAACGGAAGGAAGTAGTAACTTGCCTTCTTTGCGTAAGAATGGAAGTCAGTGTTATCTTCTCATTTTCATTATGCAGCATGTCATGCCATTTACTGTTGGGAGCCTGCTTACGAGTTAAAGGATGCTAGACTGTACATATGGATCTTAATAACAGTCACCAAGATATTAGAAGTATATATAAAACATACGAGTATGTTTAACATTAAATCAATGGGTAGTATACATACGAGTACCATTCTATCAATGGGTAATACGTAAAACTCAAAAATCCTCCACGTTTTACAAAAGATTATATTGCATATCCTTCTGCTGGGATGATTTTGTTTTCCATTTATCCGCCAGAATTTTTAAACGGATGGGTTCCAGGTAAATGGCAAAATTATTCGTCTAATATGGTTTATTCGGAACTGGTTTGGAGACCAGATTAAGTGACAGCTGGACGTTTCTAGTTGTATATACTAGTATTACAACAGAAGCCGATTTGGCAATCGTAGGTCAGACTGGGAGAATCTCTGGGAAGCACCGGGTGTTGAAGTAATGCCTGGCGATAACACAGCACATGGGATAGCTAGAAGGGACCCCTTATCATGTGGTGTGAACAAAGTGAAAATGGCATGCTGCTTATCTCTGTTCTACCATGTCCCTTGCTTATATAAAATACCAGTTAACACAACTATGATTAACCAAATTCTATAAGCAGTGTATCGAGTTTACTGAATGATGCAAAGACAACAACTAAATAAAGGAATAAATAAGTGTTGTTGGCTGGTTTAATATCAGTGTAGAAAATGTTATTTCAATGCCGTGATTTAATGTCCGTGTAGAAAATGGTATTTGAAGACCTATGTGTGATTGCCATTTTAAACATGTCACGCCTACACAAGTATCCATGAGAAACAGTCGACTAACCTATTCAGCATTGCTATCCGTTGGGACTATAAAAAGACAGTATGGAGAGAGAGAGAGAGAGAGAGAGAGAGAGAGAGTCTTCAACGTCTCTGGTTCTTGTTGTGAATACACTATAAAAGAATGCTAATAGACCGGAAGCACTATACTATGATTGATACTTCTTGTAAATCAACTGTAAATACACTTTGTGGGTCATAAGCAAACAATTGGGTTTATATTCGAAGTGTATACCGCAGAACGGCACCCATCTCTGAACTGTTTGTCCAGCTATTGCCACCATTCAATTGGGATTGTTCACGCGAGTGTTCGATATCATTTAGATCAATACTCGCTGTAATCAACAGGTGAGCTGATGATATTCAACAGGTAACACGTTGACAGTGCAGTGTATCAATACACATTGGCGGTTCGCTTTGAACTTAATTTAACACAGGTATGCATTGGGCGTCAACAACCATTCATGAACAGCAGTTATTATATCCAACTTTAGTTCACATTTCAGAAGTGCAGATTTTAAGATTTTTAACTGATTCTCTGATAAAATTTCTTAATCGAAAAATATGATTTAGTTATACATCAAAGTAAACATTTATCCTCCATATCGTCGCTTCCCAGCGATGACTAAAAATTAGTTTAAGGCCATAGTATATCATACTTCTACAATGTAGTCGATTTTCATTCATTACTTTAAAATTTTAAAGAACTTGAAACGAGCTTTCTTATCAATCGTAATACCTTCAACACACGGTACTCCAGCCAAACACACAAACATAAATTACCGTAAAAACTGAGTCATTTAAGCGTCATATAATGTTTCAATTATAATGGACACATTTTTGCCGTTTTATTCTTCTTTAAATTATTCTCTTCATGATCCATTGTGGATATATATATATATATATATATATATATATATATATATATATATATATATATATATATATATATATAACCATAATCAACAGCATATTTCAACTCAAGTTTCTATTACATAAAGCACTGTGAAGCTTTAAGATCACTTAAGGTATTTTTTGTACAAGTCTCTTGTTGCAGCATCTACCCCCCCCCCCCCCGTTTTCTGTCCATAAACAGCATTTCGTAAGTGTGAAAACGTGTGATCCAATAAGTGAAGCATTCTGATTGTTGCACAAAGAAGAAATTTATTAATAATTAGAGACGAAAAGATCTCAGCTTTCAAAGCTAAGTGGTACAGTACAATTAAACGGTTTGATGTGAAAATAATTCAGTATATAATTAAATGTACTTACTTCGTCTAGAACGTGTTCCAAGGGTTGCGAATTCTTTATTGCATCTTCTTGCAGACCCGTTTCTATTTTACAGTCATCAGTGAGTACTGTCTCGGATAGTTCATTAGGAACTGGTTTCACGTAATGTTGCTGAACGGCTACAACCTGAAAGTGGGCAATAGGCACTTCAGCGTACATGTATACACATTTACCTGGGTTAGGTGTTCTCCAGATTTACTTTTCCGGTATTGAGAAGTTACAGATTCTTTGTCAAATTTACGTGCCGATACTTCTGAATCTGTCAATAAACGTTATTATTAAATAGTGAGTTGCGCGCAATGTGCGAAAAGTTGACATTATACCCACCGAAGTCACGATTTAGTCGAGAGGTTTCAACTGCACTCGTGTATAGTTGGCTCAATTTTTTTTCCGCGAAACTGACAACCTAGGATCCAGGTAAAAACCGGGTAAATAAGGGTGACTTACCTTGTTATTGGGAATGTCAAATAGTAAATATACAAATAGTACAATCTGTTCTTCGTCCACTCCTAAGTCTTCTCCGTTCTTTCCTGCCGAGGCACAGAATAGCACCACTTTGTAAGTAGCGGCCATTCTGAGCTGTGTCTCCCGACGTTTGAATCTGTCACCTGAACTTGTGTAAATGTCGAGGGAATGTTGTGTTATTCATCTAAACCATGTGGCACATACTAGAGGCTTTTGTGGGCGATACATTCCTATTGGCCCGTCACCGAAACGTGGCAGTGAATACAGGGGCTCGAAAAGGGAGTAATTAAGTCACAGCTGAGTTGGCTCAGGTAATTACAGGTGCTCATACTTCTCAAACTTTGAGAAAGTCTGTTCCATAATTGAAAGTACGTACTTCTTTGGCTATATAGCCTATGTGATAACTTTTGTAATCTGAATAAATGGTTGATTATGGTACTTATAAAGAACACTTATCTTTGCTTATCATACCTTGGCCAGGTAAAAATATTTTGGTAACCTTGCTGATAAATAGCACTCGAAATGCGCACGCATATCCCTGGCCTGGAGGGAAATTTGCAGCAAGCTGTTGCTAAGTTCACAGGCTGTGCACAGTTCTCTTCTCTCGACAACATGTGTATTGCTTTTTAAACAATAAACTTTTATCAAGCTGACACCAGTTGGAATAAAGCGTGAAGATATTATTTTACCAGTTTGCCGACTGCTGCAAAGTAAACCTTGGAAAAAGAGAGGCACACTGTTTTTGATTGTAGTCGTCACGTTGCTGAACTTTTCTTTTTTTTTATACAAATTCTTTAATGATGATTATTATGTTTTACATTGAGATAAATATCTCCTCCGATATGTTAGTTGAAATAGGATGTCATTAAATTTTAGTGAAATGTAGCCAGTGACAGATTTTACTGGCATAGCAATATTATAACCGTTCATGTATATGCCTGATATGACGTACCATTTATTTAATTTACAGACAAATATTGACAGCTTGGTCCGCTTATGTTCACAAAAGGTCAACACATATAATGCTACAGAAACGTTATTCTTTAAATGTGTACTTCCTCAAAAATTTCTTATGTTATTGATATTTGTTTTCCTCGGATTCAAGCCTGCTCACTTATCAAAATTGTAAAGTTTAAGTATGAAAAATATTGCATTAATTGTTTGGTTTTTTTCATAAAAAAATTTTTCAGTGTAAATTTATCACAATTTAATCTGTCCAAAATATTTTTAAACTGCTAAATATTCAGACGCTTATGTATGAAAAATGTTGCATTCATTATCGAAACTTGTAATTCCACAGAATTTCAATATTTTTTTCTAGATTTTTATTAATTGTTTGTCCTTTAATTTGGACGTTCGTTGTGAAAAGTAAATTTTGTAAAGTTGAACGGAACATCCGATGAAAGAGAATATGAACTGAAAACTTGTGAAAAAGGACGCACTGGTTGGTTCAGGTGCACGTGACCTTAATTTTTACATTTGTTTTGTACAAGTTGTCTCATTGCATGACGTACTGGATAACATATTCAAAGATATTCCTCACTCCAATTGAATAAAATGTATATTACTTAGACTTGACATTCTTCACACCGACTGCCTAATATAAATATCAATTAGAATAGTTATTCCTCATTCCGATTTTATATGAATATCACTAACCCTAACCCTACTTAGACTTGATATTCCTCACTCCAGTTGTATAAAATGAATATCACTTAGACTTGATATTCCTCACTCCGATTGAATAAAATAAAAATCACTTGAAACTGATATTCCTCACTCCGGTTGTATAAAATGAATATAACTTAGAACTGATATTCCTCGTTCCGGTTGTCTAAAATGAGTATCATCTCGACATGATATTACTTAATTCGATTTACTTTAAGCCTGTCGGCAATATTAATATCACTGACTTGAAATTCCTCACTCCGGTTGTATAATAGGAATATCATTTAGACTTGATGTTCCTCGCTCCGATTATCTAATACGAATATCACTTAGACTTAAACGTAAGCATTCTTAACTTCCTTTTGCAGCTGTCTCGATCCAAAGGTTTACACGAGGAGAGTGTTCAACCGCAACCAATTAGCAATAATTTATCATAACGATGCAAGTAAAATTGAACATTTATGTTATTATTTATCACATTTTTGAATGCTGATCGCATCAATATTTCTTGATTCTCTTTCTATCAACTAAAAAATGTGGCAAAATCGGAGATGAAGATTTACTACTCTCAGAAGCTCAAAATCAGTACAACTAAACGGGAGTCTGATTTATCTGCAATAAAAGGACACAAGGAAATTACCTCTGAAATGTCAAACCGACATCCTGTACTGTAATAATTATCATAAATGATAGATTTACTTTAATTGTACCACGTGATAAAACTGGGAAGGGGATTGTTAATATCGGGTCACCTAGTGTTACTTTCGAGCTTTTTTAAAACCTAATCTGTGAAATTTTTCAAACAAAAGGATGAAAATGGGATATCCTTGACGAATACCATCAACTGTCAGAAGACAACTTAATTGTCTAACACGGAGTAGCTTTGGTGGAAAAACCAGCTGTGTGACGAATGTCTACAACATTATTTCTGGGGAGAAATTGTCGACAGTTTAGAATAATTGGTACTGTAATGCTTCTAAAGGTTTAATACCTCCGTGAAACATCTTAGACTGACAAGAATGAACTCTTTGTAAATTCATTAAATGACCACTGTAAACAAAAATTATCATGGATCTGAACTGAAGAAGTGAAAGTTATGTAATAAGTGTAAAGTCCCACATCCTCTACGGCCCCCTCCAATGCTATAAAGGTTACGTAATACTTGTTATGTCCCACAACCTCTATGGCCTCTTCCACTGTTACAGACAATAAACACGTTTTATTCAGCGACAGTTTGCACTGACACGTTAAGAAAATCAGGAACAAGGAATTTTCCCTGAAATAATAAACAACAATAATACGTATTTGTTGCTCTTGAATTTGAAAGTTTTTTTCTTCTTTTTATTGTTTACAGGAAATTTTGATATAAATGAAGACTACAAAACAATATATTGGAATGCATCAGAGACGCAGAGCAACATTTGTGGTTTGGTTGGTCTAAGCCTACTTTAAGGTCCTATCCCTGTTTGGCTTTTGTTAGATTTTATACGGCAATGACAAGACAACGTCTTTTCCAAGGACACAGCACAGCCGCCGACCTGGCCTGATCTGCGAATCGAACACGCTGTATTTCAGTGGTTAGAATGCTGACTTCTTACACATGAGTACTTTGTTTGATTATCAGACCAGGCTGGGTCGGCTACCGTGTTGTTTTAAGACACTTTAATCACATTGCCGAATACCAAATGCTTAAAACCATTAGACAAAATCATTACGAAGTGAGCAGGGCCTGAGCAAACTAAAAGTGTCCATGTGCATCACTGATGTATCTTAACAGCATGCTTAATTAATACTGGATTAGCCTTGGCAACATAGTTAATATTGGATTAACCTTGGCAGCATAGTTAATATTGGATTATCCTTGGCAGCATTCTTGATATTGGATTATCCTTGGCAGCATTCCTAATATTGGATTATATCGGACACCATTCTTAATACTGGAGTATTACTACCAAGCGGACCTCTCTGGCGGACTAAGTGGTTAGAGTGTCCGTGCTTCGGATGCGGGAGGTCGCGGGTTCGAACCCCGGCCGAGTCTTACAAGACACTAATAAAATAGGTACTAGCATCTGCCTCGCTTGGTGCCTAGTATTAAGAGGTTAATGTTAGGACTGGTCGTCCTAGTGTCAGGATAATGTGACTAGTTGGGGCATGATACTAAAGGATGCCCCGGTGCTATACAGTACTAAAAATTGTCACACCGGAGACATCGTTGCAATATGATTTTTTGTTTTAAAAGCTACGTTAAAAATCCAACACACACACACACACACAAAGCTAAAATTAAAGTTGGAGAGGGTTGAAATGTTTATCTTTCTTGTCTACAGGTGGTATATGTCAGCACCTGTTCATGTTACCACCATCATTACGCTCTTGAGTACGTACCCATCGTAATGATATGATAAGATGATAAGTACCTCTTGGTTTATGTTCTGTTTGCTACGTCAGCATAACATTGCTGATCAAGCGCGTGTTAAGAAGTGTCTTCAATGTAATTGACACGCGACTGTTTATGACATTTATTCAACGGAAAAATTTACAAAATTCATACGATACTTGTAATGACAGAGAATGACATAATGTCCCTGCTAAATATAATTAACATGATAACAGAGAATATCGCAGCGTTCCTTTTATAATTATAATCTTTCGTGGAGTATAATTTTTCGTTTTCCCGTCATGCATATCCTTGTTTGTTTGTTTGCGGGTTGCTGTTTTTTTTTTTTTTTTTCTTCTTTTTTCTTGCTTGTAAGAACAACGGTCATTTGTCTTTTAAGTCCCAATATCAAGCAAAATTATCAATGCAGACATAAGTAATTTGTTACATTTAAGAAACAGCCACTGTCTGTTCCCTTTTTTATATTACATACGTACACACGTGGACTGCTTTGATGTGACATTGTTAAAAATTTACTGTTTGCATGTGACATTGTTCAGATTGACTATTTGGATGTGACATTGTTCTAAATTAATTGTTTGGGTGTGACATTGTTTAAATTGACTGTTTGGATGTGACATTTTTCAAATTGACTGTTTGGATGTGACATTGTTCTAAATTGATTGTTTAGGTGTGACATGGTTCAAAATTGACTGCTTGGATGTGACATTGTTTAAATTGACTGTTTGGATGTGACATTGTTCAAATTGACTGTTTGGATGTGACATTGTTAAAATTGACTTTTTGGACGTGACATGGTTCAAACTGACTATTTGGATGTGACATTGTTCAAATTAACTGGATGTGACATTGTTCAAACTGACTGTTTGGATGTGACATTGTTAAAATTTACAGTTTTGGATATGACATTGTTCAAACTGACTGTTTGGACTTGACAGTGTTCAAACCGACTGTTTGGATGTGACATTGATAATAAAGACTCTTTCCTACCTTAAACACATCATATTCTTTCTTGTACTCAGTTAAATTTCTTTCCATAAAAACGATATTAGGCTGATCTAAATTAATATATTTCTTTATGCCAAACAAACCCTGACATGTGCCGATATATATGGCCCACCGACCAATACTATCGCTGGCAAAAGTGTTCGCCTCACGTGGTCACAAATGCGCTGGCAGCTTGTTGGATATGGATGTCTAATGTCAATCATATCGTCATAAGATAAACATTTGTAACCATTATTCATGAAACTTTTAAGTATGCAGTACAAAGTAATGACATTCATATGAGTGTCGACATAAAAAATTTTGATTTTATATAATGTGCAATACTAATGCGTAAGATGTGTTCTGTTCTGGTAATAGGTCACGTGGCTATATATGTTCTTTATGGTAGATCACGTGGTTCTGGCGATAGGTTATTAGTAAAAGAGCCTTGACATCGCAAAAAGACGAAACATAACAAAATAATGCAATATTTGATTTCCTAACATAACAATTATCCTTTACGATATATATATATATATATATATATATATATATATATATATATATATATATATATATATATATAGAGAGAGAGAGAGAGAGAGAGAGAGAGAGAGAGAGAGAGAGAGAGAGAGACAGACAGACAGACAGACAGACAGACAGAGTATGTATAATGGAAGAGGCCGTCATGAAACAAAGTTATGCATTATTAATTTACATTGTGTGTCTGACTTTTATCCACAATTGAGTATTGGAGTTTGTGTGTGTGTGTGTGTGTGTGTGTGTGTGATTTGGATTTTTTACGTAGCTTTAACAATGTTTCAATCATATCGCTACGATGTCTGAAGCGTGGCATTTTAAAGTGATATCTAGCACTGGGACATCATGCCGCAGACATGTAGCATGATGTCCCACCCAGAAACATCATCCTGACACCAGGCCGACCAATCACAAATAGAACTTTTAGAACAAATTGAGATTTAATTCACAATACTATAATTTCATTGTAAATTTTCACTTTGTATTCTAGGGAAATATATAATTTGTTACATTTCACAAAAACTTGTTGGTTTTTCTCTCATTTCTGTTACTTAGTTTAAGACCAGAGAGTATTGACAAAGTGTAATTTATAGAAAGTGTTTTATACGATGATGTAGTTCAAAAGACACAGTACTTTCGTCGACCTTATTATTGTAAAAAACAAAATAGCCACACAAAAACTCCCTGACGAACAACTGATAATATCTTAATCGTTCTTGTTTTTCAAGCACAATACAAAGCGTTCGCTGGCATTTGAATTGAACAATTCTTGCTTTCAGTGTAAGACGTTTTGGACATTACATGTCTCAAAGGACGATTCACTTTTGAAGTTGTCCTTTGAAAATTGAATACATCACGTAAACAGAACTTTTCACTATTTTAAAGAATTTAAAAATTTTTGTGATCATTATTATGGTGTGTGATCTTTGACTGAATGATTCACGCTTCTGGATTGTAGTCAGTGTGCAAATTATGCATTATACATTGTAAGTTTTCTCGTTTAAAATATACGTAGGTAATTAGACCGATATTTCTAGCAATAGTTAAGCCTATTTAAAACTTTGCTTTTACTCCTTTCTTAAATATGGTACCAATTTAACAAATACATGAAATCTTTAGCATTTTTGTTCATATAGTCATCATGCAAAACTAGAAAAATAGACAAATGTTTTGTAATTGTACCATAAATCTAACTTGGATAGACGTTGCAACTGAAATTTCGACCACACTAAAGCGGATTTTTTTCTGATTCGTATAATTTTTAAAAACTCGTCCTTTTACCGTTAGGAATTTCAGCAAACTGGATGCAGACATTAAATTAGGATGTAGCGAGACGGGCCTGATTTTTACCGCAAAGAAAGCATTAAGATAACGCCAACTGAAATTTATCAAATGAAGAAAAAAAAAGATGGCAAATAGTTATAAAACTATTCTAAATTAGTGCATTAAAGATTTCACGTAATGGAGAACAACAATTAATTTCAAGATAATATAGACATACAATATACTGACCATAGTCTTTCCTATACAAATATAATTATCAGGAAATACTTTATATTTAATTGTATTCTTTTTCGTTTTTCAAAAGCTTACGACTGTAATCTAAGTTATTACTCTTTCGATGATCAGCACACTATGACGCGTATATGACTCTAACATAACTATAAACGACCGAATGCATGAATGAAAGAATTAGAGAATAAAAAAAACAAACAAGTAAATACAAAACTAAAACGTAACCACCCAAACTATAATAACGTCAAGTACTTGTAAATAATTTGGCATATTTACAAATTGACTGTTTAATCCCAGAAACCTCAACGAAAAACAGACACTGTGGTATCAAAATGGTCACAAACATAACAACCCAGCTGACACAAATGAGGAGACACGTGTCTGAAATTTCTAGAAGCAGATGACTCGTTACCGCTACTTGAATTTTTGAAGATAGGCAAATGAAACACGTGGCTGGGAAAACAACATACACTATTTGCGGTGTTATCATAAATTAAAGAGTTTAGATATTATGTATTGACAAACAGCTCTGTAAAACCAGAATTTAACCCAGCTGTCGCAACTGTTTATCGATTTGATTGCACTGATTTACGTATTTCAATACCCGTGAGCTGCATCGAATTTTGTGATGATATTTTCTTTCTTCAATGTTACGATTTTCTGGAGATTGAAGGCGGGGGGAGGGGGGGGGGGAGTTGGGGAGGGAGAGATATTCTGGATCAACTTTTAGCAGATAGAAGTGACGTGTATACGTGTGCGAAGTTTGGGTGGCTGCCCGTCCCTTGTGTTGCTTTAAATAGAAACTCGAAGCGACACAAACTAGTCTAATGTTCTAAATAGACTTTCAACCGTCAATTCCGTCATGCATCGACAGCATATTTGCTTTGCAGGCTTGGATTCTGGTGTGGATGTTTTTGTACGATTGCATGTCGACTTACATTTATGTCCGACGTTTGAATTACACATAACGTTTCCTCCACCCGATGGCCGTTTCCCACCATTAATGTTCCTCAAGAATAATTTACTTGTTGTGAAGCCTAAGTTTGTAGTAACAGTAAAATATATTTTTTTCAAATTATCTTTGTCGTAATAGCTATTCGAATGACCGCAGGGCCTTGGTTAGTGGGTAGGTGGAGAAAGGACGTCCATTTAAATACGCGGACGAGATAATATGCATACATGGCATGTATTTATCCAGACAAATATGAAGTATTTCTTTTTAATGTGCGTACATACATGTAATTGTCCAGATAATATGTGGACGAGATAATTTAAACTGTAATGCTTTGGGAAGTGACTGCATCACTTGCATTGCAAACAGGCACGTGTATAGTGAAAAGGTTATTAATACAATTTTCGCGTCTCATAATTTTAAAATAGTGACGGTATACATCTTCTGTTCATATCCAGCGCTAGTTGATTTCTGAAATTGAGAATGTGCCATTCAAATTAGGTCCTATAAAGAGTATAAGATATCTTTACATTACGTCCGACAATTGGTATATGAAATATGTCAATAACACATATAAACGAAAGTATTATATATAAAAAAAAGAACTCAACAAGGCCAACTTTCTTTCTTTTGTTTACATTATATCTAAATATCTGAATTCGCCCATGTAGGTGTGACGATTTATACAGAGCTCCACTGAATATGTTAGTCCATGACAGTTGTAAGCATTCGACTGATTTTCCACAGCCATCTTGCGTTCGGAAATCGCGTCCAACTGATTTATAGTCTAAGCACGCGCACACGCGTGTGTGTGTGTGCGTGTGTGTGGGTGTGTGTGCAGTGGCATACAATGGGTACATGACGCCCGGGTAAACGATGATGGAGTTTTCGCATATCAAGACCTCTGGCACACGGGGCAACCGCCCCATTCGCCCCCCCCCCTCCCGTTAATACGCTACTTTGTGTTGTGTGTGTGTGTGTGTGTGTGTGTGTGTGTGTTCCATCAATATATATGTATGTGTGTGTGTGTGTGTTCCATCAATGAACACATATATACATGTGCATTTATATTAAGGTATGAAATTGTTCTCTCTTAATGTTTCTATATATTAGACTTTCTTACCGGCTTGATCCATACTCTGGTATACATCATTAAGACTAAACACCGACACTGTCAATTTATTGATATAATTCATAGTCATCTGGATAAATAAATGTACGCACATTACAAATATGTAATTCATATTCGTCTGGATAAATAAATGTATATACGCACATTACAAATATGTACTTCATATTCATCTGGATAAATACATGCATGTACGCACATTACAAATATGTACTTCATATTCGTCTGGATAAATAAATGTATATACGCACATTACAAATATATAATTCATTTTCGTCTGGATAAATAAATGTATATACGCACATTACAAATATATAATTAATATTCGTCTGGATAAATAAATGTATATACGAACATTACAAATATATAATTCATATTTGTCAAGATAAATAAATGTATATACGCACATTACAAATATGTACTTCATATTCGTCTGCATAAATACATGTATATACGCACATTACAAATATGTACTTCATATTCGTCTGCATAAATACATGTATATACGCACATTACAAATATGTACTTCATATTCGTCTGGATAAATACAAGTATGTATGCACATTACAAATATGTACTTCATATTCATCTGGATAAATAAATGTATGTACGCACATTACAAATATGCAATTCCTGCCTTTAGAGACAAATTTCAATTTCTAAGCTGAATAATTTTTTTGTATTAATAAAACAAATAAGCTATTAGGTGAGCTATTTTCATTGAAGTTAAAATGACAAGAATGGTTACGTTGTGTATACAGATACTGTTAGCACTTTACGTAGTTAATTGTTTAAGAGATTAAGTTATAGTTCCCGTTCATTTGTACCCCTGCCGATTTTAAAAACAAAAGGTTTCACTGATATAAAAACAAAATGATCAAAACTTAGTCCTTTCATCCGTTCATTGATTGGTTCTAGCATGATTGTCGCCGGGGCGGGGTGGGTGGGGGTGGGGTGGGGTGGGAGGGCCCAAATACCTGTCAACTTGTTGGCGTTTAGAATCAAACAGGAATTTCTTGAGTAAGACGGTCGCCATATTTGCATGTCCAAGTCAAGCAACAGATGTGATGTAGTTCACTGTCTTTGATAATCTCAATAATTCCGTAAATGTTGGAGTAAAATATCTCTTGGCACATGTATATAAGAGTTTCTCCTTTTTATTTGTTCAGTTTGTTTTAGAAATATTAAAAAGAGACATTACAAATATTGGACGCAGACGACAGTTTTACTGAAATGACTATTTCCAGAAACCAGAAAAAGGACCCTTAACAGTCTGCATGCTTGTTTACACCGGACGCGTCAGTTTGCTTTGAAACACCAATAAAGTCGACAGTATTTTAGGGACCCCATTGGCGACAGTCAGGTTAAAATTAAAAATCAATGATGACATGACAACGTTTTGTATATTTTTTATATCCTTGTTGCTTTTCGTTTTTGAAATTGGTGGTGGTGGTGAGTGGTGTATAAACAGTCGGGAGAGTGTGCGAATACTATATTTACGTTGTGTATAACGATTCAGGTAGTGGTTTATCTGTAGTTACGTTGTTTAAAAAGACTCAGTGATATAACTAGTCAAAATAATTAGTTTAGCTGGCTACATCATGTATGAACGTTAGATGTTTATCTATAAAAAGAAAAAAGTATTCGCACCCCACCACCCCACCGAATTCAAGACCAATAGGCTTCAAGGATATAAAAAAATGTTCAAAACTTAGTTGTATCACTCATTGATTTAGACGTTCTAACCTTATTGTCGCCAGGGGATCCAAAAGCTATGTTAACATGCTAGCGTTTCGAATCAAACCGGAATTTTCTTAGTAACACGGCCGCCATATTTGCATAGCCAAATCTGTCTTTTCAAGCAATAGGTTGATGCAGTTCACCGTCTTTGTTAATCTCAGTAATTCCTTAAGTTTTGGAAATACATCTCTTTGAACACATGTATAGGAGTGTTTTTACTTTTTTGTTCACCCTTTTTTTAAAATATTAATACTAGACATTAAAAATTTTGGACGTAGACGACGTATTTTTAACTGAAATGGACTACTGAATGACACACGGAACTAACTGTATGGAAAAATAGGAACCGGGCCGGAAATGGTTGAAGATAAAATAGAGTATATTTAGGTTTGGATGGCGAGGATTGGTTGATAATGAAAGTTACTTTGTAGGAAAAGAACCTTTTGAGAACTTATCCTAGTTGTAACGTTAAAAATTAGAGACATTGTTTTCTTGATGGAATTTCAGTCCTTTAACGGTCTTGAGTTGGAACACTCATTACTGAAATTAGCACCCGACTCTTTAGTGCGGAATTGAAAACACACGTTTCAAACACATGTAGGTCCAGAAAATGCCGCAGCTCGTATCCTTTTCTCTTCACACAAGCTGTCATCCATGTTTCATATATACTGATAAATATAGGTTTGATCATGAGCACTCAGAAATTTAAAATTATTGAAATTTTAATATCATGGTGTTTGCATAGGTTTACTACAGGAATTGAATTAGAACCGTGAGTCCTGAAGAAGAAAAAAAACCAACAGAAAATGGCAGTGAGCAGTATGTCTGCTTGTTTACATTGGGATCTATCGTTTGCTTTGAACGGCCAATAAGTCGACCGTTTTAGGAACCATTGGCGACAGTCAGATCAGAAATTTTAAATCAATGAATGAAATGACTAAGATTTGTGCATTTTTATTCTTGATGCTTTTCGTTTTCAAGATCGTTGGGGGTGGGGACAAATAAACGGTAGGGTGTGCAAGTACTACATGGTTTATCTAGTCAAAATAAGTTAATCTTTTATCTAGTTACGTTGTGTATGAGGATTTATTTAGTGGTTTATTTACTTACGTTATGTATAAAGATTAAGTTAATGGTTTATATACTCAAATTAAGTTGGTCGTTTATCTAGTCGAAATAATTTTATTTAAAAAAAAGAAAAAGCAAACTACAGCGAATTTGTTATGCATTTTTCTTAGTACTTTTGTAGCATGAATCGAAGTAACATTTCTGGAAATAATCAGCTGATTTTAAACTGTAAACTCTTATAAACAATAATTGTGGGTTTTTTTTATACAGTGAGAGTTATTTACAATCCCTAAATTGAAAACTATTTTTTATCCAACTGACTTCATATCATTGTGTGTTACTTATGAATAACGTTAAAAGTGCACACATAAACAAAACCCATTATGGGAGTACACCCCCCCCCATCGGGTGGATATCATTGTCTGTATCGTATGCCCCAAGGGGTAGTGTAAACTCTGTGACAGTCCCTCACGGTTTAATGTTCTTATCATCAATATCAATCACTAAAGATCGACAGATATTGATCACTTTCAATCATCACTCGCTCGGGGGGACTCCACTGTTGACTAATAGTGTACACGTCTGTTGATAACAGTAATAACGCACATGACACATTAAAAGCGTATTCTATAAAATATAGTCAGATTAATATGACCGACGATTGTGGGGGGGGGGTTCAGGGGGAGAGGAGGAGGCGCACGCTAGTGTTGAAGACACTAACTTTTCAGATGCAGTCACTGCAATCGACAATGCAGACTTCCTAATCATCAGCATTAATTTTGTTGAAGTTTTTTTTTCCTTCTCCTTCTTCACGTACTCTGCTCATAATTTGAATGTATTCTTACAATTAAAAACCAAAATAAAATCATTTGCTGCACACTAAACTCACCATTTTGGCCTTGGGATGATGTTTAACGGGTCCACAGAAATGCTTTGGGCATGCGAATGCCATGATCTTTTTGTACATTAGATTGGGTCACAAAGATGCCAAGTCAGATAACTCTGTTTATGGAGCCTTCATTCTATTGCTGCTGACAACCTTTCAGTCTTGTAATTTCTTAGCGTATCGAAATTAGAACTTCGTGCATTTAGAGGCTTCAAGCATGCGCCTAAGACAGGCTTCTGCAAAATAAAAGTGAAGTGAGTGATATTTTTTTTTTGTTGATGATTACGGATTTAAAATAAGTGACCAATATGAAAGGTTAAGGCAGAAGAAAATGCGGTAAATACTGTGACGCTCTATTAAGGCAGAGTGCCTTCTTTAATAGAATTTGTTTCGCTTGCAAAGGACATGCGACACAAAGGCATGTTGCTTCTGCTTTATCGTTGGATTAAACCTCTGACTCTGTATGATTTGAATTTTTAAAGTAGCTTTAACAATTATTATCGATATCGCAACGATGTCTGCAGTGCGGCAGTTTATAGTGATGTTTAGCAATGGGGCATTATGCCGCAGACATGTAGCATCATGTCCCACCCAGTTACATTATCCTGATGGGGGCTCCGAGTGTCCGAGCGGTCTAAAGCGCTCACAGTTACAGATCAATGCCATCTCACCTTTCTCTACTTGGATTAGAGTCTCGGGTTCGGCCAATGTGGGTATGTGAGAAAGCTTGCCAGTAGCTTCTAGTGGGTCGGTGGTTCTTTCAGGGTTTTCCCGGATTGTTCCTCCACCATTTATACTGGCCGCCATGTATAGCCTATCTTGTGCTGAAAAAATGACGTTGAACCTTACAACAACATTATCCCGACACCAGGCCGACTAGTCATAACACTAACCTGTTGGTGCTGAGCGCCTAGCGAGGCAGCTGCTAATACCATTTTTATAAGTCTTCGGTATGACTCTGCTGGGGTTCGACCCGCGACCTCCCGCATCCGAGTTGGACGCTTTAACCACTAGGCCACCGATACGGACGATTAAGCCTTTGAAGTGTTTATGTTTACTTTCCTGTATCAAAGAGTAATGTATTTAGTCATGAAACATTGGTATTACTCGCAACTCTCAAATAATATCAGAGACATATTCTTCGTGCTTCTTTGAATTAAAACAGTGGCTCACTAATGGTCAATGGCGCCCGTGGCGACGATGATGACCCAACGGGTTTTTTGGCGCCCCAAGACATCTGGCGCCCAGGGCAACCGACCAGCCCACCCCCCAACGCACAGTACGCTACTGAATACAAATCTGCGGACGTTTCTTAGACGCTGTAGACGATTCGACGAAACCACATAGATGTTCAAGTTTATCTATTTTCGCTAGTTTTCAATTTTGTTAAATTTTCGTAATTAATCAAATTCTAGTAATTAATTCCATTCAGCTAGCTGAAATTTTCTCACGTTGTGGCCGGGTCGCGAAATTTAAATAAGTCGGTTACTTCCCCAAATAAAGGATGGATAATTTTGGGATTAAAAAATATAGTGACAGGATATAAAACATTGCCTGTATAATGATTTTTTTGACAAAATGCAGTTAAGCCGACAAGAGTTTCTGCCCCTTACATTGTACCCGCCCCGCTAATGGATGGTAAAGACATAGATATATTTTACTTTATTCAGTTCAGTTATGGTTTATAAAGAGCAAATAATAAAACTTTATAAATGAAATGTGGAAGCATGTTATATCAAATAATTATTTTTTGTATTAATGACTGAATATTGCATAAATTTCAATTCGTACGCTTTGTGCCTTATTGATATTTCCTTCAGATTTTTGTGCTTAATACGACATTAGAGCTCCAATGCCGCCGTTAATCCTAAGTTTCACAATTCTTCCAATCTAACTACCGTTTGGAAAGAAGGAAATGACTTGTAAAATCAAGCTATCTGACATAAACCTTTATTTGAAATAATCAAGATGTTGAGTATAAACGTTCAACTACTCAGTTTAGAATTAAGAGATGCCATCCCTTAATTCAGTCAACGAAGTGGCACGTAATTTGGATCTTTTTACCGGTGCGCTCGTAAAGCACTGATGTGATACATTCCACAAATTCCGTTAACGAATGATCTAATAACAACATTGGCACTAGGCGCACACGTTGAGTTGATTGCAAATAAAGAGAGACATGCCCGCCTTTTTAGGCGGATCTGAGAAGAAAAAATCGTGCATTAGATAAAAAATAAGACGCGAGTTTTGGTGATCAGCTGGGGCGCTGGAATATACTGAAGCCCGAACAAGAAATGAAGACGATCCGACATAGTGTGGTGTTAGCTTCTTATGTTTAGAATGGTGATGCCATCAAATTTTGTTTTTAGTTTTCGACTGAAATCAGTAAACTCACGGATGTTGCCGAGTAATATCGGATTAATTCGTACACGTTAAAATATGGCCGGGTTTCTCTGTTTGCGGTATAAATTATATGGTTCACAATGCGATGAAACGTCAATATTATATGGTTTTAGTATAACCCAATAATGTTTTAGGACCAATATCCTTAAAGATTCAGCATTATTTAAAACGAGTTGGCATAAATGACTTTGTGCGGGTAATGGCGGCAGGTATGCGAAGAACTCGCCCCAACGTAACTGGAGAAGTCGCCCCAATTAGTTGGAGAATTCACCCCAAAACTTGTCACCCAGATAACCTTTTTATAACAGAATTAAATCATCCTTTACGTGATTCATATTTAGATTTTTATTTATACGTGATCAGAAAAGAGATATTAACTGGTAATCATTAAAAGCAATATCATAGTAATATTTCTAAGGACGAAATTAAGTCTTTATATAATCTAATGAATGACGACAGTATAGTGATTACAAAGGACGACAAGTCGAACACAATTATTATTATTATTATTAATCAAGAAGATTATATTGAAGAAGTTGAAGTCAATTAAATGATGAAAAATACTACTAACATATTATCGAAGACCCGTCAACAGAAATTAAATAAAAAATTTCAACATGCATTAATGAGATCGCTAAAAATAATAATTCCGTATATGAGGAATTTGATACTTTCCCTCTTAATATACGTACACCTCCATGCCATAAAGTTATCTCACGATGACTTAGGTTATTATGTTGGAACCCTTTCGTATATAAAACTGCAGACATCACATCATGCTTACACCCTCTCTATTTTTCCAAATAAAATGCATCTAATAATTTGAAAAGCAGAGCAAAAGGGACAGACAACACTTATTTTTCGTTAAGTACAGAAGCGGAGTTGATCATATGAAACAGTTAAAAAATTGTAAATTTTATTGATTTAATAAGTTAGTAAGTTGAAGAAAAACAAAAATAAATAAAGCATTAACAACCATGTGGCGACATCTCATAATTACTATATGTGATCCTTGGGGCGACTTCTCCAACCACCATGGAGCGACTTCTCTTGACACCTGGAATGAGTTCTCCGCTATTCATGGCGACATTGGGGCTTTAAAGCGACTAAAGATACCTGATGAAAACTGGCGTACTGACACTGCCAACGATAGCGTAGCTTATCATCTTGTATGCTATTTATACACAACATAAGCTATTTTATGTTTTTACTGGTCCCTTTAACTGCTTGATAGTACAGGTACGCTTACAGGATATGTTACAGGTGAGGAGAATTCCAAGCCAGACAGAGGCTTTGGGGATCACACAAGTCAGTCAGTGGCTTTGAGACTCATACAGATGGTTCAAAGAGTAGTAGACTGTAAATATTTGGATGCTGGATCTAGGAAATGCTCCAGACAATGGGCTAGAGAAAATATATCAAATTTCCATATTGCAACAACTTTTTGGCACTTTTTATTGCTTAAAAAAATCGTAGTGAAGACTTTGTAATCCACTGTTAAGACCAGAAATTATGTTTTAATTAATAATAACTCAAATTAATGGCATAAACATTTTTGTTTACAATTCTAGGAACCAATTTTTGTTTCCAGAGTTTTAAAATCTTGATCTCGATTAATTTGGTGCTAGATTATAAAGACATTTTTGCACCGTGCAGCTTCGACTTTTCTAAGACTTTTTTTTGCAGAAAAAACGTGTCTGTACTTACTGAAAGGTTATCACTATGGTTTTCTCAGGATTTTGCCAGTGTGATTAATATTTGTGGCAATGAATTCAATGTTATGGCTGCTGGGAGTGGGGGGGGGGGACTAAATTTATATAACTATCAGTTTGTGGGTATATATTCATGATGATTTTTACTGGTTCATATTGGTTTCATTAACTGTGTGGCCTGGTACTTATTCTGTTTTTTTTTTTATTATATACCTTTGCAGAAAAGTATTAATCTATTTTCCTGTCATTTAATGGTTTCCAATTGAAGTCGTGTATGTGATTTAGATTTTTAACGTAGCTTTAATAATTTGTCAGTCATATAGCTACGTCTGCAGTGTGGCAGTTTATAGTGATGTCTAACACTGGGGCATCATGCCGCAGATATGTAGCATGATGTCCCACCCAGACACATTATCCTGACACCAGGCCAACCAGTCATAACACGAACCTCTTAATGCTGAGCACCTAGCGCGGCAGTTATTAGTACCATTTTTATAAGTCTTTGGTATGACTCAACCGGGATTCAAACCCGCGACCACCCGCATCCGAGGCGGACGCTCTAACCACCATGCCACTGGAGCAGTAATTAAGCTCATACTACTGGGTATAATCATATCAGATTTAACATACATGGCTGCTCACTTCTGGAGTTTTTCAATTTCATCTCATAAAAGCCGAAATGGGGGGGGGGGGGACGACTGAACCAGCATATTCTTAAATACATCCAACAAAAACCTAGTTGGCTAACTCTTACACATTTTGTGGGCATGATGATAAGTTGTGTCTAAAAAGACAGAATCCTTGAATTTGAAAGCTTCATTACAGATCATTAGGACCGCTCTGGTGGCCTAGTGGTTATAGCGTCCACCTTATATGTGGGAGTTGTGGGTATGAAACCCCAGCAAAGTCATACCAAAGACTTATAAAAATGGTACATGCAGCTGCCTCGCTAGGCGCTCAACATTTATTAGTGTTAGGACTGGTTGGTCTACGTTAAAAATCCAAAACACACACACACATCATTAGTAATTTGTGACCACTTCATATTTTATTTGATTGAGGTAGTACCTTCCAATGATTATGATATACTGGTTTTATGGCATAGCTTTCTTGTCATTTGCATAATGTTGCATTTTTAAGTTGTAATTGCATGCCCCCAGTCCTAGTTTATTTTAATATGATTTTGTAATATCATGGTATCCTGCTTGGGTTTGACTGATCCATAACATACACAGCCATCTGCAAAGGGGTGAATGTCTGAGTCAAAGTCAATCATGACATCACTAAAGTGCAAAGAAATAAGTACTGGCCTGAGTACTATGCCTTGAGATACTCCTGTAGCTGCTTTTGACTAGCTAGAATTATGGGGCCCTGAGTGGTCTAGAGTGTTCACCATTATGGATCACTGCCATCTCACCTGTCTACGTGGGTTCAAGTCTCAGGCTCAGCTAACATGGGTACGTAAGAAAGCCTGCCAGTGGCGTCTCGTGGGTCGGTGGTTCTTCTTCTACCTGTTATACTGGCCGCCATGTATAGCCCATCTTGTGCTTGAAAATGGCGTTAAACATTACAACAACAAGAACTAGTTAGATTTGGAACCAGCGGTTTTGAGTCACTAAATTTAGCATTTGACAGGTTTCTATGGAATGGTGTAACATGTGCATTTTGTTAAAGCCTGATTGTATTTATGCTTAATTACATTTTTATGGTCAAATGTATTTAGTTAAAGCCTAGCATTTGCTACTTCTTCCAATGTGTGGATGAAACAGCGATTTCGAAATGTACTCATATAATGTAAATGTAACCATATAAAACCAGGTTATGACCTTGATGTGGCCCACAGGTCATGGCCTTGATGTGGCTCACAAGTCGTGACCTTGATGCAGCCCATAGGTCATGGCCTTGATGTGGTGTCCCACAGTTCATGGCATTGATGTGGGCCACAGGTAATACATTGCACATGTATGACTTAAGCTAAAAAGCTAAAAGGGTTTTCTTTTAAAATACATATAAGCTTACGCAAAATATCTAATTGTGACAATATACCATACCATACCATAGGTTACACTTTTTCGTCCAATATGAAACTTCTGATGAATCTGATAGCAAAGCTTGGCTATCTGGTGTGCAGCACTGCAACTCCTTAAATAGTCTGTCAAATAATTAAGGTAGCTCCTTAAATATTCTGTCAAAATAATGTTCCCAATTATAACCAACTAGAATATTATCAGCAAAGTTGACCCTCATTTATCTGAACTCATCATAGAAAGAAGAAATCGATTCTGATGAAAAAGGGTTAGGATGAAAAGTCGGTACCAATTCTTCAAGTGTGAAGATTTATTTGGATTGAATAAATCAATAATCAACATAAACAAGCTCCATATAAACAGGTTTCCAATGTTTTGGCCAAGAAAAATAAAATATTTATATTGATTACTGAGTGGAAGGAAGCAAGTGAGCGATCTACTTTCTTTTCAGCAATATTTGGAAGCTGCTGTTGACTTATGCTGTATAAATGTTTCAGATCCACTCAGATTTATCTCCCCTGGAAATAGGTGACTGCCATCAGTGAGGTAAATCCTCAACTTTTGCACTCTTTAGCACTGAAAGAAACTGTCTTTTGCTACGTTATTATACTGCAACTGTAATACAATTCCTATGTAAACATATAAAGTCACGTGAGAAAACAACGTGGAATATCTCATTCCTGCATAAATGTAAAAAATCCTGCCCATGTCAGACAGCTATGTGGAATACCCCTTACCTTTGTAAATGTAAACCAGTCTGTCATTTGTGAGAAAGCTATGTGGAATACCCCATTCCTATGTAAATGTAAACCAGTCTGCCATTAGTGAAAAAGCTATGTGGAATACCCCACTCCTATGTAAATGTAAATCAGTCTGCCATTTGTGAGAACGCTATGTGGAATACCCCACTCCTGTTTAAATGTAAACCAGTCTGCCATTTGTGAGAAATGTGGAATACCCCATTCCTATGTAAAACAGTCTGCACATGTAAGAAAGCTATGGAATACCCAATTCCTATGTAAATATAAAACAGTCTGTCCATGTGAGAAAGCTATGTGGAGTATGCCATTACTATATAATGTAAAAACAGTCTGCCCATGTGAGAAAGTTATGTGGAATATCCCATTCCTATGTAAATGCAAGTCTGCCAATGAGTGAATTACAGTTACTGATAATGAAGAGAACACCATTATATTTACAAGGTTATAAACATCTGCAATTTTTTAGTAGTGCTAATATACCAAAAAACAATTTATGACACATATTAACTGTATTTTTTTTTTACAGATTATCTTTTTAGTTTGTTATAAACTAAATTTTCTTCAAGCTTTAAATGATATATTTTTGTTGTTGAAAATACTCTGTATTTCTATAGCCATATCCATACAGATTATCCACTACATTTTTGGCCAGCCAGCCTTCAAGTGGGATTTTCCTATCTCAAACCAACTCAACCAACCTTCAAGTGTGATTTCCCTATCCCATACCAACTTAACCAACCTTCAAGTGGGATTTCCCTATCCCATACCAACTCAAGCAACCTTCAAGTGGGATTTCCCTATCCCATACCAACTCAAGCAACCTTCAAGTGGGATTTCCCTATCCCATACCAACTCAACCAACCTTCAAGTGTGATTTCCCTATCCAACACCAATGCATAATTATGATGGACTATATTATTACCTTTCACATATTACTGGTTACACACTAAAATTATTTATGCTATTTTTTCCAGAATTTGTGGCTTCTTTACATTTTTCATGGAAGCAGTGTCTCCCAAGCAATGGCAGACAGTAATTTTAGGTGAAGTAATCATGAAATACAAGACTTCATATGAAGACATACAGCTCCAGACATAATATTCAAGGGAAGTAATCACAAAGACCAGACTTCATATGAAGACATAACTCGCACAATATTCAAGGGAAGTAATCACAAAGACCAAACTTCATATGAAGACATAGCTCCAGATATAATGTTCAATGGAAGTAATCACAAAGACCAGACTTCATATGAAGACATAACTTGCACAATATTCAAGGGAAGTAATCACAAAGACCAGACTTCATATAAAGACATAGCTCCAGATATAATGTTCAATGGAAGTAATCACAAAGACCAAACTTCATATGAAGACACAGCTCCAGACAATATTCAAGGGAAGTAATCACAAAGACCAGACTTCATATGAATACATATAGCTCCAGCTATAATGTTCAACAGAAGTAATCACAAAGACCAGACTTCATATGAAGACATAGCTCCAGATATAATGTTCAATGGAAGTAATCACAAAGACCAAACTTCATATGAAGACATAGCTACAGACAACATTCAAGGGAAGTAATCACAAAGACCAGACTTCATATGAAGACATAGCTCCAGACAACATTCAAAGGAAGTAATCACAAAGACCAGACTTCAGATGAAGACATAGCTCCAGACAACATTCAAAGGAAGTAATCACAAAGACCAGACTTCATATGAAGACATAGCTCCAGATATAATGTTCAATGGAAGTAATCACAAAGACCAAACTTCATATGAAGACATAGCTCCAGACAATATTTAAGGGAAGTAATCACAAAGACCAGACTTCAGATGAAGACATAGCTCCAGATATAATGTTCAATGGAAGTAATCACATAGACCAGACTTCATATGAAAACTGCAATAGCTCCAGATATAATGTTCAAGGGAAGTAATCACATAGACCAGACTTCATATGAAAACTGCAATAGCTCCAGACATAATGTCCAAGGGAAGTAATCACATAGACCAGACTTCATAAGAAAGTATACAGATCCAGACATAATGTCCAAGGGAAGTAATCACAAAGACCAGGTCTAATATGAAAATTAAATTAGCTCCATACAGAAATTCAAGGGAGGTAAATATATCAGACCTGACATCATATGAAAACATAACTCCAGACACCAGTGTCAAGATAAGCAAAATTTAAAGACAAGACTTCATCTGGAAATAGCAACAGCTTATGTACATAAATTTCAAGGGAAGCAATCATAAGAGACAGACCTGATATGAAAATAGCAATAGCTCCAGAGAGCAATTTCTCAGGAAAGTAATCAATTAAAACCAGGTTAAAAAGAAAATGTTGTTTTTGTTATAGGGTTTAATGCCTTTTTTCAGCACAAGATAGGCTATACATGGCAGCCAGTATTAATGGTGGAGGAATAACCTGGGAAAACTCCATAAAAAACCCACTGACCCATGAGAAGCTACCGGCAAACTTTCTCACATACCCACACTGGCCGAGCCCGAGACTCGAACCTACGCAGACAGAGGTGAGATGGCAGTGTTCCATGATGGAGAGTGCTTTAGACCACTTGGCCACTCGGGGCCCCCAAAAGATAATGTAGCTCTAGACATAAATTTCAAGTGAAACAATTATAAAAGACCAGATTTCATATGAAAACAGCAATAGCTTCTGATAACAATTTCAAGGGAAATAATTATGAAAGACCAGACTTCATACGAAAACTAGCTATCGCTCTTAAAATGTCAACAGTAGGATCATTTGTTAATTAGAAACAATCATCAAGAAAATAGGAAATACAAGGTGTAACAGATTCACTGCTGTGGTAAAGAAATTAATCCTTTGTAATTTTTTTAATGATTAACTTCATATTCTGAAGAAAATTTAAGACAAATCATTTTAATAAAATATTATTATAATTATCAACATATAGTTAAGTAAATCATAAATGACTAGAAGGATGTACATAATCACAAAAAATTATGAAGTATTTATTTTAAAAAATCAACTATAAAAGAATATGTATATTTACAAAATCACATATTTATTAAGTAATTATTTAAAAAATCAACTATAAAAAAATTTGTATATTTACAAAATCACATATTTATAAAGTAATTATAAAAAATAATCAACTATAAAATATATATATTCTTTCAGTAAAAACAACACAAGGATATATGCAAACAAAATATTAATCAAAGTACAATACTAAACAATACAATTTATTATAAAGTTTTTAAGATAAACAACTCTAATTTCAGCCTCTTCAACATTCTGGCATATCAAAAATAGTACAGAATCATACAGAAAGACAAGATGTTTGAAGAAAAAAAGTAAATTAATGAAGAAAATTACTTTCAAAAATATCTGGAATATAGCAAAAAATGAATTTGACAGGCTTCCCCTAATACCGTCATACAGTAACACTGGAAAACAAGATGCCCAAGTGAACCTGATATCACTCACCTGATCAACTGACAAATATAAGCTTATGAAAGCTTTTCAGACATGCATTTGTTGTGGAAAGAAAAGTTTGTAGCTGCCATAATATCTATCTGCCTTACAAACTATGCGTGATTTTGGCTTCATGCTTAAAAAAAATATTGGACTGATTGGTTGAATACAATTTTTAAAATTCATCTTCCCTTCCATTTTCCAATATTGATCTGCAATTGCATGACCTATCTTTAACCATTTAAGAAAAGACCATGTCAGTATCACTCAACAACACAATGCTTTGTGATAGATACACACTCTTTATAACTGCTTAAATAACTGCCTCACATAACTTGCTGTAAATTTAGCAAACTGCAAACAAAGGAAGCCATTAGTGAATTATGCTTTCTATTCTATGTCCAGAACGGTTCTAAAACATTGGGAGGAAACCTAAATATCTCAATGAGTGTGATGTATAATACTGAAACAGAAGCACAAAATATAATGCAGTCTGGTCTCAAAATTCTAAAAATCAAGAATTTGTTTCTTTTCAAAAATTCTGTTTTATGTTTGGAAAGTTTCTAGGGTCAGTATCCAGAAAAATGGTGAGTCAAATATTTATATTATAACACAATATAAATTTGTAAGTGGTTCTGGAAAAGGGGTCATTTGAATATTTTTGTACTATTGTTATTGTAGGCAAAAAATAAAAAATATCAATTTACAATAATTGTTTGCATTCTAACTTTTACTATGTCAAATGCCCTAAAATAATGCATATATGTGTACTAATATTAAAAACAAGAGATATTTCAGGCATTATCATATATAACAATATTGTTTAACAGGTTTAATGTTTAGTTGGGCCACATGATTAATGGTAAGCATCTGAAACGAATAAAGTTAGATTTATGCTGGATTAGACCCACTTTAAAAAATCTGGAAACTAAGATAGATCAGTTGGTGGAGCATTTGACTCTTAATCCAAGGGCTGCATGTTTGATACACACCCACACCAGCCCTGGTTGATGGCCTCAATGTGCCTTTGGGAAAGCACTTACTAGTTCTAATACTGAAGTTGGTTTTTTAACCAACAGTCCATCCAATGCAGGTGACTTTCCTTTGTCAAGTTCTTTTTATTGCTTTTGCAATTTCCTTTGGATTCTACGTTATCTACGTACAATTTATTCCTTCACAGTATTTATCTATTTCTGCTCATTCAATATTGGTTTAGGGTTTAATTATCCTCCATGGCCTTTTCTCACATAACTAGTGTGCTCAGGACTTCAGCCAGTCTAGGACACTCCTTTGTTATCATTTCTTCACAATCTAGAAGCTGGTATCCTAGTTTTCTATGAGCCAAAAATGTTCTATCCTCTCCTATGGTTCTTATTTCAGTGTCGAGATAGGCTTCAAGTTTCTTTCCTTCCATTTTACCGAAGTAGAGTGAAAAGTGTGGAAAGTTAAAAGTTTCAAAAGAATGAAAAATTCAAAGTTAGACAAGATACCGAAAATTTAGAAAAATAAGTGATAGAAAAATCAGAAAAACTTTTTCCATGGCATAGAATGTATGTGGTAAAAGAAAAGGCTAGATAGTTACAATTGTCTATAAAATACAATTGTCCATTTAATGTAAAGTGATTCATCATCTAGTTTAAACTGTGAGTGACCTTCTCTGGTTGTCCATGGTAGACTTGTGTGTGGTTTGCTTTGTATATGCCACTGCTACAAGTTTGTCAGCTTCCCTCTCAACTCTGAGCATATAACCAATAACGTGTAAAAAGTGCATATACCAACACAAAAAAATGCAGGAAAACTCATTTCCACGATTCACTGCTTTTTCAAGTTAATATATAAAATATAAGTACATATGGCAAAATCAACTTAAAGGCATGATCTAGTGTTATCCAGATTGAATGTCTCATTCTGTGATGTCACAATGGAAGCTACACATGTTCATAAACAAATTTATGCCTCCTGTACTGTAATGATTAGTCTCAATGTGCTTTTTTCTTGACCAAGTTTAGAACATGGCCACTGTTGTAAAGTCCATAAGAATTGATAATTTTCCTCTGGAAGTTTCCTGATGACAGCTAAGGTGGAGAGCATTCAACAATCAGGATTTAATAGACTTTGGTTAAAGAAAATTAGTATTAAATTTTAAAACAATTTATATTTGAGTAAATGGGATACATGACATATATATATATATATATATATATATATATATATATATATATATACACACACACACACACACACACACACACATATACATATATGAGGTTATTTTATTTTATTTTATATATTTTCTTCAAAAACTAGTGATAAAAATTACCCAACTAATACACATCAGGGATTAAATGAAATAATGTTATTTAAAGTATTGAAATTTATAAGACATGTATTAGAGCAAACATTTTTAAAAATGTTTTAATACTTTCCAAAGGGGAATACTCTCTTCAAAACCCAATAACCGTCATTTTCAACAGACCTAATCATCAGTTACTTCCCTTGTTTTAATATGCAAAGTGATATTTTCACCTCCAGGACTCACGGTACTAATTCCACTCCAATGGTAAACATATGGAAACACTATCATATTCAAAATTCAATAACTTAAAATTTATGGGTGCTGATAGTGACACCTATAATTTTTTGTGCACATCTAACCTTGGTGCAAGCTTATGTGTGGAGAACACCATATGACCCGCGGCAATTTGTTTACATACATGTGCATGAAACACGTGTTATTGATTCTGCACCAAATGAATCAGGTGCTACTTTCAGTAATGAGTACTCCTGAGTCAAGCCTGTAAAAATGCTAAAGTTGCATCAGTAGAAATTTGTCAATATTTTTTTTACATTACATATAGGATAAGCTCTCAAAAGATATTTTTCCTAAAATTTTAATTTTCATTATTAACCAATTATGGACCACCAAACCTGTAAATGCTCTATTATTTCTTCACCCATTTCTAGACTGGTTCACAGTTCTTCCGTATAATTAGTACCGTGTGTCCTATAACCAGATTTAATTTTTTTTGAAAAAGTTGTATTTTACTCCTTGATATTAGAGCATAATTGTAAGAAAGAATTGGCCATGCTTGTGCATGGATAATAGTGCAATAGCATTTTATGTGATACCAATATCTGTAGTTAAATTGCATCCGCATTACATGTTGCTGTCTTGTATTGTACTTATTAATGGCTTATTCTTGTTATTAAAATAATTGTTTTCTGCCTTTGTATCTTCATGTTATCTTTCTATGGCATGCATGCTACACAAAAGAAACACAAGCATGCTGACATCAGCAAGTATGACATCACAGGGTATCAAATTACATGACGCATTGTATTTTCATCTCTCACTGGCTATAAGACAAGTTTTAAATGTTTTAAATTTCAAAATTGCATTTCTTTTCTTGCTGACTCTCACAGAAATAACATACAGTGCATCCCTATTCACATCAATCAAACAAAACAAATAAGTGTGCCACATGACAGGTCAAAATGATACGAGGCCATTGCCCTTTTGTGACTAAAACAAATACACACACCCATGAAGCATCAAGAGATGCTGATATTCCAAACTTATTTAAACTATCATCACATGTGATTCATGACCCCCAAATGTTAATAAAAAGGTATAAAAGCCAAGGAAGAGTTCCATAAGCTGTATTATACTGAATAATTAAATAACATAGTGCTACTTTTTAGTATAAAACTATGGGGAAGGGTGAATAAGCAAAGAATAGACAGAGTAATTTCTTCAAGCCTGGTAATGTTCCCCACAACAAAGGGGGTGGGGGGGAATGTATATCAACCCAAATAACACATCAACATGAGGTATGTTACATAAGGACATCAAGAGACAAATTTGAAAAAGCTATCCAAAGTTCCTATAATGCTGACATTGATGTTGGAGACAGAAAGTGTATGCACAAACTGTTATGACTCAAGCTATTAAGTATGCTGGAGGTGAAGAAATGTGTGAAAAACTTTGCTATGCCAAGACAAGTTCATGTCTCTATGCAATATGCAGACACTGATAAAAATTGTCACTGAATACACTACTTGTTAAATTTAAGTAATAGAACTGAATTGCATATTGAAGTTGTCTAATACATAAACATATACCTACATTTACCCAAAGCTCATAAAAAGTTAAGAAAAAGTCTAAAAATCATTACTGTGGCTGCTTTCCACTATAAGCAGTGTTAAATTACTTACTTTTTAATATAAAGCTGAAAAAATGCATACATTATTGAACAAAAGAGAAACAAAGCAAACATTGCAATCACTCAATTACAGTCAAAGGGGAGGTAATACACCTTGATTTGGCAAACCAAATAGCAAGCTCTAATTTACAGCTAAATGATTCCTTACTATTACTTGATGGTAAGAACAGAGCAATGTAGGTTTTATAAATAGCTTTTGTTTCAAATATGAAACCATATTTCTGAAATGAAGCTTGTTTTCATTTATTCACAACAACATATATGGTGAACAAAACACATATCGCTTAGTGCACGCAGTAATCAAATACTGAGATTTGGAATAATGTGTTCTGAGACCACAAGTTGCAACACCCTGAGTATGAAGGTTTTCTATCATGGGACTTGGTACATGAAGAAAAAAGAGATCTAGTTTGGTGGGAGAGAGCAGTATGTTCACCATGCAGTTATACATCAAGAATGTTTCAACTGTATGAAGAGAGGTTGGGGAAGAAAAACTGCCTGTGTAAAGAATGCAATACAGATAGGACTTTTGCAGAGTTATATTTGGAATGAAGGGTTGAAAACTATTATTTTAAGTGAAAATATCCCTCCCTGCTCCCTCAACAAAAGGAATGCAGAAAAGTTCCAATACTGTTTACCCAAAAATGTAATGTACCAATATGAGAAACATGCTGAACATAGAATAGGTGTCAAGGAGTTTAATTCTAGGATAAGAAATAAGACCGGTATAATTGATATTCAATGTGACTCGACATATAATAATTCAATTTACAGGTTGAGGCAATGCAGCATGTGCAGTTTTGTGCACAGTCCTTATTTTTACAATGTTCTCTGCTTTGATCTGCTGAGTGTGTCTCTAAAGTTAAATGATCAGTACTGATACATAAGTGATTGTGACATAAGTGGCTTACATATAAAATCTCCCCCACCCCCACCCCCATTTGGGGAATTGTTGCATGTGTTAAATGGTATTTAACCATATAGGCCAATCTATGGGTACCATCATATGAAATTCTGCCATCAGGCCATACTATGCTCTTTTCCCTATGGCCTGAGCTATCTACTTCCACTCTCCAGTGTATAAAACCATCCCCATCTGTCTTTTGTATAGAATTTTTCTCCAAAATCACATTCAAACCATGATAAAAAGACTCCATTATGATTGTCATATGTAAAAACCACCAAATTGATACCCTGTATGCACGTGGTAACCATGGAAACAACAAACTCCTATTATGGTATAGGTCGCATATAGGACTCACGGTACTAATTCCACTCCAATGGTAAACATATGGAAACACTATCATATTCAAAATTCAATAACTTAAAATTTATGGGTGCTGATAGTGACACCTATAATTTTTTGTGCACATCTAACCTTGGTGCAAGCTTATGTGTGGAGAACACCATATGACCCGCGGCAATTTGTTTACATACATGTGCATGAAACACGTGTTATTGATTCTGCACCAAATGAATCAGGTGCTACTTTCAGTATTGAGTACTCCTGAGTCAAGCCTGTAAAAATGCTAAAGTTGCATCAGTAGAAATTTGTCAATATTTTTTTTACATTACATATAGGATAAGCTCTCAAAAGATATTTTTCCTAAAATTTTAATTTTCATTATTAACCAATTATGGACCACCAAACCTGTAAATGCTCTATTATTTCTTCACCCATTTCTAGACTGGTTCACAGTTCTTCCGTATAATTAGTACCGTGTGTCTTCCATAGTCGAAACAGCCAATCAGATCCAAGGTTAATGTACAACATGGATCTTGCTCATCATCAAACCCATATTTTAACTCTGATTAGAAATGATGAGAAATGTGGCTTCCTGATCGGTAACATGCTAAGCCGATCAGATGCAAGATCACCCAATTAGTAAGCATGGACTTCACCCATTACTGAAACTCAACTGAGACTCTTAATTATATAAGTATATATTTCTTACATATCAAAATCATATCAGAAATATGGCCTTATGAACAGTAACAAGTGCAACCAATTAGATAGATGATCACATTATCATTATGCAGATATCTTGCTACTTTTTTTTAAAACTCTCGCTACTTTTTTTTTTTACTCATCGGAGATCTTGATGATGAAGGATAAACTTGTATTTTCAATTTGTGACTCAAAAACCGGTCAGATCTAAGACCAATTCATTAATATGCCATGATCTTACTCAATATTACACTTATAATTTGGATTATATCAATCCAAGCTTGTATTTTCAATTTGTGACTCAAAAACCGATCAGATCTAAGACCAATTCATTAATATGCCATGATCTTACTCAAAATTACACTTATGATTTGGATTATATCAATCCAAGCTTGCATGAAACTGATCAGAAATATCAATTCCATAGTTGTTATAAAAAAACTGCTAATGGAAGACAGACAAAACACAATGTATGCAGGGTCATGTAATAAGCTCACTTGGAATTGTAGTTATGTAAGCTGAAGTTAAATATGAAATTGAACACATAAGGCATATACAAATTTTGTATGGACCAAATGTTAACATTATGGGTAACATCTACAATATGTATACATTACTGATTACAATATGTATACAATACTGATTACAATACATGACTTGTTTGAACCGATTCCTAGATTCTGCATTGACATAGGTTTCCATCATTATTTCAGCATAGACCATGATGCAGGCAATAGAAGTCTTGAGTGGCTGCTTGCAATACCTATACCACATTCCTTCTTACCTGTAAAAAAAAATGTATTCAAAAAGCATGTACAACACAGAAAGAGCACACTGAGAAAGAACAGGCAACAGATAAAATGTTCAACTTCACAAACAGACAAGAAAACCACCAGGGTAGTATGACTGGGCTGCAGCCCATAAATGCTTTAGTTCTCTTTTCATTTCTAATGGACCAATCTTATGAACCACACATTCACACAGCTAAACTCTCAGTGGTGCACCTAGGATCACAAAGGCATTAGAGATAGTGTTCTGTTGTCCTACAAATCTGGGTGACACATTGTCCAACAAATCTGGGTGATACAATATTGTCCTACAAATCTGGTTGTTGTCTTCGTTGTGGGGTTTAACGCCATTTTTTCAGCACACGATAGGCTATACATGGCGGCCAGTATTAATTGTGGAGGAAGAACCCGGGGTAAACCCCGGAAAGAACCACCAACCTATGAGAAGCTACTGTCAGGCTTTCTCATATATCCACATTGGCTGAATTCAAGACTCGAACCAATGCAGACAGAGGTGCATTGGAGAGCACTTGAGACCACTTGGCCACTTGAGGCCCCTACAAATCTGGATGACACAATATCCAACAAATCTGGGTAACACAATGTCCAACAAATCTGAGGAATATAGGTGACACTTTGGCCTATAAATCTAGGTGACACAAAATTGTCCTACAAATCTGGGTGACACACTGTCCCACTAATCTGGGAGACACATTGTCCTACATATCTAGGTAGCACATTGTCCTACAAATCTGGGAGACACATTGTCCTACAAATCTGGGAGACACATTGTCCTACAAATCTGTGTGACACATTGTCCTATAAATCTGGGTAACACAGTGTCCTACAAATCTGGGAGACACAATGTCCTACAAATCTGGGGTACACCCACAATTTAAAAGGAAAAATACCTTAAAGTATTTTATATACTAGTAGTGGAAAGAAAATATAAATAATTGTATTTGCTTTGGCAGTCTTACTACCTTAACATCGTTATCTGCTCTGCATTATGTATATTTAAATTAATTGTTTGTCTGTTAGTTTTAAATTATTTTTTATTCCATTACATGTTACTGTAAGGTAATGTTGTTTACTGGACTTGACTTTTTCATAATTAAGTTCAGTTCTGTTCGACTTGATTTTTTAAAATATTTATTTCACTGATGTAAATAAATAATAATAGAAAGATAGTATCGAGTTACTGACCTTAAATTCTGTGGCAGTTTTGGTAAACAGCTTTTTAATTTATTGTTTTAAATTCTTTCTCTGCGTTGGAATCATTTAGTTGGGTGAAGGTCATACCTGGATTATGTGATGTAAGGCACGTGTTATTTTATTTTGCCAGAAGGATGAATTCTTGACCCCCATCCAGGAGTCTGTTTTGCATTTTATTAGTATTATAACTGATGATTTGATAAGAATTCTATCAGTCATGCCTTAAAACTTGACACATCAATTTGTTTTATGCTGTGTCCAGTTTGGGGCTGAATTTTTTTTCTTCTTCTAATTATTGAATTTCAAGTTATTGTTTTCTCTAGAAATACTAAAGTGCTCTGATATTTACCGGAATTTATACAGAATTCAAAAACTGGAATAATATTTTGTGATTCGACAAGAGACTGTTGACACATCAGTACAATGATGATTATTGCATACGTCATCGCCTTCCATCTTGGATTTTCTGCTAAGAAATATGTCCATTACAGTGTTCACTGGCTCAGCCTAGATAAATAACTTCATTGTCCACTACAGTGTTCACTGGCTAGCTAACTTCAATGTCCACTACAGTGTTCACTGGTTCAGCCTAGATAACTTCATTAAAATGAATGGACATCACTCATAATTTAACTTGTCCAAAGCCTTAATGAGAAAAGATTGAATACAAAATCTGAACCAAATATGATCAGAAATATGGCCTCTACAAAATATGACTAGGAATATGGCCTCTACAAAATATGATTAGAAATATGGCCTCTACAAAATATGATTAGAAATATGGCCTCTACAAAACATGATTCAAAATATGGCTTCGACGAAACATTAGAAATATGGTCTCGACAAAATATGATTAGAAATATGGCCTCCACAAAATGATTAGAATTATGGCCTCTACAAAATATGATTAGAAATATGGCCTCTACAAAATATGATTAGATAATATGGCCTCTACAAAATATGATTAGAAATATGGCCTCTATGGTGTTCAAAAGCGCAGCCAAGATAACTTCATTGATATGCATGGACATCACTCTTAATCTGATTTGTCCAAACTTTTAAAACCAGATTATCCACAAAATATGATCAGATGTATGGCCTCTACAGTGTTCAAAGGCTCAGCCAATCAGATGCAAAATTACCTCAATATATATGATGTCACTCAGCCAATCAGATGCAAAATTACCTCAATATATGTGGATGTCAGTCAGCCAATCAGATGCAAAATTACATCATTATACATGTCACACTGCCAATCAGATGCAAAATTATCTCAATATATATGGATGTCAATCACACTCAAAATTACCTCAATATACAGTGGTCACCCTTGTATACGGTCACCCATTCTGCACGGGGAAAGTGGCCTTATGAGACGGGTGGCCTTTCCTGAGGGGGGACTAAATTTTTTATGAGAAGTAAATGTAATGTATGTAGTAAGAAAGCTATATATAACATCAAAGCTTTTAATATCTTCATTTAATATCTTCGTTTAAAAGTAACATTAATTATTAAAAGGTTTTTCTTGTTATAATAATAAACTTATTGATATGCAAGCATGCATTGTTGTCATGCTCATTACAAAACCATTAAAAAAATGTCATTTAAATCTTGGTACATACATAATTCTCTTTCCATTTGCTCCATTTTCCCACTGCTGCTGAATAATCTCCTTATCGGTTACGACATTGTTTGAGTCTTTTCTACATAAAATTGTTCTGTAAGTCCCCCCCCACCTCACCCGATGTTGTTGAGTAGAATAACGACTTTCTTCTAAAATAATACATCTCCATTTATGTGATGACATATTAATGTTTGGTAATGATTTATTCGGATGTTGCTAACTGTATGTGATTTGATTAATATGCAGATGAAACTTTTGTCAAGTGGACAAAATGCCTTCTTCTTAAAGGAAGCAATAAATGTTTTGTCGTGTGATTTTTCAGTCTTTGTCTGGTACCCTGATTTGTTCAAGGTTAATTTTTGTGTGTGTGTGTTAATGTACAAAATCTATTTTTAGCCTATGCTGACCCTGTTATGATCTTGACAACAACGTCCAGTTGCAGGCCTAATCATTGAAAAGAAGAACTTGACAGATGTGTGAAGCCCAAAACTCTATCATAACCTTGTTGAGCCCATTTATTGTAAATGTAAATGTCAGCTTTTACAGACGATATAATATTAATCTTAGTGTTACATGTACTTTAGTCAACACTTCTTTCAGTAACTGAAACTTGACATTAGGAGACATGTATCGACAACAGAGATAATCTGATTACTTACCTTACATCATGATATGAATTAATTACTTATTCTGGGTATATTTGAAGAAAAAAAAAGTGGCTTCTCATGAGGGGGACATTTTCCATATTTGTACTAATATGCTGGCTGCGTTAGAGGGGTGGCCGTTTTTGAGGGGTACTTTTGAATACAAACTTGTCGGTGCCAAGGGATTCTGGCTTAAGTGGCCGCTGGTTAAGGGGGCCATTCAAGAGGGGGACTAATGTATATGAATGTCACTCACAATCAAAATTACCTCAATGTATATGAATGTCACTCACAATCAAAACTACTTCATTATATATGGATGTAACTCACAATCAAAACTACTTCACTATATATGGATTTAACTCAAAATCAAAACTACTTCACTATATATGGCTGTAACTCACAATCAAAACTACTTCACTATATATGGCTGTAACTCACAATCAAAACTACTTCACTATATATGGCTGTAACTCACAATCAAAACTACTTCACTATATATGGATGTCACTCAGTCAAAACTACTTCACTATATATGGATGTCACTCAAAATCAAAACTACTTCATTATATATGGATGTCACTCCCAGTCAAAACTACTTCACTATATATGGATGTCACTCAAAATCAAAACTACTTCACTATATATGGATGTCACTCAAAATCAAAACTACTTCACTATATATGGATGTCACTCAAAATCAAAACTACTTCACTATATATGGCTGTAACTCAAAATCAAAACTACTTCACTATATATGGATGTCACTCCCAGTCAAAACTACTTCACTATATATGGATGTCACTCAAAATCAAAACTACTTCACTATATATGGATGTCACTCAAAATCAAAACTACTTCACTATATATGGATGTCACTCACAATCAAAACTACTTCACTATATATGGATGTCACTCACAATCAAAACTACTTCACTATATATGGATGTCACTCAAAATCAAAACTACTTCATTATATATGGATGTCACTCCCAGTCAAAACTACTTCACTATATATGGATGTCACTCAAAATCAAAACTACTTCACTATATATGGATGTCACTCAAAATCAAAACTACTTCACTATATATGGATGTCACTCAAAATCAAAACTACTTCACTATATATGGCTGTAACTCAAAATCAAAACTACTTCACTATATATGGATGTCACTCCCAGTCAAAACTACTTCACTATATATGGATGTCACTCAAAATCAAAACTACTTCACTATATATGGATGTCACTCACAATCAAAACTACTTCACTATATATGGATGTCACTCACAATCAAAACTACTTCATTATATATGGCTGTAACTCACAATCAAAACTATTTCACTATATATGGATGTCACTCAGTCAAAACTACTTCACTATATATGGATGTCACTCAAAATCAAAACTACTTCACTATATATGGATGTCACTCACAATCAAAACTACTTCACTATATATGGCTGTAACTCACAATCAAAACTACTTCACTATATATGGATGTGACTCAGTCAAAACTACTTCACTATATATGGATGTCACTCAAAATCAAAACTACTTCACTATATATGGATGTCACTCACAATCAAAACTACTTCACTATATATGGATGTCACTCCCAGTCAAAAGTACCTCAATATATATGGATGTCACTCCCAGTCAAAAGTACCTCAATATATATCGATGTCACTCCCAGTCAAAAGTACCTCAATGTATATGGATGTCACTCACAGACATCTTACATATTGATGAAATAAACTTATACACCATATCAGATCAGAATATGATCAGAAATATTGCTTCTACATTGTTTCCAGGACCACCTTGTTAATAGGTATGGATGTTGCTTATAACTCAATCTTCCAAGATCTTGATGACATAAATTTACATCCAATATCTGATTAACAGTATGACCACTACTGTGAGAATGTCACTCATCACTGGACACAATCAAGGTCTTGATGATATATGATTACATGTATGGATGTTGCTCATAATCAAACACACTACATAACTTACTATTACATACCAAATTTGATGACTTACTATTACATATAAAATTTGACGACTTACTATTACATATCAAATTTGATGACTTACTATTACATACCAAATGTGATAACATACTATTACATACCAACTTTGATGGCATACTATTATATACCAAATTTGATGACGTACAATTACATACCACATTTGATGGCATACTATTACATATCAAATTTGATGACATACTATTACATACCAACTTTGATGGCATACTATTACATACCAAATTTGATGACATACTATTTCATACCAACTTTGATGGCATACTATTACATACCAAATTTGATGACATACAATTACATACCACGTTTGATAGCATACTATTACATACCAAATTTGATAACATACTATTACATACCAACTTTGATGGCATACTATTACATACCAAATTTGATGACATACTATTTCTTACAATTTTGATGGCATACTATTACATACCAAATTTGATGACATACAATTACATACCACATTTGATGGCATACTACCACATACCAAATCTGATGACATACTATTACGTACCAAATTTGATGACTTAATATTACATTCCAAATTTGATGGCATACTACCACATACCAAATTTGATGACATACTGTTACATACCAAATTTGATGGCATACTACCACATACCAAATTTGATGACATACTATTATATACCACATTTGATGGCATACTACCACATACCAAATTTGATGACATACTACCACATACCAAATTTGATGACATACTGTTACATACCAAATTTGATGACATACTGTTATATACCAAATTTGATGACATACTGTTACATACCAAATTTGATGACATACTATTACGTACCAAATTTGGTCAGAAATATGGCTTCTACAGCATTCATACGCTCTTCCAACTGGATGCAGAATCACTTCATTCACATGTGTGGATGTTGCTCATAATTATTTCATCTGAGGTCTTGATCATATAATCTAATATTTCAAATCTATTCAAAATCTGAACAGACATATGGCCTCTAAAGTGTTAATTGGCTTCACAAATCAGTTGCATGATCACTTATTTAACATACATGGATATTTATTCTAACTGAAATCATCTGAGGTCTTGATGATACAAATGTACATAATGAATCTGATGAGAAATATGGCCTCAATAAAATCTGCCAATCAGATGTAATATCATTTCATTAATATGTGTGAATCAAGTAATAACTGAACTCATCCATCATCTTGATAATATAAGCTAACATACTAGCCTGCTCAAAATCAAATGAGAAATTTGTCCTCGACAATGCGCATAAGCTCAGCCAATCAGATGCACCATACACTCAGCCAATCAGATGCACCATTAACTCAGCCAATCAGATGCACCATTAACACAGCCAATCAGATGCACCATAAACTCAGCCAATCAGATGCACCATACACTCAGCCAATCAGATGCACCATAAACTAGCCAATCAGATGCACCATTAACTCAGCCATCAGATGCACCATACACTCAGCCAATCAGATGCACCATTAACTCAGCCATGAGATGCACCATTAACTCGGCCAATCAGATGAACCATTAACTCAGCCATCAGATGAACCATAAACTCTACCAATCTGATGCACCATAAACTCAGCCAATCCAATGCAATTCTCATGAGAAATATATACAAACTCAGCCAATCAAATGCAAGATCATTTCATTATTATAAATAGATCTCACTGATAAACAAACTCATCTGACATCTTAATGATATAAACTTATGTACTAAATTCTGATTGAAATCGGATCATAAATATGACATTTACAGTATGACTGCTCCAGTGGCCTAGTGGTTAGAGCATCCACCTCGGATGCAGGTGGTTGCAGGTTTGAACCCTGACAGTCATAACAAAGACTTATAAAATGGTACTAGCAGCTGCCTTGCTAGGTGCTCAGCATTAAGAGGTTAGTGTTAGGACAGGTTGGCCTGGTGTCAGGATAATGTGACTGGGTGGGACATCATTCTGCATGTCTGTGGCATGATGCCCCAGTACTAGATGTCACTATAAACTGCCACACTGCAGACATCATAGTGATATGACTGATTTTTTTTTAAAGCTACGTTGAAAATTCAAAACACACGAGCTCAACTGTTCAAATGCGAGATCACATCATTATTATGTGTAGATATTGCTAATAATTTAAACTCAATCTTAATGATATAAGCTAATATTCTAAGTCTGATAGAAATCTGATTAGAAATGTAGCCTTTAAAATGCTTACAAACAGGTGTTAACGGCTGAAGGACACACGATGGAATTGCCATACCACTATTTCCAGTGAGCAGACATCAAAGTGTGCAGACATCATGGTGCATATTTACACAGTACACCGCTCCCTCGATAACTCGCGCCCGGATAACTCGCGATCCCGCTTATAACGCGGTGTTTGTCTTGGCTCCCGATTTTTTCCAGACAAAATGTATTTAAAATATCTTTAAAATATGCTGAACATGAAAAAAATCACGATAAGAATTGATAAATTAAACCTTGATACATTGCTCGTTTTATCATCGAAAATGGTGATTAATGCCCGTAAAAATATAATCCATATTTTGCAATTTGCAAGCTCTAGAGAAGAATTAATTTCAGAGATCTCCAAAACGCTTAATTACGCGTATTTGGACGCCAATTTTTGATCTGGGACGCAGAAAATCACTGAGGCTGGAGTCCTCCGTACGCATGTAACAGGTGCGCGGGAAAATTCAAAGATTTGCCGGTCCTGTTTCAGCCACCTGCTTTGTGGGAAAATGTGTTGATCAGTTTACTGTGCTGATATTTACAATGACAGAATTCAGTGACTGAAAGACTCTTTGATGTACTGTTGCTATTTCATAAGAGTACATTTAAAAAAAAAAGAACATGATGCAAGAGCTAGGCGGCTAGTTCAAAGGCTTTGACTTGGCGGCCGAGTGAGAAAATGTACTGATATTTAGTGATTGAATTCAGAGGCAGAAAGACCCAGTTTTAAAATCCTAGCGAGACCTCTGTTTAAAGATATCATATATTATGTAAGTTTTTAGGATAAATAGTTGTCATTATACTGTAAATAAACAGTCTGGTGAAATAGCGACCAATGAAAACTTCTGGTAAATGTTAACAGGTGGCAACAGAGAATGAAATAAACACCAATTAAACGACTTCCTGTGTGAAAGTCACGTTCTAATCCTTTAATTCCGTTTCAGTGTAAACATTATAATCACAACATAGTCTGTTCATTGAAAACATGAAAAGAGTCAATCGACCGTCACATCGAAACCCGTGAGTACTTCTGTGAGAACCTAATTACATGTACATGCCGGCTTTGTTTTGATCAACAACTTGGGGAAGTGTTTGTTGCATTAAAAAAAAAATCGATTACAAGAGACCTCGGGTGCTGAATTAAGGGTCTTGGAGCTGCCTTTGACGTAAAGCAAAACAGTAACAGAGACAACGACGACGATAGTGACTTCGAATGTTTCATAGAAACTGATGTCATTAATGCCGAGGCTGTTTGGGAGAAATTAGTAAAGACTCATGGTCCTGAGATGGGCGTTTCTCTTGATGGAGGAGTGGATTTGTGCTGACAATGATTGCCCTACAGCCGAATACATGTCAGATGAAACTATAATTATTTCTATAGCGAACAAATTTGCAGCAGAAGACGATTCTAACTGGAGTAACACAAGTGTTGAAAGTGATGCAGACACTGATGTTGCACCCCCACCCCTCTGCACAGGAAGCAAATATTTTGATATTGCCATAAGGTGGATGGAGACCCAAAATGTTGACTACGTAAAGCTCATGCAGTTGAGAAATCTGAGGGATTTTGCTCGGCGGCAGAGAAACCAAGGAGTAACACACAAAAAAAATTAACTGATTTTTTTCAAAAAGTGAATTGATATTTGTCAAGCGTGGCACAAACGGCAAGTATTAACTTGTTCTAATTTACGTTGTTTTAAATTTGTAGACCAATTAAATATGTCAGTACTGATTAACTCTTGTTTTTTTTTGTTTTCCATTTTACTTCTATCGCATTCAAATCTATCTATCTATCTATCGTTCGATCGACACTGTTTCTCGAAAAGAGTCGATCTTTTGTGTATAAAAAACTTCTAATTTGGCTCAAACAATAAAACTAGAATGTATACAATTCAACATAAAACTTAGTGACGTAGTACACAATGTGTGAATGGTACACATGTTCAGCGAACGGAAACAACGTGGAATAATGTTTCGATGATCGCCTCAATATACTGTAATTTATCCTGAAATTTTTAATGTTGTCCTATGAGAAAATAATAAAGTACACCGTTATGAAGAGATATTTATTAACAGTTAATCTCAGAACGATTATAAAGTGAGTATTCAACAGTATAATCTGCCTACCCCCCCCCCTTATTTTTCCGTTATGTCGTCAATCACTTTATTGGTTTTGGGCTTATTTTATAGGTCCCTCGATAACTCGCCCCTCGCTTATAGTGCGGTCGATGTTTCTGGACCCCGATGTGCGCGAGTTATCGAGGGAGTGGTGTATAAGTCTATAAAACCATAAATACCAAATTCATTTTGTGAAAATTTAAAAATCATATCTAACCATGGAAAAGACTGAGTCAGAGAAGAAGAAAGAGCATATCATAACTGATGGATATCACATTTTGAACAGTGATAGAAATAATACACTGAAACTCATAACAATACTATTAAACATTTTTAATAGCGAATATTTGCTATTTATTTGGCGATGACATAATAACATATAATTTATGCCTTGCGCGCTAATGATGGGATACCCATATGCTCACTTGCCCTTTGACCAGATGAGATAAAACACTGACATGATCTGATATCTGGTTCAACTAAAAATAAACAGCATGTTAGAATTTTCAATTCTAGATCTGGCTGTCAGGGCCCTGAGTGGCCGAGAGGTTTAACGCGCTCTCCGTTACAGATCACTGCCATCTCACCTCTGTCTGCATGGGTTCGAGTCTCGGATTCAGCCAATGTGGATATATGAGAAAGCCTGACAGTAGCTTCTCATGGGTCGGTGGTTCTTTCTGGGGTTTTCCCGGGTTCTTCCTCCACAATTAATACTGGCCGCCATGTATAGCCTATAGTGTGCTGAAAAAATGGTGTTAAACCCTACAACAACAACAACAATAACGACAAGATCTGGCTGTCATTTCAATCTAGTCTTCACTCATTATTTACCAGAATTTTGTACAATAATTCCCATTTTCTATGAATAATTTTTTTTATTGATTATATACCACAATATGTAGACCTTTAAAGTTACTTTCCCACCTAGATATTGAGTTCCTATAGTCATTAGTTCAGCCTATACATTTCATTACTCAAGCAGTTGACAGTGACTTCGATACCGACAAATAACTAATTTCAGTTGCAAAATTGTTCTTTTATTGTAAATTAAATGCTATCTCAAAATATGTATTGCATCTGTCCAATTTCATCATTGAAAACACATAAATGTAGAATGGACAGGTACTAATGGGAAAGAGTAGGTGAATGTTTTAACATTTCCACATTAAAATAGCAACCTTGGAGTTTAAGAGTTGGGGAAAATAGTATTAAAACTTGCAGAAAACCTGTATTTCAGTGCACAAGTGCAAGACTAAATAACAACTTCTGAGTTTCTGTGAATAATAAAGCCTCCGAAAATGCCATAATGTACAAAACTAATGTAATGGTAAGCACAAATCGATGGATCATGAACAATGACCTACATTTTCACTAATGTCTCAATACATATTTGTGACAATTACATCCAAAGTTATTGGACTGTATAGGTAATAGTGCCCATGAAATAAGATAAACATAATGGTTAACATATCACAGTGACCTCATTTTCACTGAAAGATGCAGTTAATATTATTAAAAAAATGGTTTAAATGCATACCTAACAAAGAGAAACTAAACAGTAACATTTTATGAACCATGAAATGCATGTTAAGTGACTGAATGCTGAGAAAGTAAGTGCAGTGCAAGGATAAAAATTAATAAACTCTTAAATACATGTTAAGTGACAAAATTTACATTGAGAAGTGCAGTACACAAGTCATGTGACTAACCTAACAATAGTATCTGAGAAGTGACCTAAACTACATACCCTAATTCCAGTGCTGGCACCAGATGCACAGATGGATTTCCAGGCAGGCACAATCAATCCATAAACTGACACTGGTTTGTAATTTAGCTGAAAATTGCAGAACTATATTGCTTGAGAGCAGATTTTGTTACTTAAAAAGCACAAATGCTACATTGAGTGTGTTATACCTGTTGAATGTCCAGATCCTGTACGAGTTATCAAATTATCAACATCTGGATGACGCCATAATTGGTAAGCTGGAAGAACAAGGAACCATTAAAATAAATGCAGACATGATAAAATGGTGGAAAATCCAATAGGATACAGGAAAAGCAGCTTTAGTAACATTGCATTCAAGTATATACAGTACATATATTTCCCAACGATCAGGAAATCTATCTGATTCAAATTCAAAGCGTTGGTCTCAAAAATAGGGAAAGAAAGAAATCTCCATGAAGATCAACAGGGCTTTCCTTATTTAATGCACATTTTGTGGGAAAATCTCTCCCGATATGTATCTTTCATACTGATATACAGCTTTTTAAATAAAATAAACGATAAGTGTAATACCATAAAAATAGTCATACCCTACCACATTTAAGCAGGCCTTATACAGGGCCTTCTACTGATCTTAAATAGTAACTAGAGCACCATTTAAGGCCCCATAGAGGCCTGAAAAAGGGCTGACTTGCAGTGACATATTAACATATTGTCTTCAGTGTGTTATCACAAATCAAATAAATTAGATAGTTACATTAAAACAGATGTTATAGTAACATTACACACATTTCATGATCAAAAATCATTTAAATAGATGTTTTATGGCTGGTCTTGTAGAGGTCAATAGTCAGTCATATTTTGATCCCTGTTGGATTGTACAGATCCTCAGTATTGCCTCAGCAATACCACCATACCTGGGTTGACACCACTGACCTTGGATCTTTAATTGTATCAATAGAAAAATAAATAAGTCAGTTTTATAATATTCTAAAGTAATTGTGTAAGTCATTAATTACAATTTCACGGGAACAATTTAAGGTCTAGCTCTGACATTGTTACAAGTGGAGATTTTGTAAGTGTATACGTCATTAATTACAATTATATAGGAATATTACAATTTAAGATGTAGCTTGGACATCATTACAAGTGAAGTTTTTGTATGTAGACACACTATATCATCATTGCAATGTGAGTTTTTGTATGTCGAGATATTGTATTATCATTGAAGTTCAATGGAATTAAGATCTTCCTGTATAACAGAAACTTTTTCATTCTTTCCAAACTTGAAAAATAAAAAATAAATGGAAAGGTCTGATGAGGACAGAACAGCAAACTACAGCCTTTTTTTTTTACCTTATAGCCTACATACAATGATCTCTCACTATCTCACTACAATGCATATCATTATAACAATGTCTCTTTATAAGGTGGGTATGGTATTGGATCATTATCAATGATCTTTCACTACAGGGCACATCATTATAACACTGTCCCTTTATAAGGTGGGTATAGTATTAGATCATATCAATGATCTCTCACTACAGGGCACATCATTATAACACTGTCCCTTTATAAGGTGGATATGGTATTGGATCATTATCAATATTCTCTCACTACAACGCACATCATTATAACACTGTCCCTTTATAAGGTGGGTATGGCATTGGATCATTATCAATGATTTTTCACCACAAGGCACATCATTATATGGTATTGGAACTAATAACATTATATAATAGTAATCTTCATAAAGTACCCCTCTATAAGACAACTTCATCTACAGAATAGTACATGTTTATGGCTGTGAATAGTGAGGGTTCACTGTACTATGCATAATGTACCTAGTGTGAGGCCTCAATGTGATATGCATAATGTACCCAGTGCTACAGTGAGGGATCACTGTACCATACATAATGTACCCATTATTATAGTGAGAAATCACTGTATTGTGTATAGTATACCCAGTGTTAAAGTGATAGATCACTGTACCATGCATAATTTACCTAGTGTTAAAGTGAGGGATCACAGTACTATGCATAATGTATCCAGTGTGAGGGATCACAGTGCTAAGCATAATGTACCCAGTGCTACAGTGAGTGATCACTGTACTATGCAAAATGTACCCAGTGATATAATGAAGGATCACTATAATTTATAATGTTATAGTGAGGGATCACTGTGCTATGGATAATGTACCCATTGTTATAGTGAGGGATCATTGCATAATGCATAATGTATCCAGTGTTACAGTGAGAGATCACTGTATAATGCATAATGTACCCTGTGTTATAGTGAGGGATCACTGTACCATGCATAATGTGCCGAAGGTTATAGTGAGTGAAACATAATGTACCCAGTGTTATAGTGAAGGATCACTGCATTTATAGGAGATACATTACATACTATGTTTTCACAACTTTCAGTCTGGTGCCAATTTTGGGGGATTTTTTTGTTGTTGCTGCAAAGACCCAATTAATCCATGATTCCAACAAGGAAACAATACAATGTTCTAAAATCCATGATTTTGAGTACCAATAAAAATGCCAATTTTCATACATCCTCAAAAAATGGTACCCGCAAAAATATATTCAGTCACTGCAGTCACAGCAAGCTGTTAAATTACACAAGATATACATGACCTTGACAGAAGGCCACTATTCACCTAACATATTAATTTGCCCTTTAATATTTTCATGTTATCATTATCATACTGATATTTCTTAATAATTCTTTTATTTTTTTATTTTATTATAAACTGATGTAATTATGACGCTATGTCACTATCATTAAACGTAATTCTCATTTAAATTTTCAAACAATGTAGATTTACCAGAGCTGATAGTCCCAATCATGCTGTAGAAAGTGCCCAGCAGCATGGCATTTGGGTGACTGCAATCTGATAGAGCCTGGGCTATCTGGTCTGGGCTTGGACTACCAGGCAAGTTGAACTGTTGCAATTCATACACACCTAATATTTGGAGAAATTGAAAATTTATTATTTCACAAAAAAGTTCAAAGATAATAGAGCCTCCAAAAGCTCTGAAATTTAAACTCATACAAATAAAATAAACACATTTACAAAGGAAGGTGACTATTTAATATCATGTAAACTTGTTTAAAAGTCCAACTGCAAACTACAAAAAACTTGATCTGCCATCACAAACTGTGCAGACCCATATCTGTCAACATGTTATTCAATGACAGATGATGATTTGTGTTGCATCTTCTACCAATTATTTCTAACAAACAGCACAGACCTATATCTGCCAACATGATGACAGATTTGGATCTGTGCCGTTTTGCAGACAGACTCAACTTAAAAGTGAATATTGACAGTACCTTTACTTAATAAGGAATTGCATCAAAAATGTGATTTACAGTTGCACTGTTCCATAGTCACAGAGCTTCCTTCACTTCGTTTGGGCCATTGCCAAGTTTCATGCATTTACAACTTTGCTTTTGACCCCCAATTTGTGTCAATACTTAAATGCTATTATGCCCATATACTTCATACCTGCTTCCAACAGTGCACGTATGGAGTATCGGCTGATGTTTGTTATCATAGCAATCCTCAGGATCAGACTTATCAAGTTTTGGTTATCAGTGTCCCTAAATACCTTGTATGAACCCCTTGCGGCTCCACATACAGGTGTCGGACACTCTTACAACCCTACAAACTCCCCCAAGTCTCTCTTCCTGAGGTATTCCTATAGAAACAATTCAGAGCTCGGCTGGTGCAGTGTGCTGTGACAGGATTTGCCCCCATTATGCCAAAGATTATTTATATTTACAATAAAGTTTATACTGAACCTATGTATTGTGTGTTATTTAAATGATTATTAGCTTTGAAGAAGTGCTGCTTAAAGTGAGTGAAAGAATTATTGCTCATTTTATTTACTGTCAAGATGAAGTAAAACAATCATAGAAACATGTCAATCTCTTTCCTTTTTTCAAAGTAGTGAAAATAATTTTTTTTATACTGCATTGTAAGGTTCATACCAATGTTTTCATTTCCTTCAATTTCTGTAACTTTTCTACTCACACTGACAAAAGATAGACTCCTTACTGAATGATAACAAACTGCAATGATTAAGATCAATTCAATCTTCATATTTACCTTTAGCAGTATTGGTGATTAGGTCTGATCCTGGAACCAGTCTAAGCAGACTGTTCTCCTGTCTTGACAACAAAGGTAATATTTTACTGAAATAATTTTGGATCCATTCTGGGTCCTTTGCCAGGGCCTGTCTCACAGATGCCCTGTGACTCAAGTTATCTGTAAAGAATTCAAAAGCAGCTACAACTATTCCTTTTGTGAACATCTGCTAAATATCTCTATAGGTTTTATATAATAGTTTTAACTTTACATCTAAAATTGAAATTAGTTTAATAATAGCATTATAAAGGCCCCTGCAACTGTATTGAAATCACTATAAAGCCCATTTCAAGTGTTTTAACATTATAAAGGTCATTTCAAGTGTACCAACATCATTATAAAGGCTATTTCAAGTGCATTAACATCATTATAAAGGCCATTTCAAATGTATTAACGTCGTTATAAAGCCGATTTCAAGTGTATTAACATCATTATAAAGCCCATTTTGAGTGTTTTAATATTATAAAGACCATTTCAAGTGTATTAACATTATAAAGGCCATTTCAAGGGTACCAACATCATTATAAAGGCCATTTCAAGTGCATTAACATCATTATAAAGGCCATTTCAAGTTTATTAACATCATTATAAAGCCTATTTACAGTGTATTAAAATCATTATAAAGCCCATTTTGAGTGTTTAAATACAATAAAGACCATTTCAAGTGTATTAACATTATAAAGGCCATTTCAAGGGTACCAACATCATTAAACATCATTAAAAAGGCCATTTCAAGTGCAATAACATCATTATAAAGGCCATTTCAAGTGTATTAACATCGATATAAAGCCGATTTCAAGTGTATTAACATCATTATAAAGCCCATTTTGAGTGTTTTAATATTATAAAGACCATTTCAAGTGTATTAACATTATAAAGGCCATTTCAAGTGCATTAACATCATGTTAAAGACCATTTCAAGTGTATTAACATCATTATAAAGGTCACTGAAAGTGTGTTAACATTCTAATAAAGCCCATTTAAAGTGTACTAACATCATTATAAAGGTCATTTCAAGTGTGTTAACATTATCATAAAGGCCATTTCAAGTGTGTTAACATCATCATAAAGGTCATTTCAAGTGTGCTAACATCATAATAAAGGCCATTTCAAGTGTATTAACACTTATAATGGCCATTTCAAGTGTATTAAAATCATTTTAATGGCCATTTCAGATATATTAACATCATTATAAAGCCCATTTAAAGTGTGTTAACATCATCATAAAGACCATTTCAAGTGTTTTAACATCATGCAAGCAATTTCAAGTGTATTAATATCATTATAATGGCCACTGCAAGTGTAGTAAAATCATCATAAAGGCCATTTCAAGTGTATTAACATCATCATAAAGGCCATTTCGAGTATATTAACATCAATATAAAGGCCATTTCAAGTGTGATAAGACTATTATAAGGGCCTGTTTCTTTATAAAGGCTACTGAAAGTGCATTATCATGATTATAAAGGCCATTTCAAATGTATTAGCACTTTTATTTAATACATTTCTATCTATGACAATTCCTTTCACCCAAGCCAGTTGCAAACCCTTCCTGTCCCGCATACGAATTTAAGCAAATGTGCATGAATATATATCATTTGTGCTGGTTTAATTATTAGTTTTCAATAAGTTCCTATCATGTAAAATTTAACCAACCCACTTGGACATTTTGAGCAGAGTGTGCAAATAGCTCATGCATTACATTGTATACAGAAGCATTCCGGCAAAGATATAATCGTGTGGAGTTAGTTGAAGAAACCTCAATTATACATGGTTCACATGTGATCATTACTGAATGGAATTAAAAAACATTTTAGATTATAAATCATGCATTTTCTAAATCTAAAGATGTTTCTCTGTCAAGACAATCCAAAACATCTAAGTAAGAAAAGATGATCATGTACAAAACCACAAAATGTATCACACAAAACAAGTTTGATTATATTCCGATAAATTGGCATGTAAAGTCATTTCAATGTACAGAATAAAAATTCTAACATTATTTTGCTGATCTACATTATGTTGCCAAGTGGGAACAACATAATGAACATAAATAAGTTTTGTTTCCTTTCAAACCTTTAATTCTAAAGAATTCTATAGCAATATATATATATATATATATATATATATATATATATATATATATATATATATATATATAGAAAGTAAAAATTTCCTAATTACAGATATTAAAAAACCCAAATGCAAATAATTAAAATCTTGTCTTGTAACGAAAAGAGTAACCCTAAATTTATCTGTGCCAATAAAATCCCAAACAAGATTTTTCAAACAACTTAATTTTCTTAAGATGATCTGGTTAAAAATCCATCATTTAAAAAACATTTTAAACGGGTTGATTTAAATTTTGACAAAAGACCTTCAAAATTATATACTGTTGTATAAACAAGGACTCAATTTTCTGTAAAATCAACATGTCTTCTTGTAATTCGTTAAACCAGTCCCCAAGCCTGTATTGAAACAGGGGTTCATATAGTTTTTTAATATATAATACAAGGGACGACAATTTCTCATTTCAGCTCGGAGAGTCAACAATCTGTACTACAAAATTGGCTTAAAACGAATAGCAGTCTGTTTTGTAATCCAGGTTTTCTCCAAATATTCCCACCCCATTTTTCATATTTGGACATTAAGGTTAGGGTGGGGGGTCAATGTAATTGCATATTGAAAATTTGGAATTTGCCACCACTGTGCGTAGCGACATATGGTAGTCACTTACCAGTGGGCCTAGCAAATTTAAACTTATGTTATATCGACTCATACCTGCATGAAATCAATAGGAAAATTATTTATTTTCTCAGAAATGGCAAGTATTATAAACATTATGTCTTTAATCCGTTGACAGACTAGACAAAACTACAGCAAAGGCATTACTAGTCACATGACTTCACAAATCTCAAATGACGACAGAGAAGTCCAATAGTCTTGTGATATCAACAACAAACTCCTTTTTAATGTTGTTGTACAGAAATTCAATTACATTAAATGAAAGTCAGACACTTTTGTAAAAGCCAGCAATCTGGCCAGTCTCATTTATCAAGCTGAGAGCAGACGTCAACATGGTAGTCATGTGATACAACTCTAGAATTTGTTCTCGGAATATCTAAATATGGAGAATTTTGTGTTCTTTTGTTTTTGTATTTTTTTACAACCAGCATGACTTTCATTGTAAAAAATTTTCTACAACATCTGAAAATATGGGTTGTTAGATTTGTGTCCTCATGCAACTAGCAATGCAAATTGTAAGTACCAGGTAACATTTCATCGACGTCTTAGTTTTATCTTGTCTTTCAGCAAATTAAAGACATAACGATTTAAACACTCAAAATTTCTGAAAAAATATGTAATTTTCATATCGATTTCATGCATGTATCACTCAATCTAACAATGTTTAAGTTTTCTCGGCCATCTGGTAAGTGGCTACACTTTGCAACGACCAGGTTGGCATCTTGTGATGCAAGACTAGTTTTCATACCTTCTACATAATAAAAGGTACAGATATCAAGCTGAGTTTGAAAATAAACTTCTAATAGACGAATCTAATCCAATGAGTGTTTGGATTGACTCAGCATATATGTTTATTGCAAGCACCAAAATGATCCATACTGCTCCCTCCAAATATTCTGGTTAGAATTCAATAAATTTAACTCATGATCAGTTTAGTTACAACTCAATTAAGTGATTGTTTTGGGCATCGAGTAGTGGCAGAAAATTCCAGGGTTTTTCCTTGACTTTCATCAATATTTGCGAAATTCAAGGACTTTTCACGGTCAGGAAAACATTATAATTTCTCCCGACTTTTTCCCAATAGTGTGGGAACCCTAATTATAATAAGCCATAAATATTGTATTGACAAAGCCTCAATTATTATAAACAATACATATTTTATTGTCAAAGCCTCAATCATTATAAACTATAAATATTTTATCACAAGTGGACTTAATGAATACTGTCAATTCAGCTTACAAAACTTCTGCAAACTGTCTTTTTTTATGAATATTATTTTCACAAAATCATTTTTCAGAAATATTGGTGAAATTTATTTCCTAATTAAAATATTCTTATATTGTTTCTCTCTTTTATATCATGCATGTTATATACCATACTCCCAAATGTGAACTACATCATTTATCCCTCCGATTTCGCTAGTCCAGTAACCAATACATTTCGAGTGCACGGTTCTTAAGTGCATCCATTTCTCACTGAGCTCAAGGAAGTATTTCATGTCTTTGGGAATGATATTGTAACAGCGTAGCTCATACACCTTTCCCGCTGATGTTTCACAAGAGTTAGTGGAAAAGTTAGTTGTTGTGCAAGCAAACTAAAATAAAGACACACAAAACAGAAATTAATCGAAAGTTTATAAGTACATATGGACACAAATACTGAACAAAATCAAAATAAATTAGTAAAATGCAACCACCAGAGCAACCACCAAAATGCAAGAAAAATTAAACTTTCACAATACAAATACTGCAATACCATATTTCTTTTAATATATGTCACTGAAACTTCTTCCACCTGAAAAAAAGGAAATAAGTCAATAATCAATTGGTATCATAGTACTTTCAATATATGTTAAAGGTTCTTCAAGGTTTTCTTTCACATGAAAAAGCAATAATGATCCAATAAAACTTCTTTGGAAAATAAAATAAAAAAATATGAGACTACTGCATTTTTGCAACAAATGACAGTGCTTCCCCATGTAGAATTTATGTAAGGGCCTTTCCTGCAGGTCACTGATGGTAAGGACTGTCCCAAACACAAATGTCATGTCATGCAGGTCACTGATGGTAAGGACCTTCCCAAGCACAAATGTCATGTCATGCAGGGCACTGATGGTAAGGACTGCCCCAAGTACAAATGTCATGTCATACAGGACACTGATGGTAAGGACTTTCCCAAGCACAAATGTCATGTCATGCAGGTCACTGATGGTAAGGACTGCCCCAAGTACAAATGTCATGTCATGCTGGACACTGATGGTAAAGACTTTCCCAAGCACAACTGTCATGTCATGCAGGTAACTGTTGTTATGTCTGCCCCAGGTAGGACACTGATGATAAGGACTTTTCCAAGCACAAATGTCATGTCATGCAGGTCACTGATGGTAAGGACTGTTCCCAGCACAAATGTCATGTCATGCAGGTCATTGAAGGTAAGGACTTTCCCAAACACAAATGTCATTTCATGCAGGACACTGATGATAAGGACTTTCCCAAGCACAAATGTCATGTCATGCAGGTCACTGATGGTAAGGACTTTCCCAAGCACAAATGTCATGTCATGCAGGTCACTGATGGTAAGGACTGTCCCAAGCACAAATGTCATGTCACGCAGGTCACTGAAGGTAAGGACTTTCCCAAACACAAATGTCATTTCATGCAGGACACTGATGGTAAGGACTTTCCCAAGCACAAATGTCATGTCATGCAGGTCACTGATGGTAGTAACTACCCCCAAAGTACAAAGGTCATTGTGGCATCTGCATTTGTATTTTCATGAGCAGTAAGTATGGCCATGATTATATAGTTGAGATGACAAACAATGTCACAGGGGCTAAATCCCCTTTAGATGTATGGGTGCCTCCCAGGACCAAGGCCAGGTGCATGCATGCACATGCACACACACACACATGATGAGGCTGCTTTGATGACTACAGGTGATGGGGACTGCCTCTTTAATGCTGTTTCCATTTATCTGAAGGAAGATGAGTCAGTGAGTACAGAATCACAGTATTGTTGTTGCTAAATGGTGCTAAATGGTGTCAGATTAAATGGAATAGTACACCAAGTTATAAATGCTTTCACCTGAATTGAAAAAAGAATGTAGACTGTTCTGAACCAGGAAATTGGTTCTCTTTATAGTGGATCAGTACTCTTTCCAACTTACTGAATATATGGATGGATACAGTGTATCCAAGTGTTAATGGGACTAAAAAATATGCATTTAAGTGCAGGAACATGACCTTCCACCCTTTTCGCTGAGTGGTTAGTGCATATACCTCGGATGCAGGAGGTCATGGGTTCAAACCCTGGCTGAATCATATCAAAGACTTATAAAAATGGTACTAGCAGCTGCCTGGGAAGAAAGGATTTTATTTCTAAAGAATCACAGCCTCTTGCAAGTGAAGTTATAATACTCGAATGGCCTTATCACTCTCTGTCAGCTTCTTCCACTGACAAGGAAAATTTAAACAAGAATTACATGAATTTAAAGTTGCTTCACTTCCCTTTTAAGTTTCTCAAGACTTAGCCATTGTAGAATATATGGGCACATTTCTGCCTAAACAGTGGGAGGGGCATGCTATAAAGAAGGAAAACAACGGCAACTTAATCTGGATCAAATCACAATATGAATGGAATTATCAGAAAATCAAAACAACCACATTCAAAGGTAGTGGAAAGGTCAATGCATAAAGACAATAATAATGAATATGATAATGCAATGGAAGACAATAGACAAAAATGAACTACTCTATCAACAAACATGAACAGAAACCTAAAGAGGTATCATACAATACTGCAGACAACATAATCAATGTCAAAAGAGATGACAAAGACACATCCATTTGTACCAAGAGTAAAGCATATAAATGGTTCAAATTATCCATTTATAACACTTTTTGTGCCACAACAAATTAATGACATTAAAAGATTCTGTTGTAAGGAGCTGGATTTTGTATTATATATACTTACATACAACACAGAAGATGTGATGCCTACAGTATATAAAGATCTGTCAGTTGTAAAAAGATAAACCATGGATTATCCGCTGTGTTTTGGACAGACTTTTATACACATAAATTGGAACAATTTTATAAACATAAATTGGACAGACTTTTATAAATATAAATTGGACAGACTTTTATACACATAAATTGGACAGACTTTTATAAACATAAATTGGACAGACTTTTATACACATAAATTGAACAGACTTTTAAAAACATAAATTGGACAGATTTTTATAAACATAAATTGGAAACACTCTTATACACGTAAATTGGACAGACATTAAAACACATAAATTGGACAACTTTTATACACATAAATTGGACAGATATTAAAACATAAATTGGACAGACTTTTATACACATAAATTCATCAGCAAAGACATATTCTTCCTTCCTACATGACACTGCAGATAACCTAAGTGATAATGAACTCTCAAACTTCGCTGTAGGCAGTGACAATGAATGGGAATGAAAAAAATGTCATGTCCATATGATACCTGGAAGTACACAGGTGCTGTGCACAGGGCATTTGAAAAACAATGCTAACAAGCACATGGAGCACGGGGCCCCGAGTGGCCGAATGGTCTAAAGCGCTCTCCGTTACGGATCATTGCCATCTCACCTCTGTCTGTGTAGGTTCAAGTCTCGAATTCAGCCAATGTGGGTATGTGAGAAAGCTTGCCAGTAGCTTCTTGTGGGTCGGTGGTTCTTACCGGGGTTTTCCCGGGTTCTCACTCCACCATTAATACTGGCTGCCATGTATGTGCTGAAAAATGGCATTAAACTCTACAACAACAACAACACATGGAGCACATCAATGGATATACAAGCACATGGAGCACAGTGATGGATATACAAGCACATGGTGCACAGTGATGGATATACAAGCACATGGAGCACAGCGATGGATATACAAGCACATGCTGCACAGTGATGGATATACAAGCACATGGAGCACAGTGATGGATATACAAGCACATAGAGCACAGTGATCGATATACAAGCACATGATGGATATACAAGCACATGGAGCACAGTGATGGATATACAAGCACATGGAGCACAGTGATGGATATACAAGCATATGGAGCACAGTGATGGATATACAAGCATATGGTGCACAGTGATGAATATACAAGCACATGGAGCACAGTGATGGATATACAAGCACATGGTGCACAGTGATGGATATACAAGCACATGGAGCACAGTGATGGATATACAAGCACATAGAGCACAGTGATCGATATACAAGCACATGGAGCACAGTGATGGATATACAAGCACATAGAGCACAGTGATCGATATACAAGCACATGGAGCACAGTGATGGATATACAAGCATATGGAGCACAGTGATGGATATACAAGCATATGGTGCACAGTGATGGATATACAAGCATATGGAGCACAGTGATGAATATACAAGCACATGGTGCACAGTGATGGATATACAACACAAACAAAATATCATCACAGCTGTCTTTGGTAAAGAAAGTATTGTTGAATCTACATACATCAACACATTCCACGCATGTTTACAGACTCCACCGGGAAATCAACATTTTGGATGAAACAGCAAGCGGAATGACTTTCAGAAAATACTGTGATCAGACATTGCTGCTCCTCTGGAAAAACACGTAACAGAACAAGCAAAGAAATTTTAAATTCAATCTAACTTGACGAATAACAATTCAGCCAGTGCTAACCATAATCTGAAGTCTGTGGTCGACTGAAAAGTTCCAGGATCTTCCAAAGTTCATCAACATACTGTATGACAAGGTGAAGACAGAGACATTAGAAACATGGGCAATTACAAGTTAGAAGAAATGTTCTTATACCATTACACAGATTTGGATAGATGGTTGTATATTTCTGAGAAACAGCAAGAACGAAAGTTTGTTGTATTTAGGCAGATTGCAGGAAAGTGAGCCCTAATAATGAAATACAAAAAACAAAAACAAAAAAAAACTGAACAAAAAGAAAAAGGGCAGAAAATGCAATGACTCATTCAGTAAAAGACAAATTAATTAATGTAGCATTTAACAATTTTTCAGTCATATCGCTACAATGTCTGCAGTGTGAATTTTTATAGTGATGCCTAGCACTGGGGCATCATGTCACAGACATGTGGCACGATGTCCCACCCAGTCACATTATCCTGACACCAGGCCGACCTCCTGCATCTGCTCTAACCATTAGGCCACCAGAGCGGTTCACAAGTCACGTCACATACCACTTTATGCTTCGACTGCTCATGACCAAAACGTTATGAAATTTCAGGTTGTAAATGCATTAGTCAATGTGTTTTGTTATTATGTTTAAAAGAATTTTTGAATTTTATAAAGAACTAAAGTAAACACAAGTTTTTCTAGCACTTAGTTTCTTTTTGCTTTTCACCCTTTTAGGACTACCAGTCTGAGCTGTCATTAGACCAACAAGTAGTTCCCTATTTTTTCTGTTTCTGGCACTGGAGATTAACTAGTCCTACAATGTAAGACATAGCACATGTTGTTTTTGTTTTAGTGCTATGTCTTACTACCAAATAATGACCTTGAATAGCCTGTTCCGATGTCAGTTGACATCGGAATGAGGAGTCAAAGTTTCAGGAATATCTTGCACACCTGGCCACCTATATCGACATTCTTCCACTAATTTATGTGTAATTAATATACTTACTGTGCTGTCTTTATCCTGGCAGAATGAAAATATGACACAGGCAAATAGATGCATTTTCATGTCCCGCTGACATACATTTGAATTTGTTGCAATGCGACAGTATTCGAGGTATGCTGAAGTATGTTTAAGTAGGTTCATGTGGGGGATATGTTTTGTGATGTTTTACCCCAACCCCTTGTATTATACATGTATTTATAAGTCTGTAAGTGGAGCCAGGTAAGCTTTGTTTTTCCAAGTACCTAAGTTGGCTAATCCTCTTACGTAACCCAGTCTTTGTTTGAGCTCTTGAGTGGAAATCTGGCGGGAATCTTTGTACATGGGAACACGTGACGTAGACAACTTCAAAGAGCCGGAAGCCGACAATGGTAGGCTGGACAGTACATGGGGACACACAGACTGACATTTTTATGATTGATAGTTCGATCAAATGACCAGAGTCCGTCGCCATCCAATCGGGATGCGTTGTAGGTGGGACTTGATTCGAGAAACTGGCATAAGACTTGTACAAGCCTGAAATTCGTCAGTTGGTGTTTAAGAGTCGCAGTGACACACACTCCGTTAGCCATTCGTAAAAATTGGCGGAATTTAGGAAATTCATGAAATAGCTTCGATCAGGTAAGTTTGATGTTACGTTGATTCTGCTTGATACGACTGCTGTTAATTGAAGAGAATTTGTCGTATGTATACATTTTACTTGTATTGAAGTATGAATAGTTAATTATGACCTTAATATTTTGCATTTTTTTCATGACTTTAGCTAGTACTTTTGTTTATGATTGATTACGATGTTGATTCGTTGCATCATTATTCATAATGTTACTATGTACACCTTATTTGTGAGGCGAAAATGTTCTCTTCTTTCGCTAGTAATATGTGTGCATATTATTTCGTGGATTATTACGTTTACGCCCCTTTGAAAGGACGATTTGTATTTGTGAAGAATTGTATTGCTCGCTAGCCGCTATAAGAATTAATATTGTAATTCTTTGCGTAGTTATATTTTGGTAGACAAGAAATTTGTTTACGTAATGATAGATTTTGCCATTGAGTAACGGATTGCCGTTTATCACCATTTGAATGTGAATATTGTGGATTTGGTACGCTTGTGTAGGAAATATATATAAATATATATAAATATATAGATAGTCATATTACTAATCGTAGTAATATTTTAGTACAATCATATTTGAAATATTTTGTATGTATATACTGATAGGGCTCAGTATGTAGATATTTGAATCCTTTGTGTGATTGTGTTATGGCGCCATTTTTGTAAGCGGCGGAAGTGTATGGGAATTTCGATGTGTGCGCATGCGCGACCCAAATGTCCCGCCTTAAACTGATGGTTCAGTTCAGTGACGTAGTGTGAGGGAAGATTTTTATAACCCTGTGCTAATGCATTATACCTTTCAACAGGAAGCTTTCGGGGGACGAAAGAATTTCAGAGAATTTCGGGGGACGAGAGAAGTTCAGAGAATTTCGGGTGACGGTGAGAGATACCGAGTGAATTTCGGGTGACCTCAAGGGATACCGTCAAGGGTTCCGGATACTAGAAGAGGAACCGGAAGTCAAGATAACGGCAAGGAACAAGGATTATAGAAGAGGAAGCGGAAGTGGAGATCACGAAAGGAGAGAAAGACAAGGGAACGAAGAGATTTAGATGAGTAGCACTCAAGAAGGGAAAAATCTCCTCACACTGTGAACTCAAATGATGATCAAAGGGATCATTGGGTGAAAGAGAGACATTGATTACTTTAAATTCTTTTAAATTTCATTTATTAAATTGTTATTGTTTAAATTTCATCTTTGTATTTCTTTTAACTGTCAGCATTGCTGACTGGGGGCTCGTAGCCATAAATATATTTAGTCAATAAATAATATAGTGTCCAGAATTAACCTTCTGAATAAGGACCAGGGGAACTTCTCATAATTCGTTAAAGTCTATAAGAAGAACCCCACCCCAGACAACCACTACACCCCCACGTTTCATGAATGAAACAAAAACATTGCTTACAGTTCCAATAGGCATAATATATTTTTATTCATTTTGTTAAAGAATAATATTTCAACTTAACCCAATTTCAGAATTCCTGACTTTGATCACCTTCCAGCCAACCAAAATGTAGGTCAATGAAACTTGAAAACAGGTCCATTTCTTCTGTGAGAATTTGAATATATTAGAGAAAAGGCATCAGGGCAAGTAAAGTTTGGCAAAACATAACTTTATTTTGTAGAAAAGTGTCGTTATTGGTTGCCAGTTGTGTTTGATATTCCTGAAAATTTGTCTTTTGTTACAATGTTAGTCGACATCAAAACACGCTACACAGCGCTATTAGTTAGGCAGCAAGACCCATCACCCCCCCAGAACAAACATATCGGGTGACGTGTCTTATGTTCTAGAACTACAGATAACCAGAAATGTCAGGGGGAAAAAAGCACAAAAAAGCTGAGATCTACATGTTGGTCTAAGCCAAGACTAGTCCTACAATGTAAGACATAGCACATGTTATTTTGTTTTAGTGCCATCACCCACCCACCCCACAAAAATACCAGGTGATGTGTCTCACATTGTAGGACCACAGGAGTCTGATGTTTTATCAATAAAGTATGGCGCAATCTCTGACAGCATGAAATCACCTTATCGGTAATATAAATGAACACAAGGAGAGCAAGCGTAACCACAACCCTCCACTCAATTTGACTTTTCTCAAGACGCATCGTTTATTGCTTCTGAATCGCAAGAAGTCTGAAAAACTGCACCTATACATTCAAAAGACAGTGACGTACCAACGCATAACTTTCAGATGATCATCACATTAATCCAATCTAGTAAATTAACATTTATTTTCACCATTACACACAAATTTAGTCACAAACCCTTTCTATCAGAATCCACCAGACATAAGTAGCCCATTAACTAGTTTCTAGCCTGCAGTAAATATGCATTAGGGTCTAATAATCATACCAAACATGGCGCAGAATCTGTATTATCTTTTAATACTAGGGAAATTTAATAATGCGGTATCAATAGATTTGAATTTGCTCAGAATAATGCATGCATCATTAAAATGTTATTTACATATTATATTACTACTCTTTTCAAAAGTTGTAAATAAAATGCTCTCACTCTTCACATACATACATACATACATACAAACATGCATGCATGCATGTGTGTATTTGAGACAGGAGAGGAGAGGGGGTGGTTCTGAAGATTGAATATTGTAACCTTCCCACACCACTGAAAGGTATTCTTTAGGTATTAGATGAACTAGTACAATTTCGGTATAAATCATTATATCATTGGCATGAGCAAGGTATTATACAGTGAAACACGTTTCTCTTCTCTTGCCTTCGTCATCATTATTAACGATGGTAAATCTAAAGTAAACATGTTTCTTCTTTCTCATAGTCATATGTGATAAATACATCATTCACGTTCCTTTTTTTTATCCTTCACTATATTTTTCATCTCATCATCATCAGTGGTATAATTATCAGGTAATGGATCATTTGTACCTAACGTCAGTATTACCATAAATGCTAAATATAAGTAATTTTTTCCTTCGTCATCTGCCTTTGCTCTCTCTCATCATTGGTAAATCATACAAGAATCATTTTGTTCTCTCTCGCATCGTCATTAATTGTATCGTATTATGTATTGATTTTATCCATCACAACTATTTTCTCTCTCTCTCACACATCACCATCAATGGTTAATCAGTGGTATAAAGTATCAGCTTTTCTCCTTTCCCGCTGTTTTTTTCTCTCTATCATTATCATAATCATAATAAATAATATATCTCTCATACAAGTATCATATTTTCTTTTTCACTATTATTTTCTGTTATGAAAAAACATCAGTACAAACAACAGATGATCTTACCAGGTGGCAACCTCTAGAAAGTCGATCAAACACATCTTTAAATCTACCGGGTCCAGCATCCGTTTTTAATATTTTAAGTGTGATGACATCATCAACTGTTATTTCTAGTATCCAAACTTTAACTACATATTTAGGTTCTGGAAATTTATATAAAATTATAAAATGATACAATATAAAATAAAAAGCAAGCTAAATATTTTATCTTGTGAAATTACTTTCATCATGTTATTCAGCCCATGGTAGAATGGGTTACTTCCATCTGGTGGTTTCTAATAGAAAGAGTTTGTGACCGTAATGGTGAAAATAATGGTTAATTTGCCAGACTGGATTAATGCAATAGTCGTCCGAGTTATGCGTGGTATGTCACTGTCTTTTGAAAGTATATTTGTAGTTTTTCAGTCTTTTTGCAATTATGAAGTGATAAGATACGCATGAGAAAAGTCGAATCGAGTGGAGGGTTGTGGTCACGCTTCACTCCTTGTGTTTATTTATATTACCGTTAAGTGATTTCATGGTGTCAGAGATTTTACCGTACTTTATTGATAAAACGTCAGACTCCTGTAGTAGGACTAAGCCAAAACCAGTTTAAAAGATTTAACACATTTTTATTTTATTAAATCAAATTATATTACTATGCTTGGGAAAAAGCAATAAATCCTGAAATAAATTAGGCATGTATGTTCCAGTTTTCTAGTAATATTTCACATGGTCCGAATCAGCCGTAATTTGGTCCGAATCCACCCGGACTTTGGTCCAAATTGTAGCTGCGATCCTACCCAACCAACAAGCATTCTTTACCAGTGCTTGGATACAATTAAAACGGAAAATTCACATGACAGCCCAACATTTACCCATTGAGAGGAATTTATAGACTTTCTGGTTGCACTCAGAATAAATGCAGCAATATTATGTCGCAAGAAACGCTTGCAAAGATTGGCTGACATTGTCGAACTCTGAAAGTCACATGCAGGTGCTTGCCAACCTCAACTGGCACTGGATATGCAACTCCTATTCATTGGTGCAGATTTGTCGAACGTGCAACATTTTGGCCAATCACCATTCCGTTCTTAAAATGTATTCGGCAAAGAATGTAAAATGGTGGCAGATTGTAAACAGTCATTAACTGGAATATAGAATGTTCTCGCTATCGAGAAAATAGCGTAAACCTTTATTATTCGTTATATCAGCTAATTACAAAATGAATAAGTGTAATTAGATTAAGGTAACAATTTTAATCTCCGAGAGGAGAGATTATTCAGTGAATGTATGTGTCTTTGCTTTATTATAAAAATTCGTTTGCATGTTTATTCGATTATTGTAGTTAATGTATAGCTCAATTTTAACTGGACTTTTAATTGCTTTATATTGTGCAGATGACATACACAGCTCCAGCTTCAATACACGACAAAATATATTTGAGGGACAACAGCTACCGAGGGAGAACATTGTTGCCAGGGGCCCCGAGTGGCCGAGTGGTCTAAAGCGCTCGCCGTTACGGATCACTGCCATCTCACCTCTGTATGCGTGAGTTCGAGTCTCAGGCTCGGCTAACGTGGGTACGTGAGAAAGCCTGCCAGTAGCTTCTCGAGGGTCGGTGGTTCTTCCCGGGGTTTTCCAGGGTTCTTCCTCCACCAATTATACTGGCCGCCATGTATAGCCTATCTTGTGCTGAAAAATGGCGTTAAACCCTACAACAACAACAACAACACTGTTGCCTATAGGCCGAGTGAACAAATGAAAGTATTGACCCCCACCCCCAGGAGTTTGTACCCACTATCGAGCTTAGAAAGAAATAGCTTTAATGATATGACAAAAATGCGTCATCAGTGTATAATTTCTAACATGATTGTCTCCTAGGGTCCCTAACTTTGCTGATTTGTTTGCATTTCAAAACAAATGAAAGGAGGGTTGGGGTGGGAGTTACTAATATGGCGTCAGTATTTGCGTGTTAGAGTTTACACATTCAGACAACAGAAGTGATGTAGCTAATTGTCTCCAATAAGCTCTGAAAAATTCTGTAACTTTGGGAGTTACATCCATTTGAACATATGTTAACAAGAGGGTTTGCTTTTCTGTTCATTTTTTTTGTCAAGAAATACTAAAACTAGACATTGAAAGTATTGGATGCAGATGACACAGGTTTTACCATCAAGGTATGTATGTAGTCCTAGGACCCTCACTCCTTCAATGAAAATAAATTTTCCAGGAACTAGAAAAGGACAAACAACAGTCTGTTTATTTACATTGAAAACTTCCACTTGGTTTGAAAGGTGAACAAGATGACATAATTTAGGAGTTCTTGCCAACATTTGCATTATAAATTGTAAATAAATGAATGAAATGAGTAAGTTAATTGCATTTTTTCTATCCTTTATGGATTTAAAATCACAAATGGGTAAAAGCTAGTGGAGGGTCACGTGAATACTGTAGTAACCCCCCCTCCTACATATCTCTGTTTAAGTGGTACGTGCTGGATATCAGATATAAGGGCATCCATGCATGGTGTTTTTTTAATCGCACTTACAGAAAACCACAGCCAGTTAAAAACTTTCAGAGTTTAAGAAAAAAGACTTCTGATAAATGTTGAGTTTGCAGTGCACTTCATTAAGCAGCTTTATCTTATAGATTTTATTGATGCTAGAGTATGATGTTACATTATATTGATGCTAGAGTATGATGGTACATTATATTGATGCTAGAGTAGGATGGTACATTATATTGATGTTGGAGTAGAATGATACATTATATTGATGCTAGAGTAGGATGGTACATTATATTGATGCTAGAGTAGGATGGTACATTATATTGATGGTTGGGTAGAATGATACATTATATTGATGGTTGGTTAGAATGATACCTTATATTGATGCTAGAGTAGAATGGTACATTATTTTGATGCTTGAGTCAGATGGTACATTATATTCATTGATGTTGGGTAGAATGCCACATTATAATGATGCTAGAGTAGGATGGTACATTGTATTGATGTTTGAGTATAATGATACATTATATTGATGCTAGAATAGAATGATACATTATATTGATGCTTGAGTAGGATGGTACATTATTTGATGCTAGAGTAGAATGGTACATTGTATTGATACTGGAGTAGGATGGTACATTATATTGATGCTAGAGTAGAATGATACATTATATTGATGCTAGAGTAGGATGGTACAATTATGGCACTGCTGCTGAGCTTTTTAGTGATTTCTTATAGTAACACAACATAAGTGCAGATGTACCATTGTTGTAATGATTGCCATTATAGTTATACCATTGCTGTGTTGATTGTCATTGTAAGGTATTAAGCATGTCAGTAATACTGTCAGAAGGGTACACATAGTTTATCCTAGTTTTAATTCTTTATCATATTTCAAACAGAATTGGGCTGAATGAAATCAAACTCAAGAACAGAGATCATCCATTTTGAATCCAGATGTTCATATCATGCTGTTAATATTGATGGATTTCTTTAATTCTATGCCAGTGCTGTAAATGATATATCAGCTGAAGTTTAGATATAGCCATTGTAGTTCAACTTAATCCACTTGGGTAGCCATATTGAAGTACCAGGAATCTTTTGTTTTGAACACTGTTCCACTAAAATATCAGACAGTATTACAAAAGACCTAGAAAACTCTGGAAAATCTTCAATGACTTGAGAGGCAAATCTGTAAATAACCTGCAATTTATATGTATATGTATTAGTGACAAATTCAGCACTATTCAGGTGGTTTTGAATAAGAACCTCTTGAAATTGCAAATGCACTCAATGATTAATGAGTACTTTTTGAATGTAAACAAAATATGTACAGCTCTCACAGCTCATAAAAGATTCTTCAGTGGTGAATTAGATGAGCACATTTCATCAAAACTTAGCAAAGAAGAGTGCTTCAGAATAACTAAAAAAAGCCTTGAATTCATTTTAAATGAATTTGACCAACTTAATATCAGAACAGTTACAGGTTTAGATAATACAAATGCTAAATTCCTAAAACTCATTTCAGTTGATTGCACATTATCTCATGTATAACTTCAATGTCAGTATTTCCAAAAGCATTTTTCCAAACAGGCTAAAACTGGCAAAAGTAACTCCAGTACAATAAGAAGGAAACTTTTTCTGATATGAATAACTATATACTTATATAATTTTTATCAGCACTTTCATAGATATTAGAAAGACATGATTATAATGAATTTAGAAACTACCTGGAATTATTTAATTTACTACATTCAATACAATCAGGCTTCCAAGAAGGACATTCATGTCTGACTACACTAACAAGAATGGTGGATGATTGGTTAACAGCAATCGATCAAGGGAACCTTCTAGGCACAGTGTTCCTTGACCTGACCAAGGCTTTTGCAAATCACAAAATCCTGCTGGAAAAGCTCAGTATATATCAAGTTAACCATGAAATCTTAACTTGGTTTGAAACCTATCTTGAAAACAGACAAGAAGAAGTTTTTGAACCATTACTCTTTCTGCTGTACATCAGTGATTTACGATATGACATTGAGCTATCCACTGCCGTGTTCGCAAATGATACGACATTATATGACATAGGATCAACAGGCCATGAGATTAACAATAATTAAATAAAGATTTGGTAAAAATGAATGACTGTTGTGAACACCACGGTATGAAGATAAATGAACCATATCTAAAGCATCATCATATAGAGTCAAGCAAACATACAAGCTGAGAAAATGAGTAATAATCTGAAAATGAAAAACTACTTGGCATCATGATAGCAATATCATGTGCTATAGAATACAAGTTGATAAGGGTCATTAAAAATATTAACTGACTGCTTTTAATTTATTTCTCGAACATAGACTGTTCTGGTGGCCTAGTGGTTAGAGCATCCATCTCAGATACAGGAGGTCATGGGTTTGTACCTCGGTCAAGTCATACCATTGATTTATAAAAATGGTACTAACAGCTGCCTCGCTATGTGCTCGTCATTAAGAGGTTAGAGTTAGGACTGGTCAGCCAGGTATCAGGATAATGTGACTGGGTAGGACATCATGCTACATATCTGTGGCATGATGCTCCAGTGCTAAACATCACTATAAACTGCCACACTGCAGACATCGAAGCAATATGACTGAAAAGTTTTTAAAGCTATATTATATATCCAAATCACATACACACTTTATCACTCGAACAGAATAAAATCTTATCTCTCACAAAAATAAAAAAGAATATTCTACAATGCATATATTATGCCACACCTAGAATATTGTTTTCCCTGGTTTAATAGTGGTACAGAAAATCAGGAATGATTACTGAAAATTTGAAAAGAGCAGATAAAGTTATTTTTTATGTTGATTTAGATAAACCATCAAGAAATCTTTTTAAAACCCAAAAGTGGCTTCCATTTCAACAGAGAACTCAGTTTCAAAAGGAGGGTTTACTAGTCTATAAATCCTTACATTTTCTTGCTCCTGAGTATCTTAAATGTAACTTTAAATTTGTTATAAATGTGCATATCTATGAACTAAGAGCTATCTCAAACTATGGAGCCAAACTATAGAATTCCATACCACCTATATAATGTCAGTTGACTCCTGCCAAGCTTTCAAAATGTTTTTTTGTCAACCAATAAAGAAACAATAATTTGTATGATTTTGTTTAATTCACTGCTACTACTTTTTACAACGTTGTTATCATGTACTCAGATACCTATAATGTTCACACATGTTTACTACTACTATTTGTATGAATCCTGTATGTACTCATCCTTAAAGGTTTGTGCATATTTCATTATAGCAGTGGATCATTTGACTAGTTTTTAATAGCATTTGTTGTCAAAAGACACCTCATCTTGTAATATATATATATATATATATATATATATATATATATATATATATATATATATATATATATATATATATACAGATGTCATTGTATAAGGCTTCATGACAGATTGGTAATTTGACCTAATGTGCTTCTTATTTAAATAAAGTCATTATTATTATTATTATTATTATTATTATTAGCCTGCATGGAAATACTTTTAAAGTATCAGCCTACATGGAAGATCTTTAATGTATGACCCTACATGGAAGGCCTGTAAAATATTAGAATGCATAAAAGATATATAATAGCCTACAAAGAAGGCCTATAAAGTAATAGCCTGCATGGGAGACCTATTAAGTAATAGCCTGCATGGAAGGCATATAAAGTAATAGCTTGCTTGGAAGGCCTATAAAGTAATTGCCTGCATGGAAGACCTATAAATTAGTAGCCTACAAAGAAGGCCTTTAAAGTAATAGCCTGCATGGAAGACATATAAAGTAATAGCCTGCATGGAAAGACCTACAAAGTAATAGCCTGCATGGAAGGCCTATAAAGTAATGGCCTGGATAAGGCCTATAAAGTAATTGCCTGCATGGAAGACCTATACAATAATAGCCTGCATGGAAGGCCTATAAATAAATAGCCAACAAAGAAGGCCTATAAAGTAATAGTCTGCATGGACGACCTATAAAGTAATAGATTGCATGGAAGACCTATAAAGTAATAGTCTGCATGGAAGGCATATAAAGCAATAGCATGCATGGAAGGCCTATAAAATGATAGCCTGCATGGAAGACCTATACAGTAATAGCCTACATAGAATGCCAATAAGGTAATAGCCTCCATGGAAGACCTATACAATAATAGCCTGCATGGAAGGCCTATAAAGTAATTGCCTACTTGGAAGACCTATACAGTAATGACCTGCATGGAAGGCCTATAAAGTAATAGCCTGCATGGAAAGCTATAAAGTAAAAGCCTGCATGGAAGACCTATAAAGTAATAGCCTACAAAGGTCTGTAAGATAATAGTCTACAAAGAAGGCCTTTAAAGTAATAGCCTGCATGGAAGGCCTATAAAGTAATAGTCTGCATGGAAGGCCTATAAAGTAATAGCCTGCATGGAAGACCTATAAAGTAATAGCCTGCATGGAAGGCCTATACAGTAATAGCCTACAAAGAAAACCTATAAAGTAATAGCCTGCATGGAGGACCTATAAAGTAATTGCCTACTTGGAAGACCTATAAAGTAATGGCCTGCATGGAAGGCCTATAAAGTAATAGCCTGCATGGAAAGCTATAAAGTAATAGCCTGCATGGAAGACCTATAAAGTAAGCCTACAAAGGTCTGTAAGATAATAGTCTACAAAGAAGGCCTATAAAGTAATAGCCTGCATGGAAGGCCTATAAAGTAATAGCCTGCATGGAAGGCCTATAAAGTAATCGCCTGCATGGAAGACCTATAAAGTAATAGCCTACATGGAAGGCCTATAAAGTAATAGCCCACAAAGAAGACCAATAAAGTAATAGCCTGCATGGAGGACCTATAAAGTAATTGCCTGCATGGAAGACCTATAAAGTAATAGCCTACAAAGAAGGTCTATAAAGTAATAGCCTACAAAGAAGGTCTATAAAGTAATAGCCTACATGGAAGACATATAATAATATCCTACATGGAAGTCTGATAAAGTAATATCCTGCATGGAAGGCCTATAAAGTAATAGCCGGCATGGAAGGCCTATAAAATAATAGGCTGCATGGAAGGCCTATAAAGTAATCGCCTGCATGGAAGGCCTATAAAGTAATAGCCTGCATGGAAGGCCTATAAAGTAATAGCCTGCATGGAAGGCCTATAAAGTAGTAGCCTACATGGAAGGCCTAAAATATAATGGGCTGCATTGAAGGCCTTTAAAGTAATAGCCTGCATGGAAGGCCTATAAAGTAGTAGCCTACATAGAAGACCTATAAAGTAATAGCCTACATGGAAGACTTATATAGTAATATCCTACATGGAAGGCCTATAAAGTAATAGCCAGCATGGAAGGCCTATAAAGTAATAGCCTGCATGGAAGGCCTATAAAGTAATAGCCTGCATGGAAGGCTTATAAAGTAGTAGCCTACATGGAAGGCCTTAAATATAATAGGCTGCATGGAAGGCCTATAAAGTAATAGCCTGCATGGAAGGCCTATAAAGTAGTAGCCTACATAGAAGACCTATAAAGTAATAGCCTACATGGAAGACTTATATAGTAATATCCTACATGGAAGGCTAATAAAGTAATAGCCTACATGGAAGGCCTATAAAGTAATAGCATACATGGAAGGCATATAATGTAGCAGCCTACATGGAAGGCCTATAAAGTAATAGCCTGCAAGGAAGACCTATAAAGTAATAACCCGCATGGAAGGCCTATAAAGGGGTATCCTAAATGGAAGACCTGTAACTTACTAGCCTACATATAAAACCTTTAAAATATTTGGATTATAATGTTTTTAAGTGTATTTTTCCTATGTAATATCCTACATGGAAGATCCTACATGGAAGACCTATAAATTATCAGCCTAAATGGAAGAACTATACAGTAATAGCATACATGGAAGGCCTAAAAATTAATAGCCTACAATGGAAGACCTATAATGTATCAGCCTGCATAGAAGACTTTAAAATATCTGGGTTGTAAAGTTTTTAGGGGTATCTGTCAAGACAATTTTGTTCAGAAGATGCTTTTAGTACACAAATATACATGTACATTTTCTAAATAATTTCAGATAATAAACTTACCGAGTAGATGACAATGGCCATGAAGGGTCTGGAAGGAGATGACCTGGTGCAGAATTTGAGGAACTTTGTTATCAGTCTAGAGCCTCACATTCGAGAAACAGGCACCATTGATCAGGTCGAGGAGACCTTACTGCATCTGGAAGAAAATGACCAAAACTTTCACAAGTAAGCAATAATAAGGAATGCTGTAAGAAAAAATGTTACGGTCAATTATTTAGAGTCTTAAGAATTGTATTTATTACCAACAAATAAAGTAATTATAATAGTAATACTATTACAAACTTATTAAAATCCCTACAGAAATATTCTTTGTTCATCAATGTTTTCATAACCTTACACGTAGCTTAGGTAGGGCTTACTGTCTCAAGTCATAAAATATACAAATTAAAAATCACCAAGGACTAATATTCGTTACCAGATGTCATTACTTTACTGTCAGTGACTTGATTTTATTGTCAGTGACTTGGCATGATTTATTGTCAGTGACTTAGCATAATTCTGTGTGCAAAAACAAATTGACACAGGCCCAGGGATGGTGACTTTAAAAAACTCACAAGCCCTGACTCTAATTCCACAAGCCCTGAATCCAATTTCTGTATGCCCAAAATTTCTCCATTTTAATATTATTTGTAACACAATCTTGCAATAGCCATACTTAAAATATCAATTCAGTAAGGTTCATTAGGGGGTTTGAAGGTAAAGCAAGTGTCATTAGTGTTCATCACTTCACTCACTAGAAACTCAATGGTACTGGGCCAATGTGGGTATGTGAGAAAGCTTGCCAGTAGCTTCTTGCGGGTCGGTGGTTCTTTCCGGGGATTTCCCGGGTTCTTCCTCCACCATTAATACTGGCCGCCATGTATAGCCTATCGTGTGCTGAAAAATGGTGTTAAACCCTACAAAAACTACAAAACTACAAAATAATGGTACTGGTGTTCATACTTCTGCTGGATTCTCTGAGTGAATCCTGATCAAAACTGAATTGTAAATGCAAGTGTCATTAGTGTTCATCACTACACTCACTGGAGACTGGATGATTTTGGTGTTCATACTTTTGCTGGATTCTCTGAGTTGTTCTGGATGACTGTAATATTAGCATTGCCAGAACTGTATCAGTTGCAGTCTGATCATGAGATATGCTTGTCTTTATAGGAGATGAATACATATCACATTTAGGACTGACTATTTAATTGAGGGAAGGGGGTGGGGCATAATATTGTTGAGTTTAATGGGGTCTTTACTGGTAATTCAGCAGTAATAAATGTATATACCCAGTATGGGTTGTAACTCTTTATCGCCACGAATCAACTGTGCAAATATGTGCATGTGCTATTTATTTCTCTTTCAATCAATTCTATTTCATGGCTAAAATCATTAGAAGCATGGGTCAGTTAATAGTTAGTATTTTAACAAGATTAAGATAATGAATAAAAATAAAGAGAAGTATTCTGAATATTTTATTCAGTATGTTGAATATGTTACACACAGATGGTGCTCCAATTTCGACGTATCATACATGCAAATGTATGCCAATACATTGTTTGCAGTATGTGCAAAGAATTAAATCCCTTCCCTTTTGCTGGTATGCTTTACAAAGTAAAACTCCATCAACCAAGAGTTCTGAAATTTAATTTTGCTTGCTTTGCTCTTAGCTAATTGCTTAATAAATCACCTTAAAAAATGAATCACACCTGAACACTATTCCAACAACTGAAATAATCATGCTTTCCTTTTTATGTATGGAGCAAAATGCAACTTCAAAGAAATGTTGCTGCTATTCACAAACTTGCCAGTAATCTTGTTACAAATCATGAGTTTAAAGACTAATGAACAATGATTCTTCTATGGAAACAATAAGACATCTTGCCCACTCTGTGATCCTTTGTGGAAACAATTAAACCTCTTTTCCACTTCATGTTCTTCCAGTGGAATCAATTGGACATCCATCATTCCTATTCCAGGATCCTTCTGTGGAGACAAATGTACTTCATTCCCAATCCATGAATTTAATTACTGATAAAATGTAAATTTTCAAAAAAGAGCAAACATGAAAACTGAAATTCATGAAAATAAATAAATTGACAAGATTACAAAGAAACTTTTCCTGCATTATCCAGTATACAAATGATACATTTTTTAACTGTATCTGTTCATTTACCTAGATACGAGTTTGTCAAGCAGGTAAAAAGGAAAATAGATGAGCAGCTGGGGGGACAGATTGAGGAGGAAATAGAAAAGCAGACAACAGGTTCACATGAGGGAAATGGAGAGGAAACATTAGTCAGTAGGATCAATAAGAGAATACTCCAGTCCAGGCCGTAAGGATTTTGTTTAATCATAGATACAGTAAACCCTAAGCATAATGTAAACAAAACATGACCTTCTTTTGTTCATAGTATGTTAAATCAATGCCAGCTGGCTTATTTTCTGTCAGTACTTTTGTGAGGGAAGTCCTTACAGGCTATTTATCTTTTTTTTTCTTCACCTCATCCTACCCTGTTATTTTTAAATAGTTCATCTTATAAGATAAAATCAGCTGGATAATTGCAAGATTTAAATCAAATAAAAATATCATGATTCAAATTAAGTGCAGCAAGATATATAATGATTTGTATAATTTTTATTTTAGTCTTATTTCTTTTGTTAGTGATTTACATTTTTAGAAATATATGATCTTTTGATATCTTGTATAAGATATAAGATTAGATCAGATATAAATGAATTGGGAAGATTTCCAGTAATTTTATTTTGATATAATAGAAAACCATTCTGCTAATATTTGAATCATATATAACAGAAAACCAGCCCACCAGTATTTGTATTACATGTAATAAAAAAAACAGCCCACTAGTATTTGTATTACATGTAATAGAAAACCAGTCCACCAAAAGTTTTGTTTCATTTTTAAACCAGTATATAAGCTGACATAGACACCTTCCTTTTTGATTAAAACATCTGTATAAAATCTTTATTCATGGATATTAAATTAGTAGGTATTAAGGGACTGATCAATGATATATACAAATAATAATCCACCATGAAATTTGTGATTTCATAGTATTTGAGACATACATTGCTGACAGACAAACAAACTAAAGGACAAAAGATTGATTATAGTGAATGAATACAAATATAGATCAACAATAGGTTTGCCTACAGTACACCCTGTGCTTGCCTTTTCCTAATCTATTATCTATTTCAGCTGATATACAATACTGAGATTTTATATCATTGACAAGTGTAGTTGTATTTTCTGTCTCCATGTTTCCTCCATCTTTTGCAATCTTGTCAAGGAATCACTGTAAATGTCTATCTCTTTAGGTACACTGATCTCTCTCGGAAGCTTAAGAAAAATGTTCTTGAGGCTGTTGATGAACTCATGAGGAATTTTGATGCAGAGTTTGGGGAGGGTCGTCACAGGAATAATTCATTCCCACACGCAGATCGTGGCAAGTATTTCCATGGCAGTGATGAAGAGGAGTCTTCATGCTCATCATACAACCAGGTCAGTTTAACACTTTAGATCTTTCCATTGTCACTGGAATGTTTGCAAATTAATGAAATTTCATGATAATGTCCAAATCAGACAATCATTTCACTTTATTGTATGATGGCATCAATATTATTTGACTGATAATTGACAATTTTTTCAGTAAAAGACTGCACACATAATTCTGGTAAAGACAGTAAAACAACTGATTTGTCTTTTTCCCAAAGTTTTCCATTATGTGCTTAATGTGCACTTTCTTATTTTCTTTCTTTTTTGTTGTTCCAAACTTTCTGTGCACAACATTTTTATTTGATCATGGAGCTTCCAGTAGTATAAAATGATGTAGGTGACATCTTTTTTGGTTTGGTTTCCATGATTCATGCCAATCAGGATGTTTTCCACTATATTGCCTCCTGGTGTTAGTTAACTTCATCTTTGTTGAAATGGATGATTACTGAATGCAGTGTGGACCTTGTTTTCTAATCAGCTGGTGTTAGTTAACTTCATCTATGTTGAAATGGATGATTACTGAATGCAGTGTGGACCTTGTTTTCTAATCGGCTGGTGTTAGTTAACTTCATCTATATTGAAATGGATGATTACTGAATGCAGTGTGGACATAGAATTTTGTAAAGCTTTTCTAATTGGCTGGTGTTAGTTAACTTCATCTATATTGAAATGGATGATTACTGAATGCAGTGTGGACATAGAATTTTGTAAAGCTTTTCTAATCGGCTGGTGTTAGTTAACTTCATCTATGTTGAAATGGATGATTACTGAATACAGTGCGGACATAGTGTTTTGTAAAGCATTTCTAATCGGCTGGTGTTAGTTAACTTTATTTATGTTGAAATGGATGATTACTGAATACAGTGTGGACATATTGTTTTGTAAAGCTTTTCTGATCGGCTGGTGTTAGTTAACTTCATCTATGTTGAAATGGATGATTACTGAATACAGTGTGGACATATTGTTTTGTAAAGCTTTTCTGATCGGCTGGTGTTAGTTAACTTCATCTATGTTGAAATGGATGATTACTGAATGCAGTGTGGACATATTGTTTTGTAAAGCTTTTCTAATCGGCTGGTGTTAGTTAACTTTATTTATGTTGAAATGGATGATTACTGAATGCAGTGTGGACATAGTGTTTTGTAAAGCTTTTCTAATCGGCCGGTGTTAGTTAACTTCATCGATGTTGAAATGGATGATTACTGAATACAGTGTGGACATATTGTTTTGTAAAGCTTTTCTAATCGGCTGGTGTTAGTTAACTTTATTTATATTGAAATGGATGATTACTGAATGCATTGTGGACCTAGAGTTTTGTAATGCTTTTTTAGTTGGGCAGTATTTATATATAATGATTGCCTAAATAGTGCATATCATTCATCCAGAACTTACAATCCTGGTTAGAATATGTATTTTGCTTAAGATAACAACTTTCTGTTTTTCACTGAAAAATGTAATATTTTTAACTGGGAAAGAATGGTTCAACTGGACATTCTGAACCACCTCAGCATCTACAACTGCCTTTTTTTTATTGCAACCATCTCAGCATTAGCCACTGCCATTTTTTATTATTACCACCATGGCATCAGCCACTGCCATTTTTTCATTATTACCACTATGGCATCAGCCACTGCCATTTTTTATTGCAACCATCTCAGCATCAGTCACTGCCATTTTTTATTATTACCACCTCAGCATCAGCCACTGCCATTTTGTATTATTACCACCATGGCATCAGCCACAACCATTTTTTATTACAACCATCTCAGCATCAGCCACTGCCATTTTTTATTATTACCACCATGGCATCAGCCACTGCCATTTTTTATTATTACCACCATGGCATCAGCCACTGCCATTTTTTATTACAAGCATTTCAGCATCAGCCATTGACATTTTTTATTATTACCATCATGGCATAAGCAACTGCCATTTTTTGTTATAAACACCTCAGCATCAGCCACTGCCATTTTTTATTACAACCACCTTGGCATCTGCCACTGCCATTTTTTGTTATCAACACCTCAGCATCAGCCACTGCCATTTTTTTATTATTACCACCATGGCATAAGCCACTGCCATTTTTTGCTATCAACACCTCAGCATCAGCCGCTGCCATTTTTTTTATAAACACCTTGGAATCAGCCACTGCCATTTTTTATTATAAACACCTCAGCATCAGCCACTGCCATTTTTTATTACAACCACCTTGGCATCTGCCACTGCCATTTTTTATTATAAACTTCTCAGCATCAGCCACTGTCATTTTTTATTATAAACTCTTTGGCATATGCCATTTTTATTACACATAGATACTTTTAACATCTAATAAAACATCCAATGGAATTACATTTTTATAATCACAAAATATTGTATTTTATCCTATAAGCTACTTAAAAAGCATAACCTTCAATAACTGACTGTCCCTACTATGTAATATCTGCCAAGCCTGTCAACAAGCATTCTTCTTTAGTACTATTGTATGTGCCAATGAACACAATTAGGTATTCTTCTGCCAGAATAGTTCTTGAGCCTATCATGGAATTCATTTATCATGTATCCATGTTGTTAGCTCATAAGGACCTTTTCTGTAAGCCTGGTAATGGCACTATTGTGTGAAGTTTTATCTGTTGCTGCAAGAAAGCTTTCATATGTACATAATTTTGTTTGCAGATAACTTATATATATATATATATATATATATATATATATATATATATATATATATATATACACACAATTGTTTAATAATAATAATAATGCTGCTGATGATGTTTGGCATCTTTCGGAATCACTTTAACAAATGACAGTGTGTAAATAACCACATATCTTAAATTGAGAGATTCTCATTTAAAGTTAAATGTCTCTATGTCAGGTTGGTTGAACTAATATTGTTCTAACATATTTTTTTATTTTATACGAATTCATCACATAAATGGAAAGAAAGTTTTTTTGATTGAACATTGCTGTCAGATGATGTAAGTAATGGATACGTAAACAATGATTGTTTTTTCCCTGAAGGAGAGCATGATATTCATGAATCCAGAACATCTGCAGCAGCTGGCTGAGAAGCTGAGGGGTCGAGATCCACAAGTTAGTAATGGTTACTTCCCTTTAACTTCTTTGACTGTGTTGTCTAGAGCAGGCATGCATGATTTCCTTTTGGACACAGACCAGATAAGTGATTTTTATAATCACAGAGGACAGTTCAAATCATTACTATGTCATCTGATAAAGGAAAATAATGTTGACCAATTAAATTACCAGACATTGGCATTGTGTCTTTACTTTTTAATATGATAATTAACTTGGTATTAGGGGCAAATAAATAAACTACAATTTTGCAAGGATTTTCATGTGGAGGTTAGATGCCTTTTTTATTTATATGCACTTAATTGTAGCACCCCTTTTTTAGGTTGAAAAGTTTCAGACAGTAATACAGACATGATGCTATCCTGTTACTATTTTACACATAATTTATGTAAGTTTGAATGATGTGCCATGTCATGAAATTTGGTATGAGAAACTATTATGACACAGAGCTTCAAGAAGTGTAAGCAAACAGTTTCTTGGAGCAATGCGAAATTAGTACAGATACTAAGTACGTTAGTAAAATTGGTTGTACAGAAGATAAAATTACCTACTTGCTCTCATCAGCTGTTATGTACTTTATAATCCTTATCTAAAATAATGTGTTACACATTGAAAGTGTCTTGATGTCTATTATTTTACAACTTCTTTGAATTTAACAGTAAAAGTATATCATTGCTTGCAGTCTAATATTTTACAACCTCTGCGAGTGTAATAATCAAAATATATCATAACTTGCGGTCAAATATCTTGCAGCCTTTGTAAATGGAATAAGCATTAATCATTGAATAGGTTCTTTAGAGACAGTTACAAGTATAGGGTCTTGTATCTACAAGCATTAATGTTCATGCCTTTTGTTGATTCTATCAAGTCATAAATTTTGAATTGTTTTGACAGATGCGTCGTGAGGCGCTCCATAGTCTAAACCAGATCCCTGTCATTGATGTTGTAAGCTGTGATGCATGGCCTGCCATCAAAAAGATTCTTCCTGAAATACTGTCTGACCCTGATGAACAGCTAGCGGTAAATTTTTGTATATTTCAGGAAGTGATGAACAGCTAGTGGTCAATTTCTTTGTATACTTCAAGAAGATAAATATTTTATTTTGAAAGCTCACTGAGAAACACATTAGGAGAATCATGATTTAAAATGTGTTTTATTTCAATTATTACCCCCATCTCACATTATCAAGTCACTTCTGGTTTAATTTCAAATCAGCCAAAATAATAACAGACCAGATTATTCATATGATGTTGTCACTGTTGTCAAATTTAATTACATTATACATTTTCATTGAAGTGGTTGCATGAAAAGTCAACAATTTGCATATGACAGTGGTCTTATTTGTTTTTTATTATTATACTCTAATAGTCAGATTACAAGCTGATTGTTTGGTTGGACTTTAATGGCATGATAAATTCATTTTTGACTTTATCATGCAGAGGGATCGGGAGTTAAGTACACCTCTCCTCGATAACAGCTGGATCCCAAAACATGAACCGCACTATTAGAGTGTGAGTTACAGAGGGACCTCAGAGAAATAAGAAGTGATGCAAAACTGGGGGTGTGGGGGGCTAAATACTCACTTTATAATTGCTTTGAGAATAATACAGTGCTTTTTCTAATGAAGTTGGTCATTATTCTGTATATTTATTTTCAAGATGCTCAACATTTGAAAGATTGTTGACATTATTCCAAATGGTTTCAACTGCTTTCACAAATATGAGAAAATATTTGTGTATTACAATACAAAATATTGTTGTTGTTGATTAATCTGGTTCCCTGTTTATTATATTATAGCGGGGTACAAAACAGGGAAGTAGAGTACCTGTTGATACACCATGAAACAAGATTTCTTTTTTAAAAAAACTAGTGACATTTTGTTGTTTGTAACAATCATCGACATAAAAATTCAATTTTTGTATTTTTCAGTTAGTAAAATATTGATTCCATGATTTCATTGCAAGTAATAGTGAAACTTTTGTCATTGTTGAGGATATTTCTAAGTGCCAATTCATGATTTTTCTGAAACTCACTTCTTCACAATGATCCACATCTGTGAAAGAAAGCTCTTTATTTAACAAACCACTCTGATGACCTAATGGTTAGAGTGGCTGCCTTGGATGCAGGAGGTCATGGGTTCAATCCCTGGCCAAGTCATATCAAAGACTTACAAAAATGGTACTAACAGCTGCCTCGCTTGGCACTTAGCATTAAGAGGTTAGTGTTAGGAATGGTTGGCCTGGTGTCAGGATAATGTGACTGGGTGGGATATCATGCTACATGTCTGCAGCATGATGCCCCAGTGCTAGACATCACTATAAACTGTCACACTGCAGACATCATAGCGATATGACTGAAACATTGTTAAAGCTATGTTAAATTCCAAATCGCACACACACTCTATTTGACAATATATTAATTTGGCTTGGTTGCCTTGCTACCTTTGATCACATTTATGATTGAGTAGGATAATTTAAGGTAGCCTAATTATTATTAAATACACAATAACATTTATAAGAGTGTTTGGAAGGCCAGTTGGAATGAGCATGCCTTTTAACTTTGTTTTATTCCACAGCTTTTATTTTGATACAAAAAGTGCAGTTAATCTGATAATACATAGGTCAGCTTTTTATTCAGTATTTTAGGTTCATAGAGGAATGCTTGCGGACATAGCTGTTATGGTAGATTGACACATTTTACATTTGAATAGAAGAGGACACATTGCATTTATATAGTCATTACACTTAAACCTAACTAAACTGTAAAAAAAATTATGACTTATTAGAAATTGACAATTTCATAATGTTGGTTAAAGTTTCCAGGTCTTATCTATTGTTTTCAACAATACAACAAACAATATTCTTCAAGTTCAACAAAAAAAGAGTCAATTTTGGGGTAATTTGTAGTAAAAGAAATGAGATCCACGTCTGATACATTATAAGGGGTTTTGTAAGTTATCAGGGCATGAATTATCAAGGTAGTGGTATGCCTTTCACAAGGACATGCCAAGGCAGCCAACACAAGCTGGTGTAGTCAGGTATTAAACCTGTGACCCATGGATTATGAGTCCAACACTGTACCAAATAGACTGCTACGGTGGCCTAGTGGTTAGAGTGGCCACCTCAGATGCAGAAGGTTGTGGGTTCAATCCCCAGCCGAGTCATACCAAAGGCTTTTAAAAATGGTACTAACTTCTGCCTCACTTGGTGCTCAGCATTAAGAGGTTAGTGTTAGGACTGGTCGTCCTGGTGTCAGGATAATGCGACTGGATGGGACATTATGCTACATGTCTGCAGCATGATGCCCCAGTGCTAGACATCACTATTAACTGCCACACTGCAGACATGGTAGCGATATGACTGAATTTTTTTTAAAGCTACATTAAAAATCATAATCACACACATACACACTTTACCAAATAAACTTCTAGTTCACTCTGCCAAATAAGCTATCATGACTAACTTGGTATACTGTTTTTAGTTCCCTCAAAATATTAGCTACCATGGTTTCACTTGATGAACTACCATGGTATGCCATTTTTAGTTCACTCTACCAAATGAGCTACTATGGTATACCAATTTTAGTTCACTCTACCAAATGAGCTATTATGGTATACCAATTTTAGTTCACTCTACCAAATGAGCTACTATGGTATACCAATTTTAGTTAACTCTAACAAATGAGTTACTATGGTATACCAATTTTAGTTCACTCTACCAAATGAGCCACTATGGTATACCAATTTTAGTTCACTCTACCAAATGAGCCACTATGGTATACCAATTTTAGTTCACTCTAACAAATGAGCTACTATGGTATACCAATTTTAGTTCACTCTACCAAATGAACTACTATGGTATACCAATTTTAGTTCACTCTACCAAATGAACTACTATGGTATACCAATTTTAGTTCACTCTAACAAATGAGCTACAATGGTATACCAATTTTAGTTCACTCTAACAAATGAGCTACAATGGTATACCAATTTTAGTTCACTCTACCAAATGAGCTGCCATCTACAGTTTTTATTTCACAGTTTCAAATGAGCTACCATGGTATACAGTTGTTAGTTCACCATACCAAATGAGCTACGATGGTATACAGTTTTTAGTTCACTCTACCACATGGTGTAAAGTTTCTAATTTGAATAAGATAATTCGAATACTAATTAAACCTCTGAAAATTTACCACCTGAATAAACCACTGAAATTTTTGTGATCATTAGTTTTCAGTTTTATGTAAGTTTCACTTTACATAATTATATATTATAAACAGAGTCATTACCTTGATTTAAGAAAAGGAATATTTTAACATTACTTTTCATTTACAGGTTTTTATCCAGAAGTTTATCACTAGGGCATTCACCTCTACATCACATCAGACATGTGAAATATATACTATACTAGGTAAGACATTTTTATATATAGGCAAAAATTAATTGTTTAATTTTTTATTTAAAAAAATCCATCATGATCTATTGCTAAGATGCTGTCTGTCCACATGATGGGGTTGTATTTAAATTGTCAGATTGGTTTTATGAGACATTCAGTGTCAAGCAGTGTTGGGTACTGATAAATGCTCACATGATGAAGAAAGTTATTTCTCTACAAGAGAGAAGATAACACATCTTGTCATTGGCAAGTCAAAAACTCCAAAATAAGGATGTAATTTCCTTTTTATGTTACTTATTTTTTTAAATTGTTCATTTTCTTTTTTGCTAAATAGCTAAATTAAATACATGTATTTTTGTAGCATACTACTACAGGTAATAATATATGTGAAATAATAATAATAATGCTAATTATATTGATAAAAGTGTTAAAGTTAATGCTGTTTGGTTCATCATACATAAAGTTGACATGAACCAAGTCTGAGAGCTAATCCTTCCTCCAGAGGTCACCTTCACAAAAGCCATTTTTGCCTTTTCCTAGAGGTGGCTGCTGTAGAGAGGTTTGACTATGTGTGTCTATATATATATATATATATATATATATATATATATATATATATATATATTCCATTGTGTTTTTTGAAATAAATAGATACATAACTTATGATTTTTATGTTCCACAATGTTATTTCTGATAAGTTAATATACGAGAAGACAATACTATACTTATTAATGATTTTTATTTTTCAGTATGTTACTTTTGATAAATTGATAATCTTATTAATGTTTTTTTTTCTTCAGCTGAACACCTTATCAGTCAGTTTCACTCCAGAACAACCTATATACCGAAGATCAAAAATGGCCTGGATATCAACAAACCTGAAAACATGAAATTGTTAAAATTAGTAAGTTATATGCATCCGTTATTTTTTTTATGCAAGTGATAAATGTAAGCAATCCACCTGGTACTGATCTTAAGGATGATCCTCATACTGATCTTAATAATGGTCCTGATACTAACCTTAAAGAGGCCCCTAGTGGCCTTGTGGTCTAAAGCGCTCACCATTCCAGATCACTGCCATCTCACCTCTGTCTGCATGGGTTCGAGTCCAAGGCTCGGCTAACGTGGGTACGTGGGAAAGCCTGCCAGTAGCTTCTCATGGGTCAGTGGTTCTTCCCTGGGCTTTCCAGGGTTTTTCCTCCACCAGATATACTGGCCACCATGTATAGCCTATCTTGTGCTGAAAAATGGCGTTAAACCCTAGAACAACAACAACAACAACTAATCTTAATGGTGGTCCTCATACTGATCTTATTCATAAAATATGTTAAGGAGCCTATGACTCAAATTCATAAAATATGTTAAGGAGCCTATGACTCAAATTCATAAAATATGTTAAGGAGCCTATGACTCAAATTCATAAAATATGTTAAGGTGCTTATGACTCAAATTCATAAAATATGTTAAGGAGCCTATGACTCAAATTCATAAAATATGTTAAGGAGCCTATGACTCAAATTCATAAAATATGTTAAGGAGCCTATGACTCAAATTCATAAAATATGTTAAGGAGCCTATGACTCAAATTCATAAAATATGTTAAGGAGCCTATGACTCAAATTCATAAAATATGTTAAGGTGCTTATGACTCGTAATAGTAAAAAAAAAATGTTACGGAGCTTATGACTCATATTTGTAAAAAATTGTTTACATCTGTGTTTTTAATATTCATGCATAGAAAATCTATGATACATTTATGTCTAAAACATGATAAGAATGCTACAGGAAAGATAAAAAAGAAGAAAACTTTCATAAATGGGAAAAACATAAAGTACACACATATCCATAATAGTAATTTTATAAATGTTATATATATACACATATCCATAACATTAATTTTATAAATGTTATCTATACACGCATATCTGTAACAGTAATTTTATAAATGTTATCTATATACATGTATCCATAACAGTAATTTTATAAATGTTATCTATACACGCATATTCATAACAGTAATTTTATAAATGTTATCTATACACACATATCTATAACAGTAATTTTATTAATGTTATCTATACATACATGTCTATAACAGTAATTTTATTAATGTTATCTATACACACATATCTATAACAGTAATTTTATAAATGTTATCTAACCAATATAGATAAATCTGCTTTATCAGACCTTTGTTTAACTGACTGGCACTTTAAACTACAAAGTGATCTGATGATCTCTGTTTAACTGATTGGCACTTTAAACTACAGAGTAATCTGATGATCGCTGTTTAACTTGATTGGCACCTTAAATTACAAAGTGATCTGATGATCTCTGTTTAACTGATTGGCACTTTGAACTACAGAGTAATCTGATGATCTCTGTTTAACTTGATTGGCACTTTAAACTACAAAGTGATCTGATGATCTCTGTTTAACTGATTGGCACTTTGAACTACAAAGTAATCTGATGATCTCTGTTTAACTGACTGGCACTTTAAACTACAAAGTGATCTGATGATCTCTGTTTAACTGATTGACACTTTAAACTACAAAGTGATCTGATGATCTCTCTTTAACTTGATTGGTACATTAAACTACAAAGTGATCTGATGATCTCTGTTTAACTGATTGGCACTTTGAACTACAAAGTAATCTGATAATCTCTGTTTAATTGATTGGCACTTTAAACTACAAGGTGATCTGATGATCTCTGTTTAACTTGATTGGTACTTTAAATGACAAAGTGATCTGATGATCTCTGTTTAACTTGATTGGTACTTTAAACTACAGTGTGATCCAATGATCTCTTTTTAACTGATTGGCACTTAAACGACAAAGAGATCTGATGATCTCATGTACCAAACTGATGTTTTCCTTTTAATACAAAATGCTAGAAGTACAAATACATGCTAATAATCCTCAATCTGATGCTGAATTAATGTGTACCAACTTTATTCATCTCTTTTGTACTTTTGCATATTTACATCAATTACCATCTCCATGGGTATTAAATAATTACATGAGTTATTGTTACAAAGGTTTTACATATTTACATTAATTACTATTAAAAGGGTGTTAAATAGTTACATCAATTACCATTACCAAGGGTGTTAAATAGTTACATCAATTACCATTTACCAAGGATGTTACATATTTACATCAATTACCATTACCAAGGATGTTACATATTTACATCTCAGTTACCGTTACCAAGGGTGTTACATGTTTACAACAAATACCATTACCAAGGATGTTACATATTTACATCAAATATCATTACCAAGGGTGTTACGTATTTTCATCAGTGGTCCTTTTGATAATGGTAACTAAATATTTACATCAGTTACCATTTATCAAAACATTAATTCTTTACATTAACAAGGCATTACATATATACATCAGTTACCATTACCAAGGGTGTTAAATATTCACATCAATTACCATTACCAAGGATTTTATATATTTACATCAGTTATCATTACCAAAGGTGTTACATGTTTACATTAGTTACCATTACCAGAGTGTTACATATTTACATCAGTTACCATTTACCAAGACCTTAATTCTTTACACTACCAAGGCTTTACTTATTTACATTACCAGGGTGTTACATATTTACATCAGATACCATTACCAGGGTGTTACATATTTACATCAGTTACCATTACCAGGGTGTTACATATTTACATCAGTTACCATTACCAGAGTGTTACATATTTACATTAGTTACCATTACCAAGAGTGTCACATGTTTACAACAAATACCATTACCAAGGGTGTTACATATTTTCATCAATTATCATTTTGATAATGGTAACTAAATATTTACATCAGTTACCATTTACCAAAACATTAATTCTTTACATCACCAAGGCCACCGCTCTGGATGCCTAGTGGTTAGAGTGTCTGCCTCGTATGCGGGAGGTCGTATGTTCGATCCCTGACCGAGTCATACCAAAGACTTACAAAAATGGTACTTACAGCTGCCTCGCCAGGCGCTCAGCATTAAGAGGTTAGTGTTAGGACTGGTTGGCCTGGTGTCAGAATAATGTGACTGGGTGGGACATCATGCTACATGTCTGCGGCATGATGCCTCAGTGCTAGACATCACTATAAACTGCCACATTGCAGACATTATAGCGATATGACTGAAAAATTGTTAAAGCTATGTTAAAAAATAATAATCCAAATCACATTACCAAGGCCATACATATATACATCAGTTACCATTAACAAGGGTGTTACATATTTACATCAGTTATCATTACCAAATGTGTTACATGTTTACATTAGTTACCATTACCAGAGTGTTACATATTTACATCAGTTGCCATTTACCAAGGTGTTATATATTTTCATCAGTTATCATTTACCAGGACCTTAATTCTTTACATTACCAACCCTTTACTTATTTACATTACCAGGGTGTTACATATTTACATCAGTTACCATTACCAAGGGTGTTACATATTTACATCAGTTACCATTACCAAGGGTGTTACATATTTACATCAATTACCATTACCAAGGGTGTTACATATTTAC